>JAHRHZ010000147.1:0-20118 GCA_024137785.1 Ginglymostoma cirratum | reverse complement strand
GACGTTTCGGGCCTAAACCCTTCATCAGAAAAAAAATTTTTTCTGATGAAGGGTTTAGGCCCGAAACGTCAAGTTTTCCTGCTCCTATGATGCTGCTTGACCTGCTGTGTTCATCCAGCCCCATGCTTGTTATCTCAGATTCTCCAGCATCTGCAGTACCTTTTATCTCTGGTCCACGCTGACCATGGTGCCCTCTCAGCTAGTTCCACTTGCCCGCATTTGGTCCATATCCCTCCAAATCCTTCCCATCCACGTACCTATCCAAATGTGTTTTAAATGTTGCTATTGTACCTGCCTCAACCACATTCTCTGGCAGCCCATTCCATATACGCACAACTCTCTGCGTGAAGAAGTTGTCCCTCAGGTCCTTCTTAGATCTATCCCCCCTCACCTTAAACCTATGCCGTCTCGTTTTCAATTCCCCATCCCTGGGAAAAAGACTACATGCATTCATCCTATGTATGCTCATCATGATTTTACACACCTCAATAAGGTCACCCCTCATTCTCCTACGTTCCAAGGAATAAAGTCCTATCCTGATCAACCTCTCCCTAAAGTCCTGGCAACATCCTTGTAAATCTTCTTTGTACACTTTCCAGTTTAACTATGTCTTTCCTATAACAGGGTGACCAAAACTGTACACAATACTCCAAGCGTGGCCTCACCAACGACTTATACAACTGTAACATAACATCCCAACTCCTATACTCAATGCCTCAAACAATGAAGGCCAGCATGCTAAATGCCTTCTTCACCACACTACCTGTGACACCGCTTTCAATGAATTATGTACCTGTGCTGCTAGGTCCCTCTGTTCGACAACACTCCTCAGGACCTTACATTTTACTGTATAAACCCTACCTTGGTTTGACTTTCCAAAGTGCAACACCTCACACTTATCTGTATTGAATTGCATTTGCTAATCCTCAGCCCACTTCCCCATCTGATCAAGATCCCTCTGTAATTTTTGATAACCTTCCCTGTTATCAACGATGCCTACTAATTGTGTATCATCCACAAACTTACTAATCATGCCTTGTATATGCACAGCCAGATCATTTATGTAAATAACAATTAACAAAGTTTTTGAGAAGCTTTGTAGCTCAGGTTGTGGATTACGATGTAGACTTTATCGCCGAGCCGGTGGGTTTAATTACAAATGTTTCATCGCCCTGCGAGGTAACATCATCAGTGCGCCTCCAGTGTATAGTCGGTGTTCTGTACCACTTGTTATATATATGCCTCGGTTTGCTGGGGTGGTTGCTATTACTTCTGATTCTGTTTCTCAGTGGTTTCTACATCAGGTCCGGTTCAACGTGTTTGTTGATGGAGTTCCAGTTGGAATTCCAGGCCTCCAAGAATTCCCTGGCATGTCTCCGTTTGGCTTGTGCTATTATGGATGTGTTGTCTCATTCAAATTCATGTCCTTCTCTGTCCGTGTATATTGAAGCCAGTGAGAACGGTGGGTCTCTTGGTGGCTTGTTGGTGTTCGTGTATCCTTATTGTCAGCTTTCTTCCAGTTTGGCTTATGTAATGTTTCTCACAGTCCTTGCATATTATTTTGTATATTTCGTTAGTTTTATTGGTTGTAGGTATGGGATCCTTTACGTTCGTCAGTAGCTGTCGCAGGATGATTGTTGGTTTGTGGGCTACCCTGATACCTAGTGGTCTGAGTAGTCTTGTGGTCATCTCTGATATTCGGTAGGGTGACTAGTGTGTCTGTCCATGTTGTGTCTTGTTGTGTTCTCTCACAGAGGTTACGGAGGATTGCGCTTTTTGGTATCCATTCCTTTTACATACTACATATGCTCCTGTTCTGCTTTGCACAATTACGGATTGCTGCAGTGTATTGTGGCTCATTTGAATAATGTCCTGATGCAGCATCGTTTGTGGGTGTTGGGGTTGGTTGCTGGTTTAATTAAGTATCTAGTCTGTGTGTGTGGTCTTTCTGTATACGTTAGTCTGGAGTTCCCCGTTGTTCTTACATTCTACCATTTATTGTTCTCTTCTTCTTTTGTGAATTTTATTCCGGTGAGGATGTTGTTTATGTTTCTTTTAGTCTTGTGTGTTTGATAATCATGACGGTGTCATCTACATGTGGACCCAGAGTTTGGGTTGTATAGTGGAGAGCGCTGTCCGTTCTAACCTTTGCATTACTGCTTCTGCAATCAGTCCTGATACCGGGGTTCTGTTGATGTTCATTGATGTTCTATTGATATGTTTGATTATCTGATCATTGAAGGTGAAGTGGGTTGTGAGGCACAGATCCAGCAGTTTCAGGGTGCTATCCTTGTTGATGCTGTTAGTGTCATGGGGTGTCTGCCTTCCTGATTCGTCCAGCAACGTGGTAATTGTTTCTTTGGCTAAGTTGATGTTTATGGATATAAATAGTGCTATTATATTGAATGATATCATTATCTCGTTCTCTTCCATTCTGGTGTCCATAATGATGTTGAGGAATTCTTGGGTGGAGTGGGTAGTGTTTTCAACTAAGTATTTCAGTTTCCGTTGTAGTTCTTTGGTGAGCCTATATGTTGGTATGCCTGGTAGTCCCTAAGGTACATAAGCCAGGGGTTCCCCTCACCCCCATTGACTCACCACCAGGCACACCAACATATAGACTCGCCAAAGAACTACAATTGAAACTGAAATACTTAGTTGACAACACTACCCACTCCATCCACTCCTCCTAAGAGGACATCAGTACGCCAGAATAGAAGTGGATGAGATAATGATATCCTTCAACGTAACAGCACTACTTACATCCATAAATATCAACTTAGCCAAAGAAACAATTACCACGTTGCTGGACGAATCAGGATGGCAGACACCCCATGACACCATGAAGGATCTAGGCCCGAAACGGCAGCCTTCCTGCTCCTCTGATGCTGCTTGGCCTGCTGTGTTCATCCAGCTCTACACCTTGTTATCTCAGACCCCTAGGTATCAGAGTAGCCCACAAACCAACAACCACCCTGCCAAACTGGAAGAAAACTGACAATAAGGATACACAAACACTAACTAGCCACCAAGAGACACGACTAATTCTACTGGTCTCAATACACACGGACAAAGAAGGACATGAATTTGACGGGGACAACACATCCATAATAGCACGAGCCAAACAGAGACATGCCAGGGAATTCCTGGAAGCCTGGCATTCCAACCGGAACTCCATCAACAAACAGTGAACCGAACCCAATATACAAACCACTGAGAAACAGAACTGGAAGTAACACCAATCACCCCAGCAAACCGAGGCATATAAATAACAAGTGGGACAGAACACCAACGCTTCACTGGAGGCGCATTGACGATGTTACTGAGCAGGTGTCTGCAATTAAACCCACCGGCTCAGCGAGCAAGTCTACAATCTTAATTAATAACAAAGGTCCCAGCACCGATCCCTGTAGCACACCACTAGTCACACACCTCCAGTCCAAGAAAAAACCTTCAACCATCACCCTCTGCTTCTTACCATCGAGCCAAATTTGAATCCAATTATCTGCTCTCCCTGGATCCCATGCAACCTAACTTTCATGGCTAGCCTGCTGTGCAGGACCCTGTCAAAGGCCTTACTAAAGTCCATATAGACAACATCCATTGCCCTCATCTATCCTCTTGGTTAGCCCTTTAAAAAACTCTAAAAGGTTTCATAGACATGACTTCCCGCACACAAATCCATGCTGACTATCCCCAGTCAGACTTGACTATCCAAATGTTGGTTGATCCCGTCTCTCAGTATCCTCTCCAATAACTTGTCTACCACTGATGTCAGGCTCACTGGCCTGTAGTTCCCTGACTTGTCTTTGCTACCTTTCTTAAACAATGGAACAACATTAGCCACCTTCCAGTCTTCTGGAACTTCACCAGTAGCTAAAGATGAAGCAAAAATCTCTACAAGGGCCTCTGCAATTTCTTCCCTAGCCTCCCACAACATCCAAGGACAGACTTGATCAGGCCCAGGGGATTTATCCACCTTAATGTGCTTAAAGGCCGCAAACACCTCTTCTCTAGTAATGTGTATGCGATCCAAAGCATCCCTCTTGTTTCCCTTTTTTTTAAGCATCCACGATTCTCTCCTCTGTAAACACTGAGGAGAAATATTCACTGAAAATCTTCCACATTTCCTGTGGCTCTACACATAGATGGCCATGCTAATCTTTAAGGAAGCCCTATTCGCTCCCTAGCCACCATTTTACTCTTAATATAGCTACAGAACCTCTTGGGATTATCTTTGACCTTATCTACCAGATCCATCTCAGACCCTCTTTTTATTCTTCTGATTTCCCTCGAGTGTGCTCCTACACTTTTTATAGTCATCTAGAGATTCACTCAAGCCTGATAGCTTAACCCCAATGTATACCTTCTTCTTCTTAGTGACCAGAACCTCAATATCCCTTGTCAGCCAGGGATCCCTAAGCCTGCCAGCTTTTCCCTTCACCCTTCATCATAGAATCCCTACAGTGCAGAGGCCATTCAACCAAGTGGACCCTCCGAAGAGCATCCCACCTGCAACCGCACAGGGGTGTTTTTTTTAAACCATGACTAATCCACCTAGCCTACACATCCCAGGACACAACGGGGCAACTTAGAATGGCCAATCCACCTACCCTGCACATCCTCGGACTGTGGGCAGAAACTGGAGCACCCGGCAGAAGCCCACGTAGACAAGGGGAGAATGTGCAAACTCCAGACAGTCACCCGACGCTAGAATCAAACCTGGGCCCCTGCTGCTGTGACGAGGCAAGGCTAACCACTAAGCCACTGTGTCACTAGCAGATAGAAAGTAGTCTGCAAATTTGACAGGAATAAGCACAAAGGAGCGAGAAATAATCCTGATAGACAGGATAAGAC
Organism: Ginglymostoma cirratum; assembly: GCA_024137785.1. Taxonomy (NCBI): domain Eukaryota; kingdom Metazoa; phylum Chordata; class Chondrichthyes; order Orectolobiformes; family Ginglymostomatidae; genus Ginglymostoma; species Ginglymostoma cirratum. The sequence goes on along the minus strand of JAHRHZ010000147.1, from coordinate 15,261 downwards.
AACATAAGAAGCAAACAGAAAGTAGACAAAGGATGAATTCGAGGTTGGGAGAAGCCCTGGAAAACGTTTGGCTTGGTGTACACATGGATTTTGGAAAGTGACAGTTGCAGCTCAATGGAAGATTGTAATCTCACTGACAATGAAATCTGTGAGCTCCTCACCCTAATTGTGGAGCTGATCAGCCTTGGCGTGTGCTGTAAACATTCTGTGATCCTCAGAAAAGGGGGCTGCTGGTGTAATGAGTCAGGGTTTTACTGAGAAATGGGACACCAGTGGAGACGACAATGCGACTGAGCTGAACAACAGCTGCAGAAATGTCATGGTGAACAGAGGTTTGGTGAAGTGGCGGGGAGAGCAGGAATGGGGCAGTTGGTTTTACTTCCCTGAAAAAGACACTGACTAGTATCCCAACTGGCCCTTCAGAGAATGCCATGTCACCTGAGCCATCCAAGAAGCAGCCAGATCTGGCATCCAGCAAGTACTATCCTGTACATCCAACTTCTCTACCCTTGGGAAAAGACCTTTTGCTATTCAACTTATCTACGCCCCTCGTGATTTTATAAACTTCTATAACCCTGCGACCTCCTACACTTCAGTGAAAAAGTCCCAGCTATCCATATAACTCATACCCTCCAATCTCGGCAACATCCTGGTAGATCTTTTCTGCATCCTCTCCAATTTAATAATATCCTTCCTACGGCAGGACGATCAGAACTGTACAAAGTACTCCAAAAGTGGCCTCACCAACATCCTATACAACCTCAACAGTCCCAACTCCTACACTCAATGGCCTGAGCAATGAAGGCAAGTGTGCTAAGGCCTTCTTAACCACCCTTCTACCTGTGACACAAATTTCAAAGAACTACGGACCTGAACCCTTAGGTCTCTCTGTTCAACAACACCACCGTTAAGTCCTGCCCTTGTTTGTTTTACTAAAATGCAACACCTCACATTTATCCAAATTAAACTCCTTCTGCCACTCTTCAACCCATTGACCAAACAGATCAAGAGTCCTATGTGCTCTTAGATAGCCTTCTTCATGGACGACTATACCACCAATTTTGGGGTCATCTGCAAACTTACTAACCATGCCTCCTAAGTTGTATCCAAATGGCTTATATAAATGCCAAACAACAGTGGACCCAGCACTGATCCCTGCAGAACACTGCTGGTCACAGGCCTCCAATCCAAAGAGTAACCCTCCACCACCACATTCTGTCTCCTACCGTTAAGTCAATTTTGTATCTGATTGGCAAACTCTCCCTGAATCCCATGTGATCAAATTTACTAATCACCAAAGGAACACTGCCCTTACACGTGGAAGTAACAGATCCTCAAGGAGGTGATCCTTCAATCCCACACTATTTCTTTTTTACATCTGCTGCTGATAGGTTCACCAGTGAGCCTTGCACCTCAGCAGCGGGCTGCTTTGCCCTGGATGGTGACAAGCTTGAGTGCTGCTGGAGCTGCACCCATCCAAGCAAGTGGGGAGTATCCCATCACATTCCTGACTTGTGCCTTGTAGATGGTGGACAGGCTTTGGGGAGTGAGGAGGTAAGTTACTCCCTGTAGGATTCCTAGACTCTGACCTGTTCTCGTAACCAGTGTATCTATCTGCTGAGTCTAGTTGAGTTTCTGGCCAATGGTAAACCTCCTTCAGGATGTTGATAGTGGGGGACTCATGGATGTAATGCTGCCAATTGTCAAGAGATGGTTAGATTCTCTTTGTGGAGATGGTCAGCACCTGGCACTTGAGATACATTTTACTAAACTGCAGATGATATATAAATGGAACCTGTTGCCCATTGGTGATTGCATGTGTGGGAGTTAACAGCTGACTTCCTATTGGTTCAGTAACTGCACACATACGTGCAGGGTGACCGATGTAATCCAGTTCAGCTATATTGATAGTAAACTGTCCTCAGAGGTCATGGGTTGGTAAGAGGATCTGCAGGTCAAACAGTAATGCACCCCCCGGCTTTCAAATGACGCTTCCCTGGAGAAGCAGAGAGACTCCATGGATACATATCATCAAAACTTGCACTTGTTTTTGCATCTCTCCAACTCAAAGCACAATGAAGTACGCCTGAAATACAGGAACTCCTGTAATGCCAGAAATGTGACAGCCAGTTTACACTTAAGGTCCCAGAAAGTGATAATGAGTTAAATCATTTCACTGGTGTCAGTTGAGAGATAAATGCCATCGAGGAGACTGGGATCCATAGCCAGAGTTCAAATTCTTTTCTGGGATTGTACACATCCATCCAGGAGGGTTTGGTGGGGCCTTGGTCCACCAGTTTCTCTGACACTGCAGCACTCCCTCAGTATGGCACTGGTGTTCCAGCCTGGATTTGGGACTAAAGACTCTGCACTGGATCACCGAACTCCACTGTTCTGACACAGTACGGTGGGTATGGATCTGGCTGAGGGTCTGGAGTCATGTGTAGGCTAGACCAGGTAAAAAGAGCAGATTTCCTTCCCTGAAGGGCATTAGTGAACCAGATGATTTTTGCTTATAACAAAAGCGAATTGTTACATGGTCACTGGTAGACTAGTTTTATTTTATTCCAGATCTTATTGAATTCAAACATTACCGTCAATCATGGTGGGATTTGAAGCCATATCCCCAAAACATTAGTCTGGATTTTCGGATTACTAGACCAGTGACAGTACTATTTCCCCTCGAATCAAGGGTCAATAATCCATCCTGCTGCCGAGCACAGTGAAAGGCAGCACCAGCGGTGAGATACTGGCAGCCACACAATTCAGCCGAGACTAGAGAGATTGGAAAACTGCTATCAAATCAGTGCAGTCATTAAGAAAGTGCTGGATTGTCATTTTGTACCGAATGATATCATTTGAACTTTGGGATGAGATATGAACCACATTGTTCCCTCTGACAGACCGCTAGTCCTAGATACAAGATGGAAACGAATTCCTCTCGGCACTAGGCTACATCTGGCCTAAAAAAGCAGGCAGTGGAACTGTGGGCCTTCCCAGGGAAGCACCTCATTAGTAACATACAATCCATGCTCAGTGCCAAGCAGGACAGTCTGTCCTGTGCCAGGCAACTGTGTCTGTGAGGTGATTCCCACAGGAGGAGCACTAAACAATCTACAGCAAATACTGCAGTTCACAATTGATAGTCAGCTTCACTGTTTGAAATCAATCACTCACACTATCTGCTTCATATTACGCTGCCCTATCCACTCACACGTACACATTTCACTGCTAGTCACACTACAACATGGAGTAAGCCTGATTTACCCAATTGGTTTACTCATCTCATCCTGGAATCTTCGAGTTGCCAGCAGCTTTACACTAGGAATACAATGCCTGCCACTAGGAAGTGTCCTAACCTCTGCTCCCACTTGTTCTTTTTAAATCTGTTTCTTCTGGCTTTTGGAGAGCCTTTTTTTTTAGGGGAGGTGATGGACTAGTGGTATAATCGCTAGACTATTAATCCAGACACCCAGGTAATGTACTGGGGACCCCGGTTATATAAAAAAATGAATTCGGGGCTAAGAGTCTAACAATGACCATAAAACCGTTGTAGATTGTCAGAAAAAACCATCTGATTCACCAGTGTACTTTAGGGAAGGAAATCTGCCATCTTTACCCGGTCAGGCCTACATGTGACTCAGACCTGCAGCAATGTGGTTCCACCCTCTGGGCAATCAGGGACGGGCAATAAATTCAGGCCTGGCCACATCCCCTGAATGAATTTTAAAAAAAAAAAATTCAGGATTTGGTTTGATTTATTGTAGTCACGTGTACCCAAGTACAGTGAAAAGCTTTTTTTGCGAGCAGTGCAGGCAGATCATGGTAAGCAAGGACATGCGGAGCATAGGGTGCTTAGACAGAGTGAGGCATACAGGTTACACTGCACAGGAGGTGCGCGAGACAAGGTGAACGTTAACAAGATCAACATTATTTGAAATTAGAGAGTTCATTAATCAGTCTAATAAGGGCAGGGAAGAGCTGTTCTTGAACCCGTTGGTGCATGTGGTCAAGCTTCTGCATCTTCTGCCTGATGGAAGAGGTTGTAGAAGAGCATTACTGGGGTGGGAGGGTTCTGAGCAGCCTTTCCGCCTCAACGAGAAGTATAAATGGAGTCCATGGATAGGAAGAGACAACAAAGTGTAGAGCTGGATGAACACAGCAGGCCAAGCAGCAAAGCTGACGTTTCGGGTCTAGACCCTTCTTCAGAAAAAATGAATAGGGTAGGAAGTTGGCTTCCATGATGGTCTGGGCTATGCACACAAGGATCCTGCTATTATCACCTCCTCCATCCACATCTTTGATTAATTCACTTTGTCCCATTACAATTTCCTTTGGCCTTAACTTACAAAATCTTTCCCCATTTAATCTCTCCTGATCTCCACCCAATCAGATCTCTCGTTCTGTTCTTTTTCTCACCCTTCCACTTGTTCAAACATGACTGCATGTCTCTCCTTCTTTAATCTGACTGCACATTCTGGTACTGAATTGCTGATTTTCAACATAGACTTAAACAGACAAAAGAGAGAGGACTGAATGCAGCCTTGGAGGATTAATGTGTTTCCTTCAATACAAGCAACTCAAGCAAAGCAACAACTTTTTAAAAAAATTAAATTTGAAATTTAGAAAAGCCCACCAAGAGAATATTTGCAGACAGAAGGTTGGGGAGTTTGCTCTGGGTTATATCAAAGTTAGTCAAAATGGGTTGGAGGGCCACAGAAAGCAAGGACAGGGGAGAAAAAGTGTAACAGGTTAAAACTGCAGCTAATTTAGAAACAGCAAGTTAGGCTGCTGCCCCACAGAATGGCAGTCAAACTCTTCAGATCCAAACAGAATCAAATGAGTAGTTAATCAGGATTGGGGTGGGGGGTAATACATCAAAATCCTGGAGGGCTGATTTAGTGAGGTCACATCACAATGGATCCAAAGCTAGGTAGTTGCAATGCACAGCAAAAGGTTTTCAATATGAAGCAGCGATTCCAAAACAAACAAGCACAGCAAAGATAGACAATAGCACCTTCTCCATACCAACCTTCGACAGCTTAAAAACACATACTGACAGGTTCTTCCCTGCTTTTATTAGATTGCTGAATGGACCTCTCTAATTTCAAATCTAATATTGATTTTGTTTTTGTACACCTGAGATGCTGTAACTGTGTATGCTTTGCTCTGTTCAATCATTTTATGATCTGCCTATACGGCACACAAAACAAAACTTTTCACTGTACTTAGTACATGTGGCAACAATAAATCAAATCAAAGAAACAAGGAGAGTCACAGAAGCACACAGCACAAGAAAGGCACTTTAGTCAATTGAGTCAGTGCCAGTCAAAAACAACCAATTGAGGCTAACAATCAGCAATGTGGGAAGCGTATAGTTTGATACAAGGCAGCAAGTCGGTGAAATGCACAAGTTCTCTCTCTAAAGGAATTGATGACCTCTGTGAAGGTTCCAATAAAACAGAAAGCAAAATACTGTAGATGTTGGAGATCTAAAAAAAAAAGCAGACGACCAGGGAGGCCAGGTCTGAAACACAACTTTTCTGTTCTGGCAAACTCTCAGTGCTTCAACAGAACATCAAAATGGGATCTGGTCACCCAGCCTGTCAAGCCTTGTCTACTATTGCATTAGATCAGTGCTGACTGGGGTTTCAATTCAACATGTCCACATTGGCTCCATGCCCTACCATACCACGATTCACCAACACTGACTATCAAAATATGCAAAGTCTTGGTTATGGGGAAAGGGAATGGATATAAATGTTGGCAACATCCTCTGGGACCTGGCTCAATAACTGTGAGAGCTAGGTGAGAGTGCTGGTGGTAGTGGTAATGGTAGGGGAGGGAAGGGAGTTAGGGTTCTTAGGCCAGGCACTTCACCATACATCCAGGCAATGCATTCCAAACCCCAACCACTCTATAGGAACAAGTTTTTTTCACATTTGCATTTACTTCTGGGAATAATTTTAAACCTGTGTGTCTCATTCATACATCTATTCTCACAAACATCTTCTGCTCTGTGCAATGTGTTCATATCCTTTCTAAAAGTGTGAAGAAACATATAGAAAATACCAGCCAAGGTCTAACCAGGGTAGAGAGAATTTGCTACCACAGAAGGCAGTGCAGGCTGTGTCACTGAGCATATTCATGAACAAGATAGATAAATTTATATTTTAAAAGATGTCAAGGGGTATGAGAATATAGGAATATGGCACTGAGATAGAGAATGAGCCATTGAACAGCAGAGATGGCTCAAAGGGCTCAATGACCTACTCCTGCTCCTAGTTTCTAAGTTTCTATGTTACCTGCCTCGTCAATAACTTACACACATACACACCTCAGGCTCTCTGCTGCTGCACACCTTTTAGTCTAGTAGCCCCTATTTTACAATGTCTGTCCATGTATCTTGCACTAAACGGTAGTACCTCACACTTCTCTGCATTGAGCCTCACCTGCCACTTATTCAGCCATTCTATCAACTTGTCCATGTCCTTTCGAAGTTCTCCACTGTCTTCTTCGTGGTTTACAATGCTCCCAAGTTTTGTACCATCTGTATACTTCGGGTCCTGGGCTGACTCCCCTGGCCTGGACTCGCAGGCCGAGCCAAGGTCTGTGTCTAGGCCTGGGCCCCTGAAAGAGCGGGGGCATCAGCAAACGGGATGGTGGAGGACCCCGACAACTGACGGCGGTGACCAGAAGAGCTTCGGATTTGGAACAGGAGGTACGGAGCCTGTGCATCCCCAGGCCCATGGCTCCAGCAGCTGTGATTATGGGAGCAGGGAAGCCCATAACCGAGACCCCAGGAACCCATTACAGAGATTGCGGTCAGTGCCAGTGACTGGAGGAAAAGCAGCGGAAGAGGAACAACAGAAAGCTGAATCCTACTGCAGTAAAATCTTGCATTCAATGTTTCGAGATAGCACTGCAGCTTGGTAACACTTTCTTATAACATGTGAGAAAGCACTTTTCACTTTTTTTAAATATACAGCTGACAATAAATCTAACTCTAATCTACTCTGAAATCTCCCCCTGCACACCAACGTCTGGATCATTAACATACATCAGAAAAACCAAGAAGCCCAATACCAACCTCTGGGGAACTCCAATTCAAATCTTCCTTCAGCTTGAAAAATACCCATTACTCTGTTTCCCTGTACTCAGCCAATTTTGTATCCACGCTGCATCGTACGCCTTCTGGAAGTCCACGTATATGACGTCAACAGCATTACCCTCACCATTTCTCTATTAGCCTGTCAAAAATACTCCAGCAAATCAATGCAACTCAATTCTCCCTCAAGTCCATACTGATCCTTCTTAATCAACCCACGTGTTTCCATTTATTTAATCATTCAATCCTGAATAATTGTTGCCCAGAAACTTCCACACCATCAAAGTTAAACTGAATAATAAAAACATTGATTCTGTATGAATGGGAAGAAGCCAAAGTACGGGAAAGCTGTATTTGCCCAGAAGGCAGAATAAACCTGGATATCTGGAAGGGCTTGAATATTATTTTGTGCTTCACAGACTGCCACTTTGAGGTAAAGGACACTGCAATGTTCAAAGTTCCCCTTCAGGCCGATGTTAGGGGTTTGGGCAAAGATAGATCCCAGGCTCACAAGAAAGGACTATCCATCATTCGTAGCCAGAGCACTCAGGAAGTACTTTGAAACATGTCAAATTCCAACACAGCAGGTCTGACTGGGTGCATAGTAGATATTTCCCCCTGGCTGGGAAGGGAGGAGTTCAGAGCAAGGGGTCATCATCTCAAGAAACATGGTAGGCCATTTCAGACTGAGATTAGGAGGAATTTCTTTATGTGGGCTGGTAAACCTGTAGAATTCTCTCTCATAGAAGGCTGTGTTGGCCAAGTCACTGAATATATTCAGGAAAGATTTCTAGAAGCTAACGGTTTCAAGGGATGTCAGGACAGTGCTCTGTTGACAAAGATATTCAACCAACATTGTGCAGAAAGGTGGAATGGTTTTGATGGGCTGAGTGGCCAGTTCCTTCCCCTATTTTCTATTTTTCCGTGAGAGGCTGGCCTTTTTTGACCAATAGCAGCTCCCTAGAAGCAGTCGGAGACAAGCTGTCAGTGGGAATGTGCCAAGAGTTCTCAATCACACATTCAACAATATTCACCATCCCCTTTTATGGCAGAGTTTTCTGAAATGCACATTCACACCCAGGTATGTACTGCATGAGGGAGCGTTTGCTAAAATCTCAGATAGTGGACACTAACAACATTTCAATAACACTAATGCAATGGGTTGGGGGAATAAACACAACAACTATCATTACAGAAAAAAAGTACTTTGAAAACTGTTGGGGCTAAAGACCAGTAAGTCCCTGGGACCAGATAAATGCATTGGCAAGAATAAAAGGAAGTAGCTACAGAGGTAATATATGCACTGGTAGGAATCTTCCAGGAATCCTTATTTTCTGGGAAAGCCCCAGGGCACTAGACAGCTATCAATACCCTTATTCAAAAGAGAGAGACACAAAAAAAGTAGCTAAAACCAGTTAGTGTAACATCTGTCATAATAAAGGATGTAATAGCAGTGCGTTCAGAAATACACAAACATGGTCAAGCAGATTCTGCAGGGCCTGATGAAGAGGAAATAATGCTTGACAAATTTATCACAGTTCTTCAAAGGAAGTAACAAGTAGGAGACATAAAGGGGAACCAGTACTATACTGTTTACATATTTGCAAAAGGCACTCAATAAAGTACCACACTTCAGACTAATTAAATAGATAACAGCCGATGGTATTGGGACCAGTGCATTAGCATGGATAGAGGTTTGGCTAATTAACAGAATACAGAGAGTTAGGATGTCAACCTGTAACCAGCGGAGTGCCACAGGGATCAGTGCTGGGGCGACAAATATTCACAATATATGTTAGTGACTCAAATGTCAAGTCTGTAGATGGCACAAAACTAGGTGGGAAGACAAGCAGTGTGGATGACATAAATGGTCCGCAGAAGGATATATAACAGTGAGTGGGTAAAAACCTGGCAGATGGAAATACATTATGGAAAATATGACATGATGCACTTTGGCAGAGGAAACAGAAGAGGTGGATATTATTTAAATGGAGAAAGTTGCAGCACAGAGACATTTGGGTGGTGGGGTGGAGTAGGTCCTCATACACAAATCACAAAAACTAGCATCCACGTTTAGTGGGTAATGGGGAGGACTACTGTATTCCTGACCTTTATTTCAAATGGAGGAGAAGAAAAAGGAAGCTTTGTTAAACTATACAAGGCACTAGTCAGAGCGTGGCTGGAATTCTGAGAGCTTTGGTCCCCTTATCTGAGGAAAGGTAAACTGGCACAGGAGTCAGTCAAGAGAAGGTTCAGTATGATTATCCCAGGTATGGAGGGATTTCCTCAGGAGGAAAGGCTGAGTAGTATGGGCCCATACGCATTGGAGAAGAATGAGAGGAGACCTTATTGAAACATACAAAATTCTTCAGGGGCTTGACAGGGTAGATGTGGAGAGCTAGTTTATGCTTGTAAAGTCTCAAACCTAGTCTCAGAATAAGGAGTTGCACATTTAAGATCGAAATTAGAGTGAATTTGTTTTCTCAGAGTGTAGTGTATCTGTGGAATCCTTTACCGCAAAGGGATGTCAAGGCTGGGTCCTTAAAGATAGACAGATTTTTATTCAGTGAGGTAATCAAGATTTTGGAATTAAAGTGAGAAAATGGAGTTGATGAAGAACAGATCAGCTTTGATCTCACTGAATGGGGAAGCAAACTCGATGGGCCAAATGGCCTACTTCCGCTCCTATGTTTTATGGGTTTAAATGAACATCTTGACTGTAATGTGATGTAGCATTCAGGTACAGCAAACCACCAGCTGAAGAAAATCCATATTTGTAAAGAAAGATTTCAATAGACTCAAAACCTCCCATTTAATCTTGTAGATGTGGTCTCTGACTCAAGCCCCTCAGACACGGGAATTGCCCTGTTCATGTTGACTATAAGTCCCTTTGCAATATTAATCACAATATTCATCACAATCTCCAACAAAAAGAGACCCAATTTCAAAATATTTCCTGGTCATTGCATTTCCTCATTACATTGAGTTATTGGTTGGTTCGCTGAGCTGACTAGTTTTCTTGCAAATGTTTTGTCTCCCTTCTAAATGACATCTTCAGTGCTGTGTAGCCTCCGTTGAAGCACTGTTGGTCTGTCCTGCTCTGAATTTATGGTCCAGTCTGTCATGGTGGGCAGTCTCGTCTCCCTGTATTTTACCATTTCGCCAGTTACTCGCAAAGACCAAAGACCACATACCCACAATGAGCAGGACAAATGTGATACATAAAATACCATACAACAACTGTGAGAAGCAATACATAGGACAGACAGGCAGGGAACCTGCCACCAGTATACATAAACACAAATTAGCAGCAAAACGGCATGAACAACTCTCCCTCATTTTAATACACTCTGGCATAGAAGGACATCAGTTTAACTGGGACAAAGTTACAGTACTAGGACAAGCAAAACAAAGAATTCTGGAGGCCTGGTTTTCAACTACTGATACAATAAACAAACATGTTGAAATAGACCTCATCCACATACCGCTACTGTACAAAATCAGAAACAAGACGGCCCACAATGACAGATCGGACCATATAAATTCAGAGCAGGACAGAACAGCGCTTCAATGGAGGCTACACAGCACTGATGATGTCACCTAGAAGGGAAATAGAATGTTTGCATGAAAACCAGTCAGCTCAGCAAACCAACCAACAACTCTAACCGCAACCCGAGCTACAGATCTTTGTTCAAACATTCCTCATTATATCTCATTGTCATTGGCCAGAGTGACTGTTAACCAATTCAGCTCCTTCCCACAGCAGCAGGCTCAGTAAGCCCTCCAAGTTAGCACCTCAATATAATCAGCAAGCGCTGATTTCTAACAGCCCTGAGGAACACAGAGTGCCCGCATCACCATTCGAGAACAGCACCTCCTTCTTATATGAACACACAAACCCATTTGTCAAAGGATTAGTGCTACAGTCGGTGCAGAGATTTGGGGATCTGTTGCAAACGCATCACAGACACCTCAGCTACTCAAAGTCCAGCAAATTTATGATGCTTGCCTCACAAAGGGCTTTAACACTCAGCAGCTGCTCAGAGTCTCTCACCAGCACAGAGACTTGCACAACGATAAAGAGAAAGCAATTACCCGATCCAGCTCATCTCCCACATGAGGACTGAAGGTCACTGGCTCCACAAACGACGAGGACGTCGGTGCATCGGTGGTCGAAGCAGATCGGGGTCTACTGGAGTGCGACAGGAGACAGCTCATACCGTCCGAGGCCGGCTTATGGGACGTTTGCGGGCTGCCTCGGGGAGGGTCCAACTTGCTTCTTCGGCTGTGCAGGCTTGAACCGCGCTTCATCATGGGCGCCACCCGGATCTGCTGCAGGACCCTGTTGAGCGTAGTAGCCTGGCTGGGGGGCTGGTGGGACGGAGCAGGCAAGCCCAGCTCCGTGGCTGGGCTGGAAGTCTCTGGACTCGGGGACTCCTGGTCAGCCTGAGCGTAGAGGCCATCCTGGGGGGAGACAGAAGATCGGCGCCGCTGGGGGTGAAAGAGCTGCTTTAATCCCTGGCCCAGGGAGCCAAAATTGTCCAGAGCATTCTGCGTTATCTTGCACAATGAGTGTTCCGATTCATTGGGCTTCCTGCACTCAGGGTCTGTGGGCCTGGTACCGTTGTCTAGGTTATTAAGTGAAGGCTCATTGTTAGTTTGCTCCATGAAGCTCTGGTTTGATTTCTAATTTTTTTTTAAGTGATATGTATTTACTGACAGATATATGGCCCAGGCCTCTGCAAATAAATGGTCTCTTGGTGATCTAGCTTCTACATATCTGTGCAGTCAGGTTCAGGTTTCAGCATGCACACACCTGCCAGTGTCACATCATGCTCGTCTGACAGAAAAGAAAAAAAAATGCAAACATTACACGTCATGCATATTTCAACTGAAAATTACAAACTGGTGCTAGGTTCAACATTTCTGATCTCTGTGCACTGCTGTCACTCAAAGCACAGTACTGTGATAACACCCTGCAGCTTGACAATCCTTGTAGCTGCAAGCTTTTACTAAGAACTCATTTATTCATCAGATTGACCCTTACAGAATATCTCTCAAATCATGCTGGATGCTTATTACGGTATCTATCATCTGGGCTTTGCCGAACATTTACACCTTCTGCTTATTCAGCATGGTTTGCCTGTAGATTATTGGCAGGAAGACAATCAGGGTCTTTAAACCTCAGGGGAGAAATATTTATCTATTTACCTTGTAGCAAACATATAGAAAGCACTTGCACTCAGATTATAGTTATCTGCACTCAAAGTGAAATGAGACTCAGGCATTGACTGATCAAACGCATGGAGCCAATGCTGAAAGATCAGAAATCTTTTACCTTGCCACTGAGCACCCAAACTTAAGATCTGAAGCAGTAACTAAAAACAGTATGAGCAGTGGCAGCAGAGCAGCAATGAAACATGCAGTCACGTATGTATAATAAATCTTGCAGCCATTCTAATTGACGTCTACAAGCGAGAAAACAAATGTCAAAATCAGCTGCATTTCTAATAGCAAATTACATTAACACTAAAATGAAACAAAGAACTGCAGATGTTGGAGATCTGAAACAAACAGCACCAGGGCCAGTAAAAGCAGCAACAACTTCTGCAGCATACTTCACACAACAGCAAGGGAGATCAGTACTGTCACCTGGAATTTTAGTTAAGAATAGCTCCCTTTCAGTTAAACTGCAATGTAACCAGGAAATCCACGGGTAAGAGAAAGTTTTGTGCTGTACAATAGCAGGATGATGTATTGCTGGGCAGAGACAGTGGTGGGGGCAAGATGATCACTACATGCTACTTCTCATTTATGGTGTCAATTACCCTGTTCGGTGAGGCACAGGCTAGTAGTAGACACTGTCCTTGATTCCCCAACCACCCAGAGGGTTCCTCAGCTGGAGCACTAGCAAGACCAACACTCCTTCACACCTAAACCTGATCTCACCTACTTGCCTCACAGCGCAGCGGACACCCAAGTAATAGGAGTAGGCCATTCAGTCCCTCGAGTCTGCTCCATCATTCAATACTATCACGATTAACCTTTGGCTTCAACCTCACTTTCCTGCCCGCTTCCCGTATCCTGAGATAAATGATTCCCTGGGACACCATCTCCCCCAGCCTCAAACAATCTTCCAGGGCACAAAATTCCAAAGATTCAGAGCCTTTTGGAAGAATAATTTCTCCTCATCCCAGCCCTAAATGGTCAGCCCCATGCTCCCAAGACTGCGCACCGTCCCCGCTGCCGGGGCAACAACTTTCCAACACCTACCCTATCAAATGTCTTTTCATTTCTCATTCTTCTAAACTCCATAGAATACTGGTCCAATTTGAGGGATGGGCAAAAGTAAGACTGCGCACACTATTCCAGATGCGATCTCATCAAAACTCTGTAAAACAAAGCGAGGCTTCTTTATTCCAATCTGCTTGCAAAAAAGTTTGACATGCTATTTGCCTTCCAAACTGCTTGAAAGAGCTGAATGTTAAATGCTGCATTCCTTGTAAGTTCCGCTGAATATTAACTTCTCTCAACTTTTAAAAAACGTTGAGAATAAAAAGAAGTCTTGCACTTACATGCAAATACAATTTCAATTTCAATTTCCAGATCCAGTTCAATATCAATACCATCAATTTCCATCTGAGGTCATCTAGCCTACAAACTCTAGTCTATAGTGGTCTCACTCGTTCTGCTTCACATGAGGAATTGAGTCTTCAGTGATCTGATCCCCTAACTCTGCTCCAATAATCCCTTCAAACCCACCTGCTCTTCCAACACCTCCCTTTCCAGCTTTCAGGCTACCCATCAGCTGACTTGATCACCCCAAATCTGAAGCATTCAGGAATATTCTGCTGCTGGTGCAAGATGCTGTTAAGCAGAGGTCTGATATGAGTTCTTACTGCAGCCATGGCAGACTGACAGCAGCTGAAGGTGTTGCATCTGAGTGACATTGATAACGTGAGTGGAAGCATCAAGGTGAAGCCGAAACTCAGGCTGACCTGACACTCACAAGGTCACTGTATTAGCTTTGAGAGGTCAAAGGCTAGTATTGACTCGTCAAGGGTGGGATGGGGATCAGCAGTGACTGATCAAGGAGGGGGTTAAGTCATCCAGTCAAGGATGATGGGGTTCATTGCTGAGGGAGTTCTCAATTGGGGGTCAAAGGTCATTAGTTAAAGTTGGGTGTAGAATAACAGTCCGCAGTCAAGAGGGGAATCAGCTAAGGATTACGGGAGGAGGTCAGTGACCAGGTGAGGTCATTGTCAGTGGTCCAAGTGTGTGGGGATAGGGGCAGCTGAAGGGTCATCAGTCACCAGAAGGTCAGAGGTCACAAGTCAAGGTGGTGCCACAGCTCACCAATCAAGAGGAGTCATCAGTCACTGGGTAAAGGGGGTCAGAAGTCATCAGTCACTGTCAAGGGAAGATCAGAGGTCATTCGTCAAGCAGCCTATTAGTCAGTGATCAAGGTGAGGTCAAAGGTCACTAGTCAAGGGAAGGTCAGAGATCACTGGTCAAGAGGGGTCATTTGTCGATGGTCTGGAGGTGATCAGAGCCCAGGGTCACGGTCGGAAGCTAGGCCCCTGTGTAAGGGACCAGTCAAACCCCGGGGTGGTGTGTGCTGCTGAGAGTAAAGCTGAGCCGCTACCTACCGCAGCCCGGGCAGGTTGGCACCGGGAGAGAGCACGGGGACTGAGTAGCAGGGCAGGCCGGGACTGCAGACCGCACGCAGCGGGTGAAGCTGAGGAAGGGCTCCCGGAGGTAACCGCTCAGGCCCCGGGCCCGGAACCGGGGATGGACAGCGTCAACACGGCCACAAGGCGTCAGCACGCAACAGCGCCAGCCAATCACCGCCCGCAGTGGCACTGACGTCGTCCAGCGTCTCGCGTCATCGCCGGGGGCGGGGCGGGGCTAGTCACCATGGAGACTTGGGGAGGGGGCCGCGGAATGAAGGTAGGAGCAATGGGTGGGGGTTGGGAGAGGGGGACGGAAGGGATCAAGGGTGCGAGAGGCGGTGTGGGGAGAAGGGAGGGTGCTGTGGTAGGAGAGGATGAGACGGGGCGTGGGAGAGGATGGGAGGGGAGACGGGGGCGTATGATGGGAGAGGAGAGGAGGGTAGGGGGGGGAGATATGATGGGATGGGAGGGGAGGGGAGG
>JAHRHZ010000146.1:2883303-2952888 GCA_024137785.1 Ginglymostoma cirratum | reverse complement strand
CACCTCCACACCTCCGCACGCACACACACCTTCGCACACACACACCTCCACACCTCCACACACATACACACCTTCGCACACACACACCTACGCACACACCTCCACACACGCACACACCTCCACTCACGCACACACCTCCACTCACGCACACACCTCCACTCACGCACACACCTCCACACACGCACACACCTCCACACACGCACACACACCTCCATACACACAAGCCTCCACACACACACACACCCACCCCCACACACACACACATTCAAACTGTTCTTTGATACTGCACACTCTCAGTTCCACACCTACACTCCATTCTGCATACACTCAACTCCTCACATGCAAAAAAATCTCCTTTGTTTCACATTAAAATTATGTCCTCTCAATTGAGAGGAACCGCAGCTCTCTATTTACCCTGTTCAGGCTCCTCACAGTCTCATACACCTCCAGCAGGTCCACCCATCCCCATTTTATCTGTTTTAAAGATAACAACCAGACCTCATGAGGAAAGACTGAATCGACTGGGCTTATATTCTCTGGAATTTAGAAGGATGAGGGGAGGTCTCACTGAAACACATAAAATCCTGATGGGACTGGACAGGTTAGATGTGGGAAGAATGTTCCCGATGTTGGGGAAGTCTAGAACTAGGGGTCACAGTCTAAGAATAAGGGGGTAAGCCCTTCAGGACTGAGATGAGGGAGAATTTATTTACTCTGAGTTATGAACCTTTGGAATTCTCTACCATAGAAAGCCGTTGGGGCTGGTTCATTCGATATATTCAAGAGGGAGCTGGATGTGGTCCTTGTGACTAAAGGGACCAAGGGGTATGGGGAGAAAGTGGGAATGGGATACTGAGATTGCATGACCAGCCATTATTGTATCGAATGGTAGTGCAGGCTCGAAGGGCTGAATGGCCTACTCCTGAGCATATTTTCTATGTTTCTATCATCCTTATCCAGCCTGTCAATAGCTCCATCCCAGGCAATATCCTAATAAATCTCCTCTGCACCCATATCCTTCCTAGGGTGTGGTGACCAGAACGGCACAGCTGAGGCCTGGCCAAAGCTTTATACAGCTCCAACATGACCTCCTTGCTTTCATAATCTATACCACGATACAGGCATCCTGTATGCCTTCATAACCACCCCATTAACCTATCCTGCCACCTTCAGGGATCTGTGGAACACTGCCCCAAGTTCCCTCTGTTCCTCTGAGCTTCCCAATGTCCTGCCATTCATTGGGTACTCCCCTGTCCTGTTCCTTCTCTCTAAATGCATCATCTCACATTTCCCAGGGTCAAATTTCATCTGACCAATCCGTTTGTACCCCCCTGCAACCTAACATCTCCTTCCGCACTGTCAACTACCTGGCCAATCTATGTGTCATCCACAAACTTATTTATCACCACTGCCCACATTGTCAGCTATATCATTAAGAATATCACAAACAATGTGGGACCTAGCACTGATCCCTGTGGTACACCACTGCACACCGGCTCCAGTCACATAAACAGCCTCCATCCACCACCCTCTCTCTCCTGTCACTAACCAATTTTGGATCCAATGTGCCACATTTCCGTGGATCCCATGTGACCTTACCTTTTTTTTTTATCAGTTTCAAATGCAGGGCCTTGCTGAAATCCATACAGTTACATCATCTGCATTACTCTCATCCACACTGCTGGGTCACCTTCTCAAAAAGGTCAATTAAAATTTATTGACCTCCCTCTGACAAAGCCATGCTGACGCTCCCCGATCAAACCTTACCTTACCAAGTGAAGATTAATCCTCTCCTTCAGAATTTTCTCCAATAGTTTCCCTACCACTGACATCATGAACCATTGCAGTCCATGTGCTCTAGGTTGACTCACATTGCCCTTCAGGAGGGAGTTCCAGGATTTTGACCCAGTGACACTGAAGGAATGGCGATATATTTCCAAGTCAGGGTGGTGAGTGACTTAGAGAGTGTTCCGATATATCTGCTGCCTTTGTCCTGGGTCATGGGTTTAGAATCATGTAGATTCTGAAATGTTTTGAAGTCTGGTGAGTAAAATATTTCAAATAGAGCCTTCTCTTCATTATTCTGTGATGGTATGTATGGTCGGGAGGAATAGTCTTCATTGTGGGGGCTGTGGTCAAGCAGGAAATAGGTCACTCTCTTTGGAGGGGTTGGTGGGTTGTGGTCATTGGCAACCTTCAGAGATTTCTTCCCAAGACTGTCACACCCCCCCCCACAGCCTCTAAAACCTTGCTCTCCTCTCTCTCTCCTTCCCTTGGCTGGCATCTGTCAGGTAGGCCTTTCCAAAATCCCTGCTGTCCCATGCTCCTTCAGCAGGACCAGCCTGCCATCCCATATGTAGCTGCTGGAGTGACAGAGCCACCCATCAATCCGATTCACTCACAGCTCCAGAGGGGCAGGACTTCCTACTGGAACTGGGAAGTAGGGGTAAGGGGTGCAGAAATCCCATTCTTACACAGCACTGTATTGAGAACCTGCTTTGAAATGTAGTCTCTGGGACTGTGCTGAGGCAATTAAGAGGGCATTGGATAATTAAAATATAAATAATATGCAAGGGAATAGGGTAAAGGGGGTACATTGGTGCTAGGTAAGTGATGTTCATTTGAAGAGCCAGCACAGGCATAATGGGCCAAAAGGCCTCCTTCTACACCATAACACTTTTGTGATTTTGGATTTCAGTCATGGTATGCGGGGGAGGGGGCGGTGTGGGGAGTGGGGGACATTATTGTCCCAACTTAAAATCTACATTACAGAGACCAGCAGAGGATAGCTGTAAAATAGCTAAAGAGGGTCAAAGAGAATATGAGAGCGAATTACCAAGTGATATGAAAGTAGACTCTGAGGGATTATACCCAAAAGGAGAAAGTAGACAAACTGTCACAACATGACCAATAATAATGGAGAATTAGGAAATGGGTGAGATGCTGCACTAACATTTTGTCTCTTTCTTCACTGTTAAATGACAAATAAAAATGAGGGAAAAACGCTCTGCCATTCAATGAGATCATGGCTGATTTGATCATCCTCAACTCCACTATCCTGCCTTTTCCCCTTGATTAATTTTCTGATTAAAAATCTGTCTATCTCAGCCTTGAACACACCGAATGATCCAGCCTCGACAGCCCTCTGTGCTGAAGGATTCCACAGATTTACTACCGTCTGAGAGAAGAAATTCCTCCTCATCTCCATTTTATACCCTTTATTCTGAGATGATGCCATCTGGTCCTAGATTCTCCCACAAGGGGTAACAACCTTTCAGCATTTACACTGCCGAGTCCTCTAAGAATCTTATGTTTCAACAAGGTTGTATCTCATTCTTCTGTATTCCAGTGAGTACAGACCCAATGTACTCCGCATCTTCTCATCAGACAGGCCCTCCATACCTGGGATCAGTTGAGCAAACCTTCTGTGGCCTGCCTCAATGCCAGCCTATCTTTCCTTAGATAAGGGGCCCCAAAACTGTTCACAGTACACCAGCTGTGGTCTGACTAATGCCTCGTGCAGTTTTAGCATTATGTCTATATTTTTATACTCCACTCCCTCTGAAATAAAGGCCAACAATCCATTTGCCTTCCCTATTATCTTGATGAACTTGTATGCTGGTTTTTTGTGATTTATGCATGAGGACTCCCAAATCCTCGCTGACTGCAGCTTTCTATAAAATTCACATAAAATTCTATAATATTCAGCTCCTCTACTCTTCCTGCCAATGTACATAACGTTACATTTGCCCACAGTATATCACCATATTGCTGTGAGTCTGGAGTCACATGTAGGCCAGACCAGGTAAGGATGGCAGATTTCCGCCCATATTGGAAAGCCAGATGCTGCTTAATAACAATCAATGATAGGTTTCATTTTCACCACTACTGTGGTTTCATATTCCACATTTAACCACATTATTTCTAGCTTTCCCAGGGAAGGAAGCAAAGTTACCATCAACGATCAGCAGCTTTGGGGCCCAGGGTGAGCGGTTACTAAAATAGAGCAAACCTATGACGAGAGGCATAGATAGAGTGGATAGTCAGAGGCTTTTTCCCAGGACCGAAATTACTATCATGAGGGGGCATAATTTTAAGGCGATTGGAGGAAGGTATAGGGGAGATGTCAGAGGTAGGTTTTTTACACAGAGAGTGGTGGGTGTGTGGAATGCGCTGCCGGCAGTGGTAGTGGAGTCAGATACTTTAGAGAATTTTAAGCGACTCTTGGATAGGCTCATGGAGGATAGTAAAATGTAGGGTATGCAGGGTAGATTGATCTTAGTAAGATAATAGGTCGGCACAACATTGTGGGCTGAAGGGCCTGTGCTGTGCTCTGTTCTAGTTCTATGTTCTTTTCTATGTTCTATGCATCATCATCTTGTTTCCATGTAATTCTTTGAAGTTTGTGTCATATACAGACAAGGAGGTTAAGAAGGCTTTTAACACACTTGCCTTCATTGCTCAGTCCTTTGAGTATAGGAGTTGGGACGTCATGTTGAGGTTGTACAAGACGTTGGTGAGGCCTCTTCTGGAATACTGTGCCCAGTTTTGTTTGCCCTGTTATAGGAAGGACATTATTAAGCTAGAGAGGGTTCAGAAAAAATTTACCAGGAATGGTGAGTTTGAATTATAAGAAGACACTGGATAAGCTGAGACTTTTTTCACTGGAGTGTAGGAGGTTGAGGGGTGATCTTATAGAGGTATAAAAAATCATGAAGGATATAGATAAGGTGAATGGGCACTATCTTTTCCATAGTGTACTGGATTTCAAGACCGGGGGCATATTTTTAAAGTGAGAGGAGAAATATTTACAAAGGACATGAGGGGCAACTTTTTTATGCAGAGTGGTTCGTATGTGGAATGAACTGTCAGAGAAAGCGATGGATGCAACATTTAAAAGATATATGGATAAGTACATGAATAAGAAATGTTTGGAGGAATATGGGCCAAGGGTAGGCAGGTGGGGCTAGTTTAATTTGGGATTATGGTCAGTATAGATTGGTTGGGCCAAAGGGTCTGTTTCTGAGCTGTATGACTCTATGTCCATAAATATGTATGAATTTCTACAGTACAGGGAGAGTTGAAGTCCACTCCTTGGAAACAATATTTCTGTTTAACAACCGTTCTTGGGGTATAAGCATGGCCAGCACTTATTGCCCGTCCCTAATTCCCTTGAGAAGGTGATAGCTGTTGCCTAGGGTAATGGTTCTGAAGGAGTTCACATAGAGGTTGTACTAAATCCATCCAATTTAATGATGTCTGACAGTGGGTGGAAAATTGGGCAGGCTAGCATAGAATCCTGATGGAGGTGTAATTATCACCTCTGGCTAATCATTACGGCCTCAAGTAATTATTACGGTCAGCTTTTCATTTTAATATGCGCAGAATTTAAACATATTAATTTAATGCAAGAATGCAAACTATTAGCCAGCAGATTACAAACAACATTGAGATGTTGCAGATTTGAAACGGCTTTGAAAATAATATGAATAAATAAACACATTAAGAAAATATAAATAATACGTCCAAAAGATTCAATGCCAGGGAAAGTCCAAAGAGAACACAGAAATAGACATCTTAGAGAAAACAATTCTTGATACACTCAATGGCTTTAAATACAAAGCTGGACATGTGAATACGTCATTATATTTAGTGGACTGGATTGTTGGCCCCTATTTCAAAGGGAATGGAGGATAAAAATAGGAAGGTATTGCTAAAACTGCACAAGATACGAGTAGGTCCTGTAATGTTATAAATCAGCAAGATATCAAAGAAGATACAGGAGAATTTTGTAGAAGTTTCACTAGCTCTTGATTGTCATTTCAACGTGAGAATGAATAAAATTCTTGAAACAGCAAGATTTAACAGAAGTTCACAATGTCCATGGAAAGCCAAAGTATAGACACTAACTTAAACTGTCCTGAGTTAAATGAAATGGAATGAAATGAGGAGAAACCACGTGAAGCCGAGTGATGACCCAATAATTACTGGTTTCAATGTGCCGCGGTGTTTTACTGAAGGAACGTGTGTGTGTTTAGATTGAGGATTCTAACTCAGCAGTAACTCTGGAAAACGTGAAGTCTTGTTTAAAACAGACAGAGTGAATCAGATGTGACAATGCAGACTATTTATCAGTTGACTTTGTGATTGTCCTAGAGTTGTGCTGTGTACATATTGCACGGTTTATCAGTTGACAAGTCGCGAGAGTAAGCTAAAGTCAGGGTCAGTTAAGCATCTTTCTGAGCAGACTCATGTAAGGTCTAGTGAGTTATTTGATCCATCCAACGTGGAAAGCATGACACATTTGTGATAATAGAATCTCTACAGTGTGGAAGCAGGCCTTTCGGCCCTTTGGGTCCACAGTGACCCTCTGAAGAGCATCCAGACCCAACTCTACACCCCATCCCTGTAACTCATCCATCTCGCCCGCACATCCCTGGACAAAATGGACAACTTAGCATAGTCAATCCACCCTAACCTGCACATCCTTGGACTGTGGAAGCAAACTGCAGCACCCGGAGGAAACCCACACAGACACGAGGAGAACATGCAAACTCCACAAAGAGAGTCGCCCGAGGGCAAAATGGAACCTGGGTCCCTGGCGCTGTGAGACAGCAGTGCTAACCACTGAGTCACCATGCCGCATCCGAGATGTTAGATCTAGATTTAGATTTATTTTGTCGCATGTACGAAGTATAGGAATATGTAAGTACAGTGAAAAAGTGCACAAAGTCGCCATTCACTGGTGCCAGAGATAAAAGGTACTGCAAATGCTGGAGAATCCGAGATAACAAGGCATGGGGCTGGATGAACACAGCAGGCCAAGCAGCATCATAGGAGCAGGAAAGCTTGACGTTTCGGGCCTAGACCCTTCATCAGAAAACAGGTGATGAAGGGTCGAGGCCCGAAACATCAAGTTTCCCATTCATTGGTGCCAACTTGGTTCCAAAAACCAGAACTGAAAGACTTAACAGAGCCAAAAGGTAAGAAAGGAAAAGAAAAAGCCGAGATCTCAGAGTCCCAAGTCCCATCTCCACAAGCACCTGGGACCAGCCACAGACCAAAGTTGAGACCAGCCTGTGAGTCCTGCCCGGAGGAGCCACGTTTACACTGCCGCTGCTGTTGCCACTGCCTCTGAATGCCGGGAGAAGCTCTGCTACTGCTGCCCTAAATCACCAAAGGAGCCGCACCACCACTGACACTGCCACTCCAATTGCTAGGACACCCAGGGGGCCACCATCAACACCATGTGAAAGGGCCACTCTCACCGCCGTCACCACCTTACCAACCTGCTCTCACCGCCATCACCACCTTATCGACCCGCTCTCATCGCCGTCACTACCTTACCAACCCACTCTCGCCATCACCACCTTACCGACCCGCTCTTACCACCGTCACCACTTTACCAACCCGCTCTCACCGCCATCACCACCTTACCGACCCGCTCTCACCACCATCACCACCTTATCGACCAGCTCTTATCGCCGTCACCACCTTACCAACCCGCTCTCACCGCCGTCACCACCTTACCAACCCACTCTCACCACCGTCACCACATTACCGACCCGCTCTCACCGCCATTGCTCCAGCCCACAATGGATCTGCTGTCGCTGCGGGACACAACCCTCGTGTTCAGCTCCCACCACCCAGTTCCCGGTCGCGACCCGACTCCTTAGGTAGGCAGCGGATAGTTTAAAGGACTGTCGGGCGGGGGGGGAGGTTGTGGCGGGGAATAAAATTACTGCAGAGAGGAGAGAGTTGAAGGAAAGGAAACTGGCTAGCAGATTATAACCCCGAATGGAGCAACTTACCCTGCCGCCATCTTGATGTTTGCCAGTGGTCACGCTGATTGTCTGCTGGAAGCTGGGCAGTGTCAAGTTTTGAATACAAAAATTCTTTGTAAGGTAAGGGTAGTTTCCCTCATAGCACGGTTAGCTAGCTCAGGAAGCAGGTCATCTGATCAACAGCTGGAAGTTGGGAGAGAGCAGCCTGACCACCCATTTTGGTCTGGTCTGCAAACAAGTTCATACAAATGAGTTCACTTGTGATTGTTAGTGCTGTATGGATAAGGCTTTTGCAGTTTTTATTTTGTAGCGTACTTTATTTTAATAAAGAACACTAGGTATATTTCATTGTTAGAGTAAACCTGACAAACAAAGGAAAGTGTAAAGAAAAACAACACTTAAGAAGTATGACGCCACCCGGGACAAAGCAGCCACTTGATTGGCACCACATCCACAAGCATCCACTCCCTCCACAGTGGCTCCAAGGGCAGGTCTGAGGCCAGGAAACTCACCTCCTGACTCCCCAAATCCTGCCCACCATCTACGAGGCACAAGTCAGGAGTGTGATGGAATACTCCCCACTTGCCTGGATGGGTGCAGCTCCAACGATACTCAAGAAGCCTGACACCATCCAGGACAAAGCACTTGATTGGCATTACATCCACAAGCATCCACTCCCTCCACCACCGATGCTCAGTCGCAGCAGTGTGTACCATCTACAAGATGTGCTGCAGGAATTCATTAAAGATTCTCAGATGGCACCTTCCAAACCGATGACCACTTCCATCCAGAAGGAGCAGGGCAGCTGATAGATCGGAACACCACTCTCAAGTACCCCTCCAAGCCACTCACCATCCTGACTTGGAAATATATCACCATTCCTTCACTCAGAGATATTAAGAACTGTCGATGCTGCAGTCGGAGATAACAGTTATCTGTGTTGGAGAAAATTTTTCTGAAGAAGGGTCCTGACCCGAAACATCAACTTTCCTGCTCCTCTGATGCTGCCTGGCCTGCTGTGCTCCCCCAGCTCCACACTGTGTTATCAGCATTCCTCCACTGTCGCTGGGTCAAAATCCTGGAATTCCCTCCCTAATAGCATTGTGGGTCAACCCACAGCAGGTGATTGCAGTGGTTCAAGAAGGCAGCTCACCACCACCTTCTCAAGGGGCAACTAGGGACGGGCATTAAATGCTGGGCCCAGCCAGCGACGCCCACATCCCTCAATTAAATAAAAAATAAAAACTACAAATGTATTTCAACACAGGCATAGCTTGTAGTTGAGAGTAAAAGTTTGCTTGAACAAAATGGAGAGGAGCTGGATGTGACTCCATTGATCCAGACCAATGTTCACAGATTCAGGACGTGGTCAGAAAGAAGACATCGCCTGGTCTGAAAATCCAGGATCCTACAATCTAGAATGTAATTTGTTGTAATGCCAATTTTCACTTTGGAAATTCATGAACTTCAAAGGTCTTCCAAACGAGATTATACTCATTGAGTCATAGAGCCATACAGCGTGGAAACAGGCCCTTCGGTCCAACCAGTCCATGCTGAACATGATCCCAAACCAAACTAGTCCCACCTGCCTGCTCCTGGTCCATATCCGTCCAAACCTTCCCTATTCATGTACTTATCCAAATGTCTTTTAAATCTGTAATTGTACCCACATCCATCACTTTGTCCACATGCAAACCACCCTCAGTGAGAAAATTTTGCTTCTTATGTCTTTTTAAAAATCTTTTTCCTCTCACCTTAAAAATATGGCCCCTAGTCTTGAAATCCCCCTCCTAGGGAAAAGACAACTACCATTAACTCTATCTATATCTCTCATTATTTTATAAACTTCTATGAGATCACCTTTCAACATCCTACACTATAGTGAAAAGAGTCGTAGTTTATCCAGCCTTTCTTTATAACTCAAGCCTTTATACCCAGCAACATCGTGGTAAATCTCTCCAGCTTAATCATATCATTCCTATAGCAGGGTGGCCAGAACGGGTCACATGAATCAACAGGGAAGACTACAAAGAAAATTCGGGAGGTTAAAGATGCTGTAGTTAATCAGAGAATTGTTAATGTTCTGAAGAGAAGGCCATTTGGCCCATTGTACTTGCACTAGTTTTATTCCCTAAAGCCAATCTTCTGCCTTTCCCCCATATCCCTGTGCACCATTACTATCCAAATAACCTTCCAATGTTGCTCTTGAATGTTTCAATTGAGCCTACCTCCATCCCATTTCCAGGCAGTGCATTCCAGACCCTAACTACACACACGGTGACAACATTATTTCTTACATCACCTTTGCCTTATTTGTACATCATTTTCAATATTTGCTCGCCCATTCTTTCTCCTTTCAAGATCAGGAACAGCTTCTGCCAAGTCCATCTAGCCCGCTCAAGATTTTGAGAACTTCAACCGAAATCTCCTTCTTGGAGAGAAGGCTGAAGAACAGACCCAGCGTCAACAATCTATTCTCATAGCTGGAGTTCCTCATTCCTGGAACCACACTGGTGAATCACTTCTGCACTCTCTCCAAAGCAGTCACATCTTCCCTATAAGGTGGCACTAGCAATTGTACACAATACTCCAGGTGAGGTCTAACAAGTGTTTTGTAACAGAGTATGGGGTTGGAGTGTAAGACTATTCTACGAAATATAAGAGTTCTGATTATAAGACTAATATAAGAATTCTAACTAAAACTATTTAAGGTGCTGGTGACACCACATTTGGAGTACACTTTTGGTTCCCTTATTTAGGGAAGGATATTTCACTGGAAGCAGCTCAGAGAAGGTTCAAGAGGCTGATCTTTGGTATGGAGGGGCTGCCTTTTGAGCAAAAGGTAAACAGGTTGAGACACTATTCATTGGAGTTTAGAAGAATGAGAGGTGATATCACTGAAACATATAGGATTCTTAAGGGGCTTGACAGGGTAAATGCTGAGAGGGTGTTTCCCCTCTAGGACCAGAGAGGACATATCAGAATTAAGGGAGCGGGGGGTGGGGGGGTGTCAATTTAAGACTGAAATATGGAGGAATTTCTTCTCTCAGAGGGTTGAGAGTTATTGGAACTCTTTGCCACATGGAGATGTAGGGGTGGAGTCCTTGTGTATGTTTAAGGCTGAGATAGACAGATTCTTGGTCAGCCGGGGAATCAAGGGTTATGGCGAAAGGGCAGGAAAGTGGACATGAGGAGTATTAGATCTGCCATGCTCCTGTTGAATGATGGTGCAGGCTTGAGGGGCTGAATGGCAGGGGGCGGCCTAGTGGTATTATCGCTGGACTGTTAATCCAGAGACCCAGTTAATGTTCTGGGGACCAGGGTTCAAATCCCACCGTGGCAGATTGTGGAATTTGAATTCAATAAATGTCTAGAATTAACAATCTAACGATGACCACGAATCCATTGTTGTTTGTTGAAAAACCCATCTGGTTCACTAATGTCCCTTAGGGAAGGAAACTGCCATCCTTACCTTATCCTTAATATATGACTTCAGACCCACAGCAATGTGGTTGCCTGTTATCTGCCCTCCGGGCAATTAGGGATGGGCAATAAATGCTGCCTAGTCAGCAATGCCCTCATCCCATGAATGAATAAAAAAGGCCTACTCTTGCTCCTGGGTTGAGCAGGAACAGCGTTCCCTACAAACACTATCCTAGAGATTAAGGATCCTCCAGCAGAGAAATGGCTCTCAGGCCAATCAAGGTCAAGATCAATGTCATGGTCAACAAACCTTGAACTACTAATCTTCCAAGGCAGAAGGGAATACATTCTGGACGAACTGTGCAGACTGCCTGAATGTGTGCAAAAGGAGATGGGGTAGTGGTATGTGTAAAAATAGCTACAAACTGCAATGAATAGAATATTCACTGTGGGGATAAACACTTGTGGGGAGATGTTTCATATGACAAACAGATCTGAAAGGGACAATATCAATGTCTCATTGAGTTCCACACAATTTGGTAATGTCACAACAAATCAGGACATCTTACATGAGTTCCTGATAGTGTCAGATGTGACATCTCTGGATCCTGATAATCTGAAATAACTACATGTAGCCAATATCTTTTGCTACTGTGCAAAAAACTATTTCTTGTTATGTAACACGAGTGTGCCTTCTTATTAAGACTCACCAGTAAACTATCCTGTACCACTGATAATTAGACAAGCCCTCAGCATAGAAAGGCAGATGGAGGGGCTCTTATGGTGCAACAGTAGTGTCCCTACCTGTGAGCCAGCAGATCCGGTTCAAGTCCCATATGCTCCAAAAGTACATTTCTGGACAGATTGAATGGAAAGATGATTTGGTGACAGCACTGTACCTCAACCACACAGAAGCCAGCACAAAAATGATGTACTGCTTCCTCTCTTGAACTGCTGCAGTCCATCTGTTGTGCGTTGACCCACTATGCCAGTAGGCAGGGGGTTCCAGGGTTCTGACCCAGTGACAGTAAAGGAACAGCAATATATTTCCAAGTCAGGATGGTGAGTAGCTCGGAGGGGAACTTGCAGGGGGTGGTTTTCCCATGTATCTGCTGCCCTCGTCCTTCTAAATGGAAGTGGCCATGGATTTAGAAGGTGCCGCTGAAGAGTTGGAAGTGACTTAACAGCTGACTGGAGACGGCATAATTCCATCTTTCCCAGTGTGGTCCTTCCCTCATCTCTTGCTCAGAGGTGGCACAGTCTCTCAGTGGTTGGCACTGCTGCCTCACAGCACCAGGGTCCTGGGTTCGATTCCACCCTCAGGCAACTGTTTGTGTGGAGTTTGCACATTCTCCCCATGTCTGTGTGGGTTTCCCCTGGATGCTCCGGTTTCCTCCCATAGTCCAAAGATTTACAGGCTAGGTGGATTGGCCATGCTAACCTTGTCCCATAGTGTTCAGGGATGTGCAGACTAGGTGGACTAGCCACGTGAAATGCAGAGTGATGACAATGGGGTGGGTCTGGGTTGGATGATCTTCAGAGGATTGGTATGGATTCAATGGGCTAAATAGCCTGCTTTTACACTGTAGGGATTATATGAGGTGCTCATAATTGGAGGGAGGGCTAACAAAGGGTCAGATTTGGTGGGTTTAGCATGTGTGCAACGTGAAGTTCCTGACTGACCTCCACAAGGAACTATTGCAGAGAAAGATCCAACACCAGCAGGGCAGGCCTGAGTACTGGATCTAGATGACAGCCATGCTTTCAGCAACTGAGTACCCTCCACCCATTGAAACAGCATCAAGGAAATACCTAACCTTGATATGAGCTTCACCATGAATGGGAGACTGGGGGTGGGGTTGGAATCTACTCCAATGTTATTCACTGCCAGGAGTCCATCCCAGACCTGCCTGAACACAACTTCCTCTTGCTGTGCTTCTAATTTCCTGTTGCTACAGCTGTCACCATGGAAACCAGTGATGGTGTGGGGGAGAGGTAGCGTGAGGCACTGCTTTGTTGTAAAGCTAATTCGCTGGATAAGGCAAGAAGATTAGGAGTGAAACACGGCATTTCAAATAAAAAACTTATTAGATTATCTAATTGAATTTGGCGAAGAGAAATTGGAAAGATTATAGATTATTATTATGCAAATCAGCAATATAGTTCTGTGGGTTTAATAACATCTTTAAACAAGAACAGGCAAAGGATAATATGGGGTGGGGGTGCAGGCATCAGGTTGTGCACCGTTGTAAATGGTTCACTCTTATTAACTCCTTCAGATTGTCGTCCCACCAACATGGATGTGTCATTAATCTTCACCTCCCTTATCCTGCTTCTGAAGGCTACAGTAGAGCTGTTGTTCAGAAGATGTTATACAGCTGGTTTTCCCAGTTTGTGCCTCTTCCCAACTCCTGAATGGCATGCTAAGATCTCTTTTTTTTTGGCTAATTGCCTTTCGCATCCCAGTTAGAAAAACTATATGCTTGACTCTCACTCCGGAACGTTGAGAACAGAATCCAGGCTGATCCTCCTGGAGCTGCAAGGTCAGAGATGTTGTCTCTCCAAGGATGAGTTAAACCTTGGCTCCATCTGACTTCTCCAGTTGGTGTGGAAGGTCCCATGGCATTATTCCCGGAACAAACGTGAGAGTTGTAGATTTTTACAGCACAGAAAGAGGCCCTTCAGCCCATCATGTTTGCACTGGTCATTGACCAAATCCCAGCACTTGGCTGGTAAGCTTTTATATTATGATGTTTCAAGAGTAAAACCAGCATTCCAGGTGTCCTGGCCAATATTTATCCCTTTCCTAAAATCAGGAAAGCAGCTTCTATCTTTCGTTATCTTATTATTGCTTGTGGGATATTACCATTTCCTGTGTTTCCATGACATTGTTAAATTGACCAACATTCTCTTTATCCAAGATTCTTCCCTTTCTCTTTCCCTCCCTCCATCTCTTGCCTGCCCTCCCCCTTCTGTTCGTCCCTGTGGATTTTCCATTTGTGTCCCTTCTCCCTCTGTTTGCCCTCTGCCTGTCTCATTTTCCTGTTTTATAAGAGCAAGAGCATGCCACTGGAAATTTGGGACCTCTTAAGGCTGGAGATGGGTCAGGTGCACATGGCTGACCCCGAGGCAACTTGCTAATCTGGTAAATCAGACAGCAAAGGTACAACGCATCACAGGAAGGTGTCACTGCTAAACCAGACCCTCTTGAGAAATCTCAGGATCACTAAGGAATGAACACCATTATTGGGGCTTTCTGGATTGGCAACTGGGCAACATCCAAAGCTACAAGAAGAGGCCCATCAACAGCACAATTGACAGAGGCAGTTGGGATGAGGATTGCAACATCACTGGATATGAGGATCCCATTGGTAAGGCTGCCACGTATTGGAAGTTGTTGGCAGTTTCTTTGTCACATTTTAAGGGGTTTCCAGACAATTTCGCTGGACAGCTAAGAGTCAACAAGAACCACCTGGGACTCGACAGAAGCAGCTAAGGTTAGAAAGCTGCCTTACTTATCAAACAGACACCTCCTGAACTATCCCCAGGTGGGATCATAGAAATCCTATAGCAGGGCAGCCGACCATTCGGTCCATTAAGTCCACACTGACCCTCTGATGAGCATCTCACCCACAACCACCCCTCCATCCCATTCAAGTAACCCCACATTTCCCATGGCTGACCCACCTAGCCTGCACATCCCTGGACACAAGGGAAATTTAGCATGGCCAATCCACCTAACCTGCACATCTTTGTGCTGTGGGAGGAAAACAGAGCACCCAGAGGAAACCCACGCAGACACGGGGAGAATGTGCAAACTCCACACAGACAGTTACCCGAGAGAGGAATCGAACCCAGATCCCTGGCACTTTGAGGCAGCAGTGCTAACCACTGACCCACCGTGCTGCCCTCATACGCTTGAGCAATTGGGTTCAGGGCAGGATTTTGCTTTGAGGTACACTCATGTGCCCCATTATATTTGGCTGCCCCCCAAGCTCACTTGGAGGGGAGACTAATGCCCCGCACACAATGGGATCAAATGAATCAATGGGAACCCTGACTGGTAGAACAATGAGTAGTGGATCCAGGAAGGAGCAAGAAGTTCCAGAATTCCTCAATAGCACAGCGTTTCTCTACTTTGGAGCTGAACAGATAGGCAGAGTGAGGACATAAAATTACATTTTCACAACATAGTTTAAAATCACAGATTTTCAACTGAGCATTATATATTAGAAGGCTAGAAAATAGGAACAGGAGTAGGCCATTCAGCCCTACAAGTCTGCTCCACTATTCAAATTGATCATCCAAACCTGTTCCGACTTTGTCCTCATACCCTTTGATCCCTTTAGCCCAAAGAAAATCAAATATATTGAATTCCTTCTAGAAAACATCCAATGTTTTGGCAACCAAGATAACAAGGTGTAGAACTGGATGAACACAGCAGGCCAAAGCTCCTCTGATGCTGCTTGGCCTGCTGTGTTCATCCAGCTCTACACCTTGTTATCTCGGATTCTCCAGCATCTGCAGTTCCTATTATCTCTGGTACAATGTTTTGGCAACATCCATTTTCTGTGGTGGAGAATTCCATAGACTCACCACTCTCTGGGTCAAGACATTTCACTGTTTTTCAGAGTGTTCAGCTATTAAATATTTTATCATAGACACTAGTATTTTCACTACACTGATGTCAGGCTAACTGGTCTATACCTTCCTGTTTTCTCTGTACCTTTTTTGTAATAGAGAGGTTACACTAGCTGTCCTCCAATCTGTAGAGTCATGAAGGATGATCACCAATGCATTCATTATTTTCGGAGGCACTTCCTTAAGTACTCTGGGATGTAGATAGGGGCCCTGGGGATTTATCGGCCTTCAATCCCAACAATTTCTCCAACACCATTTCCCGACTATCACTAACTTTCTTCAGTTCGTCCCCCTTACTAAACTCTGTGTTCCTCAGCATTTTTGGGACATTAGTTAAGACCACAAGACATAGGAGAAGAAATGAGGCCATTCAGCTCATCGAGTCTGCTCTACCATTCAATCATGGCTGATAAGTTCCTCAACCCCATTCTCCTACTTTCTCCCTGTGACCCTTGACCCCTTGATAATAAGACCATAAGACATAGGAGCAGTAATTAGGCTATTCGGCCCATCGAGTCTGGTCTGAATGGCCTAATTAATTGTGTCCACCTTTGCGAAAACAGACCAAAATACTTACTTAATGGGTTTGCCATCTCTTTGTTTCCCCGTATTACTTTACCTGTTTCTGATTGTAAATTATTATTTGTCTTTACTGATCTTTTTCTCTTCATGTACACATAGAAACATTTACAAACAATGTGTATGTCCCCTACAAGCTGAATTGTGTTCCCTACTCTTAATCAATTTGTCCTCCTTTGCTGAAACATAAACAGCTCCCAATCCTCAGGTCTGTTGCTTTCTTTGGCCAATTTGTGTGCCCCTTCTTGGATCTAATATCCCACATTTCCCTCGTTAGCCATGGTCAGGCCATTTTGTTTTTGAGTCAGACCAGAATGAACAATTATATTTTTTCCACTTGTTCTTTAAGTGTTTGCCATGTCTACCATCGCTCCTTTAAGAAACATTTTCTAATTTATCATTGCCAGCTCATGTGTCATATCATCATAGTTTCCTTTATTTAGATTCAGGAGCCTAGTCTCAGAGTCAACTGTGTCACTCTCTATCTTAATGGAGAATTCTATCATATTATGGTCACTCTTCCCCAGGGGCACAGCTAGTTTGCCAATTATTTCTTTCTCATTACACAATACCTGTCTAAGGTGGTCTGTTCAATTAAATGTTTATCTGTGATGTGCACACTTTAATAAATTTACTATTGAATCCCACAGGCTGTTGGGACACACCAAATTTGAAGGTCACATTGGAAAAGTTTGGCAAATATTGCCATAGGCCGTTTTACAATAATCCAAAGGTTTCACTGAGACTAGTTTTATGAGTTCAGTTCCAGTTCGCATACTAAATTCTAATTTTCAAACATTGATGGCAGGATTTGGACTCGTGTTCTGGAATATAAAAGAACAAAATAACAAATTTGCATTTCTCTCGCACCTTTCACAACAAAGATCTTTACAATGAAACACCTTTGATGTGGAGTCACTGTTGTGTGGAATTCTGTGGCAAGCAACTCACCTCCTGACTTCCCAAGGCCTGTCTGCCATCTACAACGCACAAGTCAGGAGTGTGATGGAATGCTCCCCACTTGCTTGGATGGGTGAAGTTCCAACAACACTCAAGAACCTCAATAATATCCAGGTCAAAGCAGAACAAACTATCCACCACTTTCAATCACCTCCAATTCTCTCCCTTCACCACCAACACAAAGTAGCAGCAGGTGGGCACTATCTACAAGATGCACTGCCGCAACTCACTAAGGCTCCTTGGACAGCAACTTCCAACCATAACCACTTCCATCTGGAAGGGCAAGGGCAATAGATATGCGGAAAACCTAAAAAAAACATAAAATGATCCAGAATATATAATAAGTATATACAAATACAACCTATACTCAAACATCCAGAGATAAATATGGTTAGTGAACAAACTGTGGTTGAACACCACACAGAGCACAGCAAATTATAAATGCAGTTAAAACTGATCCCATGCACCTTTCAGCAAAATCCTAGATGAGAATAACACTACTGGGAACAAAATCTTATCATAACTTTGTCTCCTTTACAAGGGAGTCCAACTCTTCACTTCCAAAGATCTGGCTTTGAAATTCTCTCAAACTTCAATCCTTATGAACTATCAGAATGACAGCTCACATCCAGGTAGTTCAATCTCTTCCCCCTCACACACTATCCCACTGCATTCCTGAGGCTGCAGTTTACCATCTACTCAGGGGCATAATACTGGCTCTTTCACAGACAGTGGATTCACTAAGATGACACTATTCCTGGCTTTTAAGGAGCTCCAATATTTCTTGCCTGCACCAAGCAAATACAGCTTGCAGGCGTCTCTCATAGCCCTAATCTCAGCTCCACTGAACCATCATAATTGACATGGCTTTTTATAAGCCCTAACTGCTCTGGAGTGTTCTTAAGGCTTTTTTGAACCTTAACCTCAAATCTTAGTAGCACCTAATATCTCTCAGGACTTTTCCTGAACCCTAACTCTCCAGAGCCTGCAGAGCCATTGCAGTATGAAGTCTTTTTCTCTTGCTGCTAACTACATAACTGCACCCCACAGGTTCCCTTTTTGCACTATTCCTGTTCTCATGGTCTTTTTCTCACACACTCCACAATCCTGCAGGCACACTCCAGTCTGCAAATACGTAAAAATTCTGGAACATAGAGCTGACCATACATGACATGTCCCATTTTGAACATGTGGCAAATCCCCTGGGGCATGCTGGGAATTGTGGTCCTTGGCCTCCAGCTGAGAAATTCACTCTATTCTGAGAATTGGCTTCACGTCGACTTTGAAGGTAAATGCAAGTAAGATGCATGGAGTTAACAGCCCAACCGACCATGGGTTGTGATCTTAGCAAACTCATCAAAAAACTAAGTGCGGGGTAAACTTGACAAGGAAACCAGAGCGAGTACCTGCTGATTTCACTTTCCCGCTTGTTCCGAACAATTCCCATGTTGGACAGTGGGCACCAACCTCACAGGGCATGTTCCTTGGGCGCTGGCCACATATACCTCACAAACACAGACATTGGCACATGTTGGATACCAGTCTCTACGAACTCTTAGGGCACATCTCTAATCCACTTACAGGACACTTCTGCACTTCAACGATGCCCTGGTAACTCTTATTGTAATGATGCAGCAAGTGCACTGTGTGCTCAGGGACACCCACCCGCCGCAACCCCAGGTCAGGGACTGCACCAGGCTCTTCACTCGCTGTCAGAGCACTCACTCACCCTGAGTCAGATCGTGCCTGCATTTTTGCTCATTGCTCTCTCAGCCAGAGTCACCAGGTTTATATTGCAGTCGTCTTGCCATGCCATTTAGCGGAGATACAAATCCAGGAAGTTTGCCACGATTCGGTCAGGGACTCCTGGCAGAGTAAATCAAGAGCAGCCTCCGATACCAGTTCAAGCCTGCTCGGGGATAGAGAACTGGTTGTCAGACAAGAAATAAAGAGTAGGAATAAACGGGTCTTTTTCCGAGGGACAGTCAGTGACTAGTGGGGTACTGCAGGAATCAGTGCTTGGACATTCACAAATATATTAATGATTTAGATGAGGGAACTAAATGCAATATCAGTTTGCAGATGACAAAAAGCTGGTAGGGAGGGCAAACTGAGAAAGATGCAGAGATATTTCAGTGTGACTTTGTCAAGCTAAGTGAGTGAGCAAATGCATGGCAGATGAAGTACAATGTGGATAAGGTGAGTTAGACAGATTATTATCAGAATGGTGATAGAGTGGGAAAGGGAGAGGTGAAATGAGACCTGGGTGTCCTTGTGTACCAGGTGCTGAAAATAAGCTTACAGGTGCAGCATGCAGTGAGGAAGGCAAATGGTACGTTGTCCTTCATAGCAAGAGGATTCGAGTTCAGGAGCAGGGGGCACCTCCCTGTAATTGTACAGGACCTTGGTGAGACCACACCCAGAGTACTGTGTGCAGTTTTGATCTCCTTATCTGAGAAAGGATATTCTAGCTACAAGGGGGCGCAGTGAAGGTTTACCAGACTGATCCCTGGTATGGCAGGACTGGCGTGTGAAGAGATTGGATCGGCTGGGACTATGTTCACTGGAATTTGGAAAAATGATAGCTGGGGGAGGAACCTCACAGAAGCTGATAAAATTCTGACAGGGCTAGACAGGGTAAACACAGGAAGGAGGTTTCTGATGACCGGGTAGTCCAGAACCTGGACTTACAATCTAAGGATACTGGGTAGGCCATTTAAAGATGAGGAGAAATGTCTTCACCCAGATAATGGTGATCCTGTGGAATTCTCTGTCACAGAAAGTGGTTGAGGCCAAAACATTGAATGTTCTCATGAGGGAGTTAGGTATAGTTCTTAGCGCTAACGGGAAACTAAGGGTGCTGAGAGAACGCAGGAACAGGAGACAGACTTGGATGATTAGCCATGATCACATTGAATGGCAGAGCAGTCTTGAAGGGCTGAATGGCCTACTCCTGCTCCTATCTTCTATGTTTCTATGTCAGAATCATGATCCTCTGCTCATAAGTTGGTGAGGAGCTGAATGACGGGAGCATCTTGACTCCTTCTGCTCGATTGCGGGTCGTTTTAATCCTTGGAATGAAAGGTACAGGTACTATGGAAGATGGATAAAGAGGGACAAAGAGCCAGAGAGGGGGCAGGAGATGGTGTATGGAGAAACAGATTAAAAGAACAGAGAAAGAGACAAGAAGAAATGGACAGAGAAAAAAAATAAGAGCGAGAACATACGCATTTAGGTTAAGAAAGGAGAGAAAGGGATAAAGGCAGAGTTAGGCAATGAGAGAGGGGTCATCAGAGGCAGTGTTGTAAATTGAATTTTAACAAGGACGTTGCAAGGGTTTCTATAGGGAGAGGCTGAATAGGCTGGGGTTATTTTCCCTGGAGCACCAGAGGCTGAGGGGTGAATTTATTGAGGTTTATAAAATCATGAAGGGCATGGATGGGGTAAATAGGCACGGTCATTTCCCTGGAATGGGGCACTCCAAAACTAGAGGTCGTAGGTTTAAGGTGAGAGGGGAGAGATTTAAAGGGGACCTAAGGGGTAACTTTATCACACAGAGGGTGGCACATGTATGGAATGAGCTGCCAGAGGAAGTGGAGAAGGCTGGTACAATTACAGCTTTTAAAAGGCTTCTGGATGGGTCTATGAAAAGGAAGAGTTTAGAGGGATATGGGCCAAATGCTGGCAAATGGGACTACATTAATTTAGAATATCTGGTCGGCATGGACGAGTTGGACCGAAGGGTCTGTTTCCGTGCTGTACAGCTCTGTGCCTCTAATTCTAGACAGTATCCTACAAAATGTGAAATGTTGATAGCATGGTTCCAGTTGTCACCAAAAGAACCTGCAAAATCTCACCTTATCACATCCATAAGTGTACACAATACAATATGTTTCACTCAGTACAATCAACATTGAAGTATTGGCAAACACAGCAGGCAATGTGAATACAGCAAACCTAATGAATAGTGACACGCTAAATCAACCTTTTAGGAGCTGGAATTCATTGTGAACTGCTTCGGAGTGAGTTGAAGTTGTGAACAACAAGCATGAAGAAAGCTTCTATCTCTCTGAACTGAGACACTCTGCTAGCCAACTCCGCTATGAAAGACACAGTCTGGTCACTGTCCTACAAATTATTTACAATGTAAATATACTTGGCACCATTATATCGAATCTGATTAAAACCATTTACACTCAGAGCTAATAAATGTTGTTTGGGTATAACTTTTTTATTCGCTGAAGATGGACAAAGACGGATTACAACCTAACACATACTAAACAGTTATAGAATCTGTGTGTATTCTTATATCCTTAATGCTGTTATATGTAGTCTGATTACAATGCTTTATGTAAAATGATGTCGAATACAGTCTGATTACAAGCTTGTATATCAATTGTTAACATGCGCAGTCTGATTGCAAGCCCGTGTATCCAAAGATATTATACTGAGTCCATTTATAAAGCTATGTACCCTAATCTGTTTACGCAGATTAATTGCAAACTATACCCAATGCTGTAATACACAATCTTATTACAATCTCTATACCCAGTGATCTTATACATAGCCTGGTTATAATCCTATATACTCAATGGTATGATAGCCTTCTTACGGTCTATGTACCAAATGCGGTTATACAGTCACCCAATGCTGGAATGCACAATGCCATAATAAAGTCTGATTGCAATCCTCTAAACCCATTCCTGTTCTTAAATCTGATTACAATCTATATATCCAATCCTGTTATACACAGTCTGATTACAATCACACACTGAATGGTGTACAATACCTACATACCTAATCCATTGCACCTAATGCTGTTATACACAGCCTGATTACAGTCCTATATACCGAATACACTGATAGGCAATGCTCTCATTACTACTTCGATGCCCAACGATGTCGTACACTGCCTTAATACAATTGATATAAAAAATGCTGTTATACACAATCTTCATATAACCCTGCACACCCAACACTGATACACTCCATCCGATGACAATCCTATCTACACAATGCTGTTATACACAGTCTGATTACAAACTATATACCCAATGTTTTGATGCAAACTCTGATTACAATCCAACACGTGAAATGCTTCAATACACAGTCTGATTACAGTCCAGTGTACCCAATGCTGCTTTACATATTACACATGTCTGGGGGAGGTGACCGCCCAGTGGGACTATCACTAGGGTATTAATCTAGAAACTCAACTATCTCCAATGGTGCTGAAGTGGAGATGGTTGAGAGCTTCAGGTTCCCAGGAGTAAAGATCACCAGCAATCTTACTACAATCCCATAAATGCAATGCTATAACCCACAGTCTGATTACAATTCTCTACCCAATGCTGTTTTCCATCTGATTACAATCTATATACCCAATGCTGTTAATCAGTCTGATTACAATCTATATACCCAATGCCGCAATACAGTCTGAATACAATCCCATTTACCTATTGCTGATATCCATGGTTTGATTACAATTTTATATGTTCAATGCTGTTTCACACTCTTCTTACAATCCCATGTGTCCAATGTTATGATATACAGTTATATTATAATCCTATATAACTAATGCTGTGAAACATAGTTTAATTATAATCCTGTACAGTGCGGTCTGCTAAAACTCTATACACCCAATGCTGCAAGACCTATTCTCATTACAATCTATATACCCAATGCTGTTAATCAGTCTGATTACAATCTATACACCCAATGCTGCAATATACAACAAAAGTATAAATTGCTGGAGAAACTCAATACTGACAATACCGTGGGAGGAAAGCAAAGTTAACATTTTGAGTCTAATGACTGTTCATCAGAAGTGGTATTCCCAATAATCCACATTCGTTACATAGTCATCTATCGACACCTCATCCCAGATTTTTATTGACAAATCAAACTCCACCCCTCCTCATCTCATCCCAGGCTTTTGTATGAACCTTGGTATTGAAGGATGTAACTGAAGCCTGAAATAACTCCACAGAGGCTGGTATCCTGTCACCAAGTCACCCTTTATTTATACATGGAGAGTCCTTGACACTGATCTAGCTCCCTCAGAGCCAGCTCTCAGAATGAACACAGCAGGTCAAGCAGCATCATAGGAGCAGGAAAACTTGATGTTTCGGGCCTATGATGCTGCTTGACCTGCTGTGTTCATCCAGCCCCATGCTTGTTATCTCGGATTCTCCAGCATCTGCAGTACCTTTTATCTCAGCTCTCAGAATGAACAGGATGTCTGACCCTCCTGTTTATATCTGTCAGCCAGGGCTCCCTGATTGGGGCTGTTAACCTGGTCCAATCAGGGAACTCATATTCTACGAGGTCCACCTGCTGACCTGGTTACAAACACTACAGAGCCAAGCTTCAAGCATTGCTGAGCATTTACATGCAGAAATCCACAGACACATAACTCCTAACCCAACTACCACAGTTTCATTCCTGATCCTACCCATAGGGGCACAGGTAGATCCCAATTAATGCCCACTCCCTGCATACACTTGAACACAATTACTCTGCAACTAACAAGCTCACCAACATATCCTTCAGATTCTTTCTTCTCGTTTGTTTCCTAGTTTCTCCTTATATACATCCATGTTCTTCACTTCAACCAACTCCCCATGGTAGTAAGTTCCACGTTCTACCAATCTTTAAGTAAAAAGTTTTATCTTCAAATTCCTCCTGGAGCTGAAATCTGAAAATCTGAAACAAAATCAGAAATGTCTGGAATTACAAATATTGCTGGTTCACAGGAAGCAGTGGTGTAATGCTCTGGGCTATAACCTAGAGGTTCAGGCTAATGCAGTGCCGTTGCTGTTTTAATTCCCACTAGGGTAGCTGGTGGAGTTTAAATTCACTATGGAGAACATGACAATGTTCATCGATTGTCATTAAAATTGGTTTGGTTTACCTGGCTGAGTCGACTTGAGACTCTAGGGCCACAATAACGTGGCTGACCCGTAACCCCACTACAATGGAAATGTGCTCAGAGGCAAATGGAGGAGGAGTGAGGGTTTGAAAGCTTGTGTTTTCAAATAAACTTGCTGGACTATGATCTGGTATCGTGTGATTTCTGACTAGATGGTAATGGAGAGCGACTCAGGTCAACGGCAGTTAAGCAGGGCAACAATGTTGGCCTTCCAAGAAACGCCCAAATCACATGAGAGAATACATTTTAAAAAGTCAACATTCTCACATTCCCTCGTCACTACTTCTCATGCTGCTTCTTTACATAACACCCTCACTACTCCTCACCTCGCACCACTCGCAGTGACACCAGGAGAAAGACCAGGGACCTGTACAGGAACCCATGGAGGCTAGAGACCTGTATAGGGATGC
The DNA here is from genome assembly GCA_024137785.1 of Ginglymostoma cirratum. Classification (NCBI taxonomy): domain Eukaryota; kingdom Metazoa; phylum Chordata; class Chondrichthyes; order Orectolobiformes; family Ginglymostomatidae; genus Ginglymostoma; species Ginglymostoma cirratum. The sequence goes on along the minus strand of JAHRHZ010000146.1, from coordinate 2,928,160 downwards.
ACATAGACACCAGGGACTGGATATAGAGACACATATAGAGACCAGGGATAGGGACCAGTCACCCACATAAGATGAACCATGGGCTGCAATGAATCCTTGGATGGTTGAGAAATGGGAAAGATGTCTTGGCTAACCACTATAGCTGTCATTGATCCCACTAGTAGATCTTTCCCACCGATGTCTCAGCAGCTGGTCCAAAGGTAAACTCCTCCATCCCACTCTCAAGGTCAACATGTCCAGTATTCCTACGTCATGTAGCCAGTTTTCCTTAACCCCAACGTGTCCGCTCACATCTCGTGCACAAATTATTCCCTTCACCCTTGCTGAGACTGAGCCGTGATTCTCTGGCGCTGTTACATTTCTGTTTTGTATATCCTCGGGTATTCCTCTGACTAACTGGTTCCCCACCAAGGGGGTGGCTTGCAGCTACTGAGTGGAGCTAGCAACGCTGCAACCCCCTGGATTTTGTACACCAGTCCATGAGACTAGGCAGGTGGATGCAGCAAGCTGTGACCATCCAGGTAGGTGCTGAGGGAGTGAGTGCTATGACAGTGAGTGAAGATACAGCCCAGGGATACAGCCTGGATGTCTGTCCCTGAATGTACAGTGTGACCATTACAATGAAAGTTACTGCAGCCTGAGGTGCAGCATTGAAGTGCAGAGGCGTCCTATGAATAGATCGGAGCTATGCCATGAGGGTTCTTAGGTATTGGCATATGTCAATTACCAATGTGACCAGTGTCCATGGACTGTGCCCTGAAACGTTGATGCCCAGTGTCTAACTTGGTGCAAGTGGTCAGCTGAAGTGGCTGGGTGCCCATTTTGTCTTCCATGTCAAGAATTCCCGATGTCTGGATTGTTGCCATGTTTGGTAGGAAACTGAGTATTAATGAGGTGAGTCGTGGTGTTTAGAAGGTTTAATAAGTGGTCTAAGGAGCAACAATCCCTCTTAATGGGAACTCGCTGCTGCCTGGAGCACCTCAGATCTTAGCAAGAGCATTAAAGAGCGAATAAGGAGATAAGGAGATGGTCCTGGTTGGATGTCTTTGCCTACGAATCTCTCCATAGCCCACCTTGCTCAAACACCACCCATTCCTGAGACGAGCTGAGTAACTCCAGGTTTATCAGTTGGAAGTAACTTTCACTCGTTGCTGTGATGGGATCTGAAGCCACGTGGCCCGCGTTTTAGCCTGGGTTTCTAGATTTGCCAAGTACCATGACTTGAATATCTTTCAATCTCTGCTTCTGTCAGTTCTCCCATCCCTTGACTGGTATCGCTGTGGTTTCAATGCACAGATGGGTAGCAATTCCCCTGACAACTAGTTTGTCCTTGTCCATATCACAGACTGGTATTCCACCAACGTTCAAATGGCTACTGCAGCAGAAACTCTGAAATTGTACCTGAGATAACAAGGTGTGGAGCTGGAGGAACACAGCAGGCCAAGCAGCGTCAGAAGAGCAGGAAAGCTGATGTTTCAGGTCTGGACCCTTCTTCAGAAATGGAAATCTCTGAAATTGCACTTCGTTTTTAACTTTCTTATATATTCATAAGACGTAATCGTTGCTAGCTGTGCCAGCATTTATTGCCCATGCCCTTAATTACCCTGGAGAAAGTGGTGGTGAACACCATCATAAGCCACTGCAATCCATTTGGTGTAGGTATAGCCACAGTACATTAAGGAAGGGAGTCTCAGAATTTTAAGCCAACAAGGAACAGCGATTATACTTCCAAGTCTGGATGGTGTGTGACTAGGAGGTGATGGTCTTCTCAAGCATCTGCTACCCTTCTCCTTCTAGATGGTAGAGGCCAGGTGTTTGGAAGGTGATATTGAAGGAGTTTTTGTGAGTTGCTCTCGTGCATCCTGTAGATAGTACACACTTCTGCTACTGAGCGTCGGTGGTGGAGGGAGCGGATGTTGAAAGTGGTGGATGTGGCACCAATCAAGCAGGCTGCTGTGTCCTGGATAGTGTCAAGTTTCTTGAGGTATTATTGGAGCAGTATTCATTCATGAATGAAATTAGTCGAAAGACAGGTTTTGAAGATTTCAAGTGATGGGGTTGTGACTTCTCCTTTTGCAGCTTCCCGCATTGCCCTTGGGAAGAAAGATGGTTAGCACACACTGCCTTGGAACTATGTTGTCTGGTAGCTTGTGTGCATGACAACTCTGTGTATTTTCATTGCTGGCACCTGATTCTAAGAGTTCCCACCGGTCCACTCCTTATCTTATAGAATGTGTTGTAAGACAGAAATCTGTGGAAACAATGTCAAACAGTGTGGAGCTGGAGGAACACAGCAGGTTAAGCAGTGTCAAAGGAGCAGGAAAGCTTACGTTTCGGGTCGGGACCCTTCATCAGGACTGGTGTGGTAAAAAATTGTAACATTTAAGCAGCAGAGATTTCTCAGCACTCGGTACATTTGATTGTTCCTAAGCATTCGTTATATTCTCAGAATATGAGTTGGCCTATTGCCAGGGATTTAGTAGGCTATCAAGGACAGTCTGGCTGTCACTTAAGAAGGTGACAGGTAGCGAATCTGGAAGATACTACACGAGAGAATGCAAGAGAAGCAGACCCCATGTTGTTAGCTATAGGCAACTGAACTACAGGGATCTGCGTATTTCAGGCTCAGGGAAGTCATATAGCTGTGTAGTGAGGGTGTAGGGAAGTCTTAGGAACTGTGAAGGGCTCAAAGAAGTCTGTGCACAATTAAAAGTTCAGTATAATAGTCTGTGTGGTTTGAAAGCCCATAAGCGCTGTTAGCTCTAGGAGTCAGGAATAATCCAGGGCTGCACTAGCTTGGTGAAGCTTGTTTGCCTTTTTAAAAGCTGGAGTTTTTCTTGTGAGTAAGTTCTGGAGCATAGTTTCACTGAATTCAGGGACTGTGGTAAGCTACCAGACAGCATGCAGCTATTGAGGCAGTCCCTAACAGAGCTACCTCTGAAAGAGTTTCAAAGCAAAATTTTCAAAATATAAGAACATAAGAACCAGGAGCAGGAGCAGGCCATTTGGCCCATCAAACCTGCTCCATCATTCAATAAGATCATGGCTGGATCTTTGTCGTGAACTGAGCTCCACTTACCCACCCGCTCACCATAACCCTTAATTCCTTTACTGTTCTAAAATCTATTTTTTCCTTAAAAACATTCAATGAGGTAGCCTCAACTGCTTCACTGGACAGGGAATTCCACAGATTCACAACTCTTTGGGTGAATAATTTCCTCCTCAATTCAGTCCTAAATCTGGTTCCCCTTATTTTGAAGCTATTGCCCCCAATTCTAGTGTCACCCACCAGTGGAAATAACTCCCTGCTTCTACCTTATCTATTCCCTTCATAACGTTATATGTTCCTATAAGATCCCTCCTCAATCTTCTAAATTCCAATGGGTATAATTCCACTCTAAATCAATCTCTCCTCATAAGGCAACTCTCTCAAATCCAAAACCAACACAGTGAATCCCCTCTGCACCAGCTCCAGTGTCAGCACATCCTTTCTCAATTAAGGAGACCAAAACAGTACACAGTGCTCCAGGTGTGGGCTCACCAACACCTGTACAGCTCCAGTATAACCCTCCTATTTTTAAACTCCATCACTCGAGCAATGAGGACAGTATTCCATTTGCTTTCTTAATTACCTGCTGTACCTGCAAACCAATTTTTGTGATTCATGCACAAGGACACCCAGGTCCCTCTGCACAGCAGCATGCTGCAATTTTTCACCATTAAATAACAGTCCATTTTGCTGTTATTCCTACCGAAAGTAAGGAATTATAATCCCTTGTGAGGTTTTAATGAGATCTGGTGAACTATAGCATCAGTGGTTAGCACTGCAGCCTCACTGCGCCAGGGACCTGGGTTCGATTCCAGCCTCAGGTGACTGTCTGTGTGGAGTTTGCACATTCTCCCCGTGTCTGCGTGGGTTTCCTCCCGGTGCTCCGGTTTCCTCCCACAGTCCAAAGATGTGCAGGCTAGGTGGATTGGCCATGCTAAATTACCCATAGTGTTCAGGGGTGTGTGGGTTATAGGGGGATGGGTCTGGGTGGGATGCTCCAAGGGTCGGTGTGGATTTGTTGGGCCAAAGGGCCTGTTTCTGCACTGTAGGGATTCTAAATTTCTTCTAAAATCACTAATGTTTTGTGGAGATGGCTGAGAAATTTATCTGACATGCTTGATTGCCATTGATATCTAATATCTTCTGTTGGATGACTCTTTGTCAGTTACCATTATTTACCTCATGTTAAGTTCATGATGTTGGAATATAACTCATTTTACATTCTAAACCTTTGTCAATTCTTTTTGAATGTTTGTTTGAGTAAATTGTATTTGTAATACACTTATCATTCATTGTTACTTTAAAGAAATTGTCTCAATAACTGAACCAGATCCATTCCAAAACCTTTTTAATTGGCCACATTATCACTCTGGTTAAATTTAGAATTTGTGGTGCTCACTGGAGGCATGAGAATAGAAAGGAATCAGCGAACTGCTCCAACCTCGGTCATAACAACAGTCCGTCTATTTCTCTTCATCCTTCGCTGTAGTCAGTCCCATTCCATAAGGGAAATATTGTAACAACGATCAGTTTAATTTGCAATGTCTCACAACTTCAGCCTTCAGTGGTCTCTTCACACCAGCTTGCTTTCACACAGCAATGTAACAGACAAAATGCCAAAAGGTCCTTCACAGAAATATAATCACAGTTGAACACTGAGTCACATAAGATGATAGACCATAAGGCACCGAAGCAGCAGTAGGCCATTCGGCCCATTGAGTCTGCTCCACCATTCAATGAGATCACGGCTGATCTGATAATCTTTAACTCCAGTTTCCTGCCTTTTTCCCATAACCCTTGATCACATTACTAAATAATCCCCTCAATCTTAGAGGAATATGGTGGCCCTGAACTCTCACCACACTAATTTTAATTCTAAATATAGATAAATATTAAATAATTGCAGTCTTGAATATAGACTCATAAGTATACAGTATAGAAACAGCCCTTCAGCCCACAGTGTCTATACCACCAACAAACACAAACCTCCACTGATCCCATTTGCCTGCACTTGACCCATAGCCTCCTATGACCTACATTTTAAGTACTTGTCCCTGGTTTGTAACTGTTGTAAGAGTACTTGTCTTCACCCCCCTCTCAGGCAGCGCGTTCCATATTTCTATCATCCTCTGGGTGAGAAACTTTATTCCCTTCAAGTCCCTACTTACTGCTCACCTTAAATCAATGACCTTTGGTCTTAGACATGCCTGTCATAGGAAAGAGATTCTGACTAACTACACTGTGCATGCCTCTCATAATTTTGTATGCATAATATAGATCCCCTTCAGCCTCCCCTGCTCCAGGCAACAAATCCAGCCCATCCAGTCTCTCCTTGTGACTGAGACTTTCTATCCCAGGCATCATCCGGTGAATCTATTCTGCACCGTCTCCAGTGCAATCACAGGTGATAGCGTGGTGACCAGAACTACATACGGTGTTCCATATGTGGCCTGATCAATGTCTTATAAAGTTGTAACAAGACTTCCTTGCTCCTATATTCCACACCCTGGCTAATGAAGCCGAGCATTCAGTATGTCGTCTTCACTCCCCTATTTACTCGAGCTGATACCTTCAGAGATCTATGGACTTGTACATCAAAGTCCCTTTGTTCCTAAATACTCCCAAGGTACTAACCATTTATTGTGTAAATCCATCCCTTATTGGACATCTCAGAATGCATTATTAGGACTAAATTCCATTTGCCATCACTGTGTTTAGTTCACCAGCTATCAATACCAGACTGTTGTCTGAGACCATCCTCACTATCAACAACATCCTAATTTTCATGTCATCTGCAAATTTTCTAATTAAACCTTCATGTCTATGTCATTAATGTACGTGACAACCAGCAATGTCCCAACATCCAGCCCTGTGGTACACCACTGGTCACAGGCTTCCAATCACAAAATCAACCCTTCATCTCACTCTCGCCTCCTATTTGCAAGCCAATTTTGGATCCAGTTCGTAATTTGCCTTGGACCTCATGGGCTCTTCTCTTTTGGACCAGCCTTCCATGGAGAATTTCTCAAAGGCCTTACCGAAGTCCATGTAAACCCATCAACTGCACCACTCTCATCATTATTTTTACTCACAAAAAATTTTCAAAAAACTCAACAAAATTAGTCAGACAGGAACTCCCTCCAACAAATCCATGCTATCACTGATCAATCCCTACCTTTCAAAGTGTTAATTAATCTTGCCTCTCAGAATTGTTTCCAATAATTTCCCTACCACTCTCATCAGACTAACTGGTCTGCATGTGCCTGACCTTTCCCTGCTGCCTTTCCTGAACAAAGGAATCACATCTACCATCTTCCAGTCATCTGGCACTTCACCTGTGGCCAGTGAAGTATTAAATATTTCTGCCAGGGCTCCAGCAACCTCCTCCCTTGTTTCCCATAGCAGCCTGGGATAGATCACATCAGGCCTAGGGGAGTTATACAGTTTTATACCAGATAAAACATCTAATACCTCCTCCTTATTAATCTGAGCACGTTGCAGAACCTCACCATCCCAACTAAAACCCTCGGCTACAATATCATTCTCCTTTGTGCATGCAGAAGAGAAGTATTAATTTAAGATCTCATCCATGCCAACTGGCTTCATTCACAGGTTGTTCTTTTGATCTCTAATTGGTCCCAAACTTTCCCTGGGAATCCTTCCGCTCTTTATATACTTATAGTCTTTTGGTTTTCTTGATCCTATCTTCCAAAGATATTTCACGGCCCATCTTTGCCCTCCTAATTTCCTTTATAGGTACACTCGACACTCTCTATACTTCCTCTGTTTGTAATGCCCTGTACCTGACATATGCTTCCTCCTTTTACTGTAGCAAACTCTTGATGCCCCTTGACATCCAGGGTTCGGTGGACCTGTGGCCCTTGCCCTTCACTCTCAGAGGAACACGCTGACCCTGAACTCTCACTCTCCTAATTTTAAAAGACTCCCACTTTCCAAATGTAGATTTACCTGCAAGTAGCTACTCCCAATCTGTGTTTGCCAGATCCTTTCTGATAATGTTGAAATTGGCCTAATTGAAATTAGCCTTAGGGGAACTTAGACATTTAATTTCTATGTAATCCTTATCCTTTTCCATAATAACTTTGAAACTTAGACTTAAGGTCACCGTCCCCAAAATGTTTACCTACTGACACTTCAACCATTTGACCAGTTTTATGCCCTGGGATTAGGTCCAGCACTGCCTCATCTCTAGCCTCATCACCTGAAGAGGGGGCACCGCTTCGAAAGCTTGTGATTTCAAATAAACCTGTTGGACTATAGCCTGGCGTTGTGTGACTTCTGATCTTGTTCATCCCATTCCAACACCGGCACATCCACATTATCTCTAGCAGGACTGTCTATGTACTGGTACAAAAATCACTCCTGAATGCAGTTTAAAAATTCAATCCCATTGAATCCTTTCACACGCAGGCAATCCCAGTTAATTAGCAAAGTAGAAATCCTATTCAACTCTAACACTATTCTTTTCATACCTCTCTGTGATTGGCCCACATATCTGCTTGTCTATCTCCCCATTCCTGTTGGGAGGCTTGTTGTGTAATCACAGCAAGATAATCATCCTTTTTTATTTCTAAGATCTACCCAGGTGGTCTTTTTTAAGAGCATCCTACAACATCCCCTTCATTACTGCAGTAATGGTCCCCCTTATTAGTAATGCAATGACTCTATTTCTCTTACATCTCCCCTCATCATGCCTGAAACATCTATACCCTGAAATGCTGAGTTGTCAGTCCTGAAATTTCTTCAACCATATCTCAGTGATTGTAACAATATCAATTTCCCCTGTGTTGATCAATGCTGTAAGTTCATGTGCTTTACCAGTTTGGCTCTTTGCACTAAAAATCGATACAATTTAGCTTTCCAGCCCTCCCATGTGCTTTATCATGCCCATGTCTTCTCTGCCTGCTGGACTGGACCAGTATTCCTTCTGTACCTGATTGGACCATACTCATGTCTTTAGATCTACTCTGTGCCCCGTTCTACTGCCAAATCAGTTTTAAAATTTCGCCAAGACTACAAGAGAACCTCCCAGCAAGGATATCGGACACATTCTGGCTCAGGTGTAACCTGTCCAGCTTGTTCAGGTTCCACCTTCCCCAGAAACTGTCTCAATGATCCAAAAATCTAAAGCCCTCCCTCCGACACCATCCCTTTACCTACATGTTCATCTGACCCATCTTTCTATTCCTATACTCAGGAGCATGTGGCACTGGAAGTAATCTGGAGATTACCAGCTTGATAGTCCTCCTCTTCCTAATTCTCTAAATTCCTGTTGCAGGACATTATTTCTTTCCTTTTTTATCCATGTTGTTGGTACCAACATGTACCATCTCTGCCGGCTGTTCACCCTCCCCCTTCAGAAAGCCCTGCATCCAATCTGAGACATCCCTCACCCTAGACCCAGGGAGGCAACATAACATTCAAGAGTCTCGTTTGTTGCCACAAAACTATCTGAGAGCTCCCCTTACAATCCAATTCCTCATCATTAAAGCTCTCCCAGCTTTTTTCTTCTGGTACCACAAACCTGGCTGTTGGGCTGCTTTCTCCAGAGTGGCCAATCCCCACAACAGTGTCCATGCGTTCAGCGGTGGGAGTGGAGAGAGTGTGAGCCAGGGTGCAGTTGGGAAGGTATGCTTTTCCCTATAAAAACTCACTTCGTGCAGCAGCGGCCTTCTTGCTTTCAGCGACGGGAGTGGAGAGAGCACGAGCCAGGAAGTGAACTTATATATTCGGGCATTGGGATTCAATAGTAAGAGGCACAGACAGGTGGTTCTGTGGACGCAAACGAGATGGTATGTTGCCTCCCGGATGCCAGGGTCCATGATGTCTCGGATCATGTCTTCAAGATCCTTAAGGGGGAGGTGAGCAACCAGCAGTCACGGTACACATCAGTACCAATGACATAGGTAGAAAAAGGACAGAGAATGTGAAAAACAAGTACAGGGAGTTAGGTTGGAAGCTGAAGTCCAGGACAAACAGAGTAATTATCTCTGGATTACTACTGGTGCCACGTGATATCAAGGTAAGAAATAGGGAGACAGTGCAGCTAGACACGTGGCTACAGGGCTGGTGGAGGAGGGAGGGCTTCAATTACGTGGATAATTGGAGCACATTCTGGGGAAGGTGGGACCTGTACAGTAAGGACGGGTTGCACCTGAACCGGAAGGGCACAAATATCCTGGGAGGGAGGTTTGCTCGAGCTATACGGGATGGTTTAAACTAGATTGGCAGGGGTGGGGAACCGGATTAGTAATTCAGAGGATGAGGTATTCAGCCTTCCAACAGACACAACAGGGAGTGAGGTTGTTAATAAAGAAATGCGGTCGATGGAGCGTAATTGTGGACACAGGGATGGTTTGAAGTGTGTATACTTCAATGCTAGAAGTATCAGAAATAAGGAGGATGAACTTAGAGCATGGGTCAGTACTTGGAACTACGATGTTGTGGCCATTACAGAAACTTGGGTAACTCAGGGACAGGAATGGTTGTTGGAAGTTCCGGGATTTAGATGCTTTAAAAGAAATAGGGAGGGTGGAAAAAGAGGTAGGGGAGTGGCATTGCTAGTCAGGGCTAGTATAGCAGCTACTGAAAATGTTCGAGAATGATATGTCGACAGAGTCAGTTTGGGTTGTGGTCAGGAACAAGAAAGGAGCAGTCACTTTGTTGGGGTTTTTTACAGACCCCCTTAATTGCTGCAGAGACGTGGAGGAGCGGATTGGGAGGCAGATACTGGAAAGGTGCAGAAGTCACAGGGTTGTAGTCATGGGTGACTTCAACTTTCCAAATATTGATGGAAACTTTTTAGTTGTAATAGTTTAGATGGAGCGGATTTTGCCCAGTGCGTTCAGGAAGGATTTCTGACACAGTATGTAGATAGACCAACACGAGGAGAGGCCACTTTTTTGGATTTGGTGCTTGGTAGTGAAACAGGCCAAGTGTTAGACCTGTTGGTAGGAGAGCATTTTGGCGGTAGCGATCATAACTCTGTTATTTTTACTATAATCATGGAAAAGGATAGGAACATAGAGCAGGGTAAGGTTTATAATTCGGGGAAGGGTAATTACAATTCTGTTAGGCAAGAACTGGGTAACATAAAATGGGAACAGATGCTGTCAGGGAAGAGCACTATAGAAATGTGGAGATTGTTTAAGGAATGCATACTGCATGTGCTCGATATGTTTGTCCCCAGCAGGCAGGGGAGAGTGAGGGAGCCATGGTTCTCTGCAGAGGTCGAACAACTGGTTAAGAGGAAGAAGGATGCTTATATAAGGTTTAGGAAACAAGGATCGGCAAAGGCTCCAGAGGGATACAAGTTATCCAGGAAGGAACTGAAGAAAGGGCTAAGGAGAGCTAAAAGAGGGCACGAAAAAACCTTGGCAGGTAGGATCAAGGAAAACCCCAAGGCTTTTTACACGTACGTGAGGAATAAGAGAATGACCAGAGAAAGGATAGGGCTGATCAAGGATTGTGAAAGGAAATTGTGCACGGAGCCCAAAGAGACAGGAAAGGTCCTTAATGAATATTTTTCTTCGGTATTCACAACTGAGAGGATCCTAGTTGTCGGGGAGGACAGTGTGAAACAGGCTGGTAGGCTAGAGGAGGTGGATGTTAGGAAGGAAGATGTACTAGGAATTTTGAGGAACTTGAAGATAGATAAGTCCCCCGGGCCTGATGGGATTTATCCAAGGATTCTATGGGAAACGAGGGAAGAGATCACAGGGCCTTTGGCGATGATCTTTTCAACCTCACTGTCCACGGGTATAGTGCCGGAAGATTGGAGTGAGGCAAACGTCATTCCCTTGTTCAAAAAGGGAATAGGGATAACCCCGGAAATTACAGGCCAGTTAGTCTTACTTCAGTGGTGGGCAAATTATTGGAAAGGGCTCTGAGAGATAGGATTTATGATCACTTGGATAGGCACAGTTTGGTTTGTGATAGTCAGCATGGATTTGTGAGAGGTAGATCATGCCTCGCAAACCTTATTGAATTCTTTGAAGAGGTGACCAAACACATGGATGAAGGTAGAGCAGTGGATGTGGTATACATGGATTTAAGTTTGATAAGGTTTCCCATGGTAGGCTCATGCAGAAAGTAAGGAGGCATGGGCTAGGGGGTAATGTGGCAGATTGGATTCAGAATTGGCTGACTCTTAGAAGACAAAGGGTGGTAGTGGATGGAAAATATTCAACATGGTCCTTAGGTACAAGTGGTGTACCACAAGGATCTGTTCTGGGTCCTCTTCTATTTGTGATTTTTGTAAATGATTTGGATGAAAGAGTGGACGGGTGGATTAGTAAGCTTGCAGACGTTACAAAGATGGGTTGAGTTGTGGATAGTGTGGAGGGCTGTTCTTGGTTACAAAGGGACATTGATAGGATGCAGACCTGGGCTGAGAAGTGGCAGATGGAGTTTAACCCTGGAAAGTGTGAGGTGATACATTTTGGAAGAACAAATTTGAAAGCAGAATACAGGGTTAACGGGAAGATTCTTGGCAGTGTGGAGGAGCAGTGGGATCTTGGGGTTCACGTCCACAGTTCCCTGAAAGCTGCCACCAAGGTGGATAGAGTTGTTAAGAAGGTGGATGGTGTGTTAGCTTTCATTAATAGAGGGATTGAGTTCAAGAGCCGTGAAGCTATGCTCCAGCTTTACAAAACCCTGGTTCGGCCACATCTGGAGTATTGTGTCCAGTTCTGGTCACCTCATTACTGGAAAGATGTGGAAGCATTAGAAAAGGTGCAGAGGAGATTTACCAGGATGTTGCCTGGAATGGAGGGAAGGTCTCACGAGGAAATGTTGAGAGGGCTCAGGCTTTTCTCTTTAGAACTACGAAGGATGAGGGGTGACTTGATAGAGGTGTACAAAATAATCAGAGGTACAGTGGACAACCAGAGAGCTTTTTTTAGGGTGGACGTAGCTATTATGAGGGGGCATAGTTTAAAAGTGAGTGGAGGTAGCTATAGGGGAGACGTCAGAGGTAGGTTCTTTACTCAGCGAGTGGTCGGGGCGTGGAATGCATTGCTGGAGAGGGTTATGGAGTTGGCCTCATTAGGGGCATTTAAGTGGCTATTAGATAGGCATCTGGATGATAGTATTAGGTAGGGGTGGAGGTTAGATAGACCTTTGGTTTAGGGTAAAAGTTCGGCATAATATCGTGGGCCGAAGGGCCTGTACTGTGCTGTACTGTTCTATGTCCTATGCCTATCCAACATGGTATATCCGTTTGAGAGGGGGTTAAGCCCCAGGGACTCCTGCATTACCTGCCCATACTTACTAGTCTCTTTCATTATTCATTCAGGGGATGAGGGCGTGGCTGGCTAGGCCAACATTTATTGCCCATCCCTAATTTCCCAGAGGGCAGTTAAGAGTCAACCACATTGCCGTGGGTCTGGAGTCACACGTAGGCCAGACCAGATAAGGATGGCAGTTTCCTTCCCTAAAGGTCACTAGTGAACCAGATGGCATTTTTCTGACAATCGGCAATGGATTCATGATCATCGTTAGATTCTTAATTCGAGATAGAACAAAGAACAAAGAAAATTACAGCACAGAAACAGGCCCTTCGGCCGATATGCTGTCCGTCACAACTAAAATCCCTTATCCTTCCTGGGACTGTATCCCTCTATTCCCATCCTATTCATACATTTGTCAAGACACCCTTTAAAAGTCACTATAGTATCTGCTTCCACTACATCCCCAGGCAGTGAGTTCCAGGCACCCACTAACTTCGGCATAAAAAACTTGCCTTATACATTACGTTTAAACCTTGCCCCTTGCACCTTAAACCCATGGCCCCTGGTAACTGACTCTTCCACTCTGGGAAAAAGCTTCTGTCTGTCCACTCTGTCTGGGACCTTCATAATCTTGTAGACCTCTATCAGGTCCCCCCTCAACCTCTGTCGTTCCAGTGAGAACAACCCAAGTTTCTCCAACCTGTCCTCATGGCTAATGCCCTCCATACCAGGCAACATCTTGGTAAATCTTTTCTGTACCCTCTCCAAAGCCACCACATCCTTCTGGTAGTGTGAGGACCAGAACTGAACACAATATTCCAAATGCGACCTAACTAAGGTTCTATAAAGCTGCAACATTATCTGCCAATTTTTAAACTCAATGCCCCGGCCGATGAAGACAAGCATGCCGTATGCGTTGTTGACTACCTTCTCCACCCGTGTTGCCACGTTCAGTGACCTGTGTACCTGTACACCCAGATCCCTCTGCCTATCAGTATGCCTCAGGGTTCTGCCATTTACTGTATATTTTCCATCTGGATTAGACCTTCCAAAATGCATTATCTCACATTTATCCAGATTAAACTTCATCTGCCATCTCTCCGCCCAAGACACCAACCGATCTATATCCTGCTGTATCCTTTGACAGTCCTCATTACTATCCGCAATTCCAACAACCTTTGAGTCATCAGCAAACTTACTAATCAGACCAGTTACATTCTCCTTCAAATCATTTATATATAATACAAACAGCAAAGGTCCCAACACTGTTCCCTGAGGAATGCCACTAGTCACAGCCCTCCATTCAGAAACAAATCCTTCCACTGCCACCCTCTGTCTTCTATGACTGAACCAGTTTTTTATCCATCTTACAAGATCACCTCTGACCCTGTGCGACTTTACCTTCTGCAACAGCCTGCCATGAGGAACTTTGTCAAAGGCCTTACGGAAGTCCATGGAGACAACATCCACTGTCCTACCCTCATCGATCATTTTTGTCACTTCCTCAAAAAGCTCAAGCAAGTTAGTGAGACACAACCCCCCCCTTCACAAAACCACGCTTCCTCTCGCTAATACACCCAGTGATTTCAAGGTGGGAGTAAATCCTGTCTTGAAGAATCCACTCCTAGAATTTCCCTACTACCAACGTAAGGCTCACCGGCCTGTAATTAGCTGGATTATCCCTGCCACCCTTCTTAAACAAAGGAACAACATTGGCTACTTGCCAATCCTCTGGGACCACCCCTGTAGCTAAAGATTTCCCTCAAGGCCCCAGCAATTTCCTCCCTTGCCTCTCTCAGTATTCTGGGGTATATCCCATCAGGCCCTGGGGACTTATCTGCCTTAACATTTTTCAAGACCCCCATATCTCCTCCCTTTTGATCTCAACATGACCCAAACTATCTACACACCCTTCCCCAGACTTATTACCCATCTCATTATCATCAATCCATTATCATCAAGTCCTTCTCTACAGTGAATACTGACACAGTTTAACACCTTGCCCATTTCCTCTGGATCCACACATTAATTACCCTCCCAATCCTTGAGTGGGCCACCCCACTGCCTGGCTACCCTCTTACTCTTTATATATGTATAAAAAGCCTTGGAATTTTCCTTAATCCTGTTGGCCAATGACTTTCCATGATTCCTTTTAGTCCTCCTGACTCCTTGCTTAAGTTTCTTTTGACTTTCTTTGTATTCCACCCTTGCTTCGTGTGTTCCCAGCCTCCCATTGTAATAAATGCTTCCTTTTTCTTTTTGACTAGGCTCACAATATCTCTTGTTATCCAAGGTTCCCTAAACTTGCCATACTTATCCTTCATCCTTAAAGGAACATGCCAGTCCTGCGTTCTGAGTAACTTTCTCTTGAAAACCTTCCACATACCAGATGTTGATTTGTCATCAAACGTCTGCCTCCAATCTACATTCTTCAGTTCCTGCCCAATATTGTTGTAATTAGCTTTCCCCCAATATAGCACCTTCACCTGACAACCGCACTTATCTTTATCCATCAGTACCTTAAAACTTATCTAATTGTAATCCCTGTTCCCAAGCTGCTCCCCTACTGAGACAGTGACCACCTGGCCAGGCTCATTCCCCAATGCTAGGTCCAGTACGGCCCCTTTCCTAGTCGGACTATCTAGATACTGTTTCAAGAAGCCCTCCTGGATGCTCCTTACAAACTCTGCCCTATGCACGCCCCAAGCACTGAGTGAGTCCCAGTCAATATATGGGAAGTTAAAATCACCCACGACAACAACCCTGTTACTTTTACATCTTGCCAAAATCTGCCTACATATCTGTTCTTCTGTCTCTTGGTGGCTGTAGGAAGGCCTATAATAAACCCCAAACATTGTGATTAAACCCTTCCTGTTCCTGAGCTCTACTCATATTGCCTCGCTGTATGAGCCATCCAAGCTGTCCTCCTGCAGTCCAGCTGTGATATTCTCCTTAACAAGTAGTGCAACTCCCCACCCCTTTTATATCCCCCTCTATCCTGCCTGAAACACCTGTATCCTACCAATCCTGTCCATCCCTTATTCAAGTCCCTGTAATTTATATTTAGATATTTATTGAATTCAAATTCCACCATATGCCATGGTGGGATTTGAACCCAGGTCCCCAGAAAATTACCTGGGTCTCTGGATTAACAGTCCAGCAATAATACCACTAGGCCATTGCCTCCTTGGTGGTCAACCAGCACTTCCCTGCCTGTGCAGCCCTTGCTTGTGGTCTGACCAGCTGGTTAAACATGCCATCCATAGTGCTCCACAGTGAGTCCATCTGCAGCTCCAGGCACTGCATACGGCTGAACATACTGCAGGTATATGTGGTCACCATGAAGACTTTCAGTGTCCCTGATTTCCCACAAATTGCAGGAGGAGCGTTCCACAGGGCTGAGTTCTCCTGCCATTGTGATCCTCACACCTGCAAACAATAAACTGAGAAAAAAATTCCTCAACTACTTACCAGATCAGATTTCTCTCTGTCTCTCTGTCTTTATTCCTAAACAAACTACAACCATCAAAAATAAGGACTTCACACTCTGTTCTTTCTGGTACTAAATGACCCAGCCCCAACAGCTGTCTGCAGTAAAAAAATTTCCATAGATTCATTCCCATCCGAGAGAAAAAAAAATCCCCATTTCTGTCTTAAATGTGAGAGCCCTTTACCCTGAGATTATACCATCTGGTTCTAGACACTCCTAACAAGTGGAAACAACATCTAAACATCTACCCTATCATGTCACCCAAGAATCTTGCGTGTTTCAATAAGGTCACCTTTCATTCTTCGAAACTCCAGTGAGTACAGGCCCAATATACTTAACCTCTCCTCATCAGAAAAGTCCCTCTGAACCCTAGATCAACACAATTCTCTGGACTGTCTCCTACGTCATACATTCATTCACAGATAAAGGGCCCAAAACTGTTCACCATATTCCAACCGTGGTTTGACTAGTGCCTTGCGTAGACTTAGCAAGATCTCCCTGTTTTATACTCAGCTCTGCTTGAAATAAAAGCCAGTTGCCTTCCCTATCACTCACTGAACTTGGATGCTAGCCTGTAGTAATTTATACACACAGACCCACCAAATCCCTCTATGCTATAGCTTTCTGCGGTCTTTCTCCATATAACCTTAAGACAGACCAAATGCTTGGTCAAAGGAGTGTCTTAAAAGGAGAACAGAGATGTGGAGAGATTTACTGGGGAAGTTCCAGAGTTTAGGGTCAGGCATGGCCACCAGTGATTAAAACTGGGGATGCTCAAAGGGTCAGAATTCGAGGTTTTAGGCCTAATTCTCTCCACAGGAAGGTGAGCAAAATTTGACACCTAACTTGACACCTTGGGGAAAGAAGGATGTGGTGTTGTGAAGGCATTTGAAAACGAGGACCAGAATTTTCAAACTAAGCCTCACCAAACCTGGAGTCAGTGAGCACAGGACTGAATGTTGAATGGCTCTCAGTATAAATCAAGGCACTGTTTTAGACAAGCTTAGGGTTATTGAGGTGGCCATGAGTGTGTTGCGTTACTCACGTCTGGCCCCTATCAATGGATCTTGTACTTTCTCCTCTGCTTTTCTTTCATGCTCTCTATCGACTCTGTCCAGACTCCACAGGAGTGCCTCGTACAAATCTCCTCTTGATCTTATCTTCCCCGAGGAGATCAGCCCCCAGAATCTCCATGTAATCCAAGCGGTGGAAATCCTTCATCTCTGGACCCATCCTTCCGTACCCTCTCTAATGCTTTCACCTCTTATCCCTTGGTCTGGTGCCCAAAACTGGACCGAACACTCCAGCTGGGGGTGTAACAGTACACACAGGTTTAGTATCATGTGCTTGTTTTTCTTCTCTACACCCTGAAGCTATGAAGCTCAGCATTCCCTGTAATTTATCTTCAACTTCTCAAACTGTTCTGTCACTTCCAATGATTTGTGCACATAGACCTGCTTCAGAATTGTGACCTTCTACTTTATATCTCCTTTCCTCATTCTCCGAATCGAAATGAACCATTTCAGGGTCTTCTGCATTAAGTTATTGCACCAACATGTCTTAAATTTCTCACTATCCTCCTTATAGGTCACAGAGACACAAAGGTCTACAGCATGGAAACACGCCCTTTGGCCCAACTTGCCCGTGCCACCCAGTTTTCACAATTAATCTAATCCCATTTGCCTGCTTTTGGTCCTTATTCCTCTGTACCCATCCCTTCCATGTATCTGTCTAAATGTTTCTGAAATGACAAAATTGTACTCGCTTCCACCACTACCTCTGGCAGCCTGTTCTAGATGCTCACCATCCTCTGTGTGAAAGAAGTTGTGTGAAAGAAGTGTGAAAGAAGATTGAGGGGGGATCTTATAGAAACATATAAAATTATGAAGGGAATAGAGAAGGAAGAAGTAGAGAGGATGTTCTCACTGGCAGGTGAAGCTAGGACAAGACGGCATAGCCTGAAGATTAGAGGGAGCAGATTTAGGACTGAATTGAGAAGGAACTTCTTCACCCAGAAGGTTGTTAGTCTACGGAATTCCTTGCCCAGTGAAGTAGTTGACGCTACTTCGGTGAACGGTTTGAAAGCGAAGGTAGATTTTTTTTGAACAATAAAAGAATTAAGGGATACGGTGAGAGCGCAGTTAAGTGGATCTGAGTCCACAAAAAGATCAGCCATGATCTTATTGAATGGCGGAGCAGGCTCGAAGGGCTGGGCGGCCTACTCCTGCTCCTAGTTCTTATGTTCTTATGTTCTCATGTCCCTCTGGACCCTTCTGTATCTCTCCCCTCTCAATTTAAACCTATGCCCGCTTCCAAGTGCTTGATATCATTCAACAATCTTAAATCTGAAGCAGGCACAGAGAGCACCGCAGGAACTCTACAAGTCTGTCAGCATCTGTGGAGAAAGAAACAGAGTTAACATCTCAAGTCCAGTATGACTCTTCTTCACAACTGGAGGGTGAGGCCCCCATGGTCTGAATTAATTATTGCCCAGAAATAATAAATAAAAGTCAGGAGAGGAATGGGACCACAAATGGGTGCATACATTAAACCCTCAGGAAAGTACAACAAAATGGCAGCATTACATAAGAATATAAGAGCATAAGGAATAGGAGCAGGAGTAGGCCATCTGGCCCCTCAAACCTGCTCCACCATTCAATAAGATCATGGTTGATCCTTTCGTGGATTCAGCTCCACTTACCCACCCACTCACCATAACCTTTAATTCCTTTACTTGTTCAAAAATCTATCGAACTTTGCCTTAAAAACATTCAATGAGGTAGACTCAGCTGCTTCACAGGGCAGGGAATTCCACAGATTCACAACCCTTTGGGTGAAGAAGTTCCTCCTCAACTCAGTCCTGAACCTGCTCCCCCTAATTTTGAGGCGATGCCCCCTTGTTCTAGTTTCACCTGCCAGTGAAAACAACCTCCCTGCTTCTATCTTCTCTACTCACTTCGTAATTTTATATTTTTCTATGATACTGTGCCTCACTCTTCTAAATTCCATTGCGTACAGTCCCATTCTAATCAATCTCTCTTCATAAGCGAAGAATCAACCAATTATTAAATGACTGTTTTGCTTTGATGTCTATCGGGGGATGAAGATGGTGGATTTGTAATGAGAAAAAGAGATCGAAAATACATCATTACATTGAGGATAGAAAGAGGTGTGAAATAATTAATAACTAAAACTAGAAAGGAAGAAACTATATAGTAACAAATCACTGCAGATGCTGGAATCTGTCCTGAAGACAACAACATGCTGGAGATCACAGCGGGTCAGAAAGCGGCCATGGAGAGAGACAGCAAGCTAACATTTCAAGTTGAGATGACTCTTCATCAGAGCTGAAGGGAAGTGTGGAGGGGACAGCATTTATGCTTATAGTTGGGGGTTGGGGATGTGCATCTTCCTTGCTTTCCGTTTCACTGCTGGTATTCAATGAGATGTTTGTCAGAACTCACATCCACAGACATACAATAGAATCGCTCAAGTGTGGAAATGGCCATTCAGCCCAACATGCCCACACCAACTCTTCAAAGAGCATTCCACCCAGATCACCTCCCCTGTCCCTAATTCTGCATTTCCCATGGCTAATCCATCCTGCCTGCACATCCCTGGACACAATGGGCAATTTAGCACGGCCAACCCACTCTAACCTACACATCTTTAGACTGTGGGACAAAACCAGAGCACCCAGCAGAAACCCACACAGTCACGGGGAGAATGTGTAAACCCCCCACAGACAGTCGCCAGAGGCTGGAATCGAACCCGTGTCCTTGGCGCTGTGCGGCAGCAGTGTTAACCATTGAGACAACACGTGTGTATTTCCTTCCTTACTTAATCTGAACTATCAACATCTTTTCTCCACTGACCCTGTATACCCCACCACCCCCACATCCGCACCTCACCCCAACTATAGCATAAATGTTGCCCCCATTATACTTCATGTCAGCTCTGATGAAGAGTCAGGTATAGTCGAAACATTGGGTTGTTCTGTCTCCATGGATGGGAAGGCAAGTAGTGAGAATGGCATAGGGAATTGGCAGAGGGATATGGACAGATTAAAGAAATAGGCAAAAACTTGACAGGTGGAACGTAATGTGGGAAAATGTAAGGTTAACAAAGTTACAGGAAGCAAGCAAAATGTTTGGGTTCATTTGTAGAGGGATTAGATTAAAACGTAGAAACGTTTTGTGTAAAGCTTTAGTTGGATTGCCTTTGAAAGTACTGCGTACAGTTCTGGTCTCCATAATGTTACAGACCAGAGCTAGTCCTCTCAAAATAGGAGATAGCCTAGACCCGAACTTTTTCTTATTTTAAAGTCAAGTGCCAGATGTAGCATTTCAGATGCAATGTGATTGGTCAAACTACCAGTCTGAAGCAAGACACACTTTCTTCATACGCTGCAGTTATAAGACACCGAAAGAAAGGAGAAATTGGAACAACGTAACTTGATTGGAAAGCTTAACAGAATAATAGAATGTTTAACTACTAAACAGTAACTGTTCCAATCTCGTAACATCCCGTAAACACACCCTTGGCAAAGGCAAAGTCTGTAAAATAGATTGTCTCACAAGCAATTCTCCAGGCCAGGAGGAAAAACATCAAGAGAAAACCCAGAGAGAGAAAGAGAGGGGGAGAGAGAGAGAGAGAGAGAGAGAGAGAGAAAGGGTTCACCAATATTAAGTTACAACACACAGATAAAATGATTTAATATCGGCTCAGACTTATCATTCACTAATGCATTAATGTTATTGTTCTTTTTGCTCTTTCTTCCAACAACTTTTCAAATAATTAGAAAGAAACAGCTTATAATTGAAAGAAAAGTGGGTTTCTAGTTGAAAAGAATGGTTATATTGTCTGTGCACAGAGGGGTTTAACTCCAAACCAACTTCTACAGACAACAGAAGCGCAACCAATGCCAGTGAATCACTCTTACCTAAGCTCTTAAAAAGATGCTCCACCAACCTCCCAAACTTCCACCACCAATCCCATCGCTCCTGAATCCATTTGAGGTCTGATTTTCAATACATTTATGGGTATGCAGTACTAATTCACAAAATCACAAATGAAATCACTCTGTCTTTTCACCCAAGCCTGGACTGTTAATTTCTTCCTGAACCTCGTCCTTAGTCACTGCTAACATGATTGCTGAGGAGAATTCACAGCTATTCTGAGCTGTGACAGGACTGATACTTGTCCTGTATAATAATCCCCACGGTCACACAGAGAGGACTGGGCATTCTGTCAGGAAGTTCAGTCCATGTTTTGGTTGGTCTGCAGTCATATTGGTCTCTCACTTTTAGTTTCATCACTCTTCCTTTGCATGGCCTTTTATATCATGTTGCCATCTTCTAGATCTGTCCACTTCATTATATACCTTACCAGCTTTTACTTATTCACAGTGTCTGGGTGTTGCTGGCTGGCCCAGCATTTATTGCCCATTCCTAGTTGCCCTTGAGAAGGTGGCGGTGAGCTGCCTTCTTGAACTGCTGCAGTCCATTTGGTATAGGAACACCCATAGTGCCCTTAGGGAAGGGAGCCTGAGTCAATCACATCCTTTGCTGGCAGTCCATCAGGATTAAGGATGACTTCATAATAAAATACCTACAGTGCAGAGACAGTCTGCACTCACCCTCCTTCCCTCCAAAAGAGCATCCCAGCCAGAACCAGCCCCCACCCCAACACACCTTATTCCATTTTCCATGGCTAATCCACCTAGTCCTACACCTCCCTGAACACTACGGGCAATTTAGCCCGACCAATCCATCTAGTCTGCACATCTTTGGACTGTGGGAGGAAACCCATGCAGACATAGGGAGAACGTGCAAACTCCACACAGCCAGTCGCCCGAGGGTGGAATCAAACCCGGGTCCCTGGCGCTGTGAGGCAGCAGTGCTAACCACTGAGCCACCAGGACCTGCTGCTGCTCTAGGGATAAATGAACTCTGTGGTGGTTGCTTGGTCCCATCACTGGAGCTGCCGACACTCCCACCCTCAAGGGGCATGTTGTTTGAGGAGGGGGAGTGGTGGGGACATGCTGGATTCTGCACACTCTTTCCGCTGTTTATTCTCCACTTGGTGATGCTTGAAGTGGTTGGGGCATTTGCAAATGCTTCTTCTTCAGTTTGTGCATTCGAGAGCAAACGATTCCCGTGTGTTGGCGGGGGTATTGCATTTGTCCTTCCTGTGAGAGGGATAGGGGCCAAATGCTGGCAAAATGTGACTCGATTAATTTAGGATATCTGGTCAGCACAGACAAGTTGGACCGAAGACAACTCTTATGATTCTGTGACTCTGTGATATTAACACTTACCAACACTGCATTAGCTTTAGCTCTACACGGCCTTTCCATGCCCCTGTACACAATAACACTTAGGCCTTTATTCTTTCTCAATCTCCTTCAGTAAGCAGGGCGTGTTTATCTCAATTTAACAATGCAAACTTCCTGCCTTGCTGATCCAGGTGTGTGGGAAATATTTATTCATATTTACTAACAGTGACACATGTCAGCAAATGCCACACCACTTATTCACATCTTCTTGCACTTCTCCAAGCAACAACTGTGCTTTCCCTATGATATCAGATTCCCCATTTATGGTCCCTGTGGGTAATGAGCCTCAGGTCTGATACTGAAACTCTGGCTCTAGCTCCAGTTCTCACCAATCCAATCCCTGTGTGAGTAAGTAAATGTCCAGGCAGGTTTAAATCTTTGTAGACAAACGGGAGGCTGTTAGAACGCAGCAGGCCAGGCAGCATCTGGAGGAAAGGAGCAGTCAATGTTTCGGGTATTACCCTTCTTCGGGAGAGTTTGACTTTAAAGACATTGAAGAGTCACAAGAGAGAGAAGGTGGCAGCAAAGATCTTGAAGAATCTGCGAAGCTGGGCAGAACAAGTTTCGATGATTAGACTTCAACACAAAGACTGTACAAAGGCAGTTCCCTCTGCTATTAGCTCAGGTTTGGCTTTTGGCTCTTAACCTGTTCATAACTCTATGTTTAACATGGCCTTTAGCTGCTGGACAGGACATACTGAGCTAGTTTCATGTCAATCTTTTTCTGACTGTCTTTCTAAATAAATTTATTGCAAAACTTTAGAATGATCACCCCATAAACTCTAAACATTCCATCATACCGGCACTTTCCCCATATGTCCTGGCTATATTAAATTAAAGGCTGGTCACTATGATTCTCACCCTGTTGGGGTGGCACAGTGGTTAAAACTGCTGCCTGACAGCTCCAGCAACCCGGGTTTGATCACCCCCTCGGGTAACTGTTTGTGTGGAGTTTGCATGTTCTTCCTGTGTCTGCGTGGATTTCCTCCCACAGTTGAAAGATGTGGAGGTTAGGTGGATTGGCCATGGGAAATGCAGGCAAATAGGTTAGGGGGATGGGGATGAGTCTGGGTGGGATGCTATTCAGAATGTTGCTGTGGACTTGATGGGCTGAATGGTCTGCTTCCACTCTTGTAGGGATTCCATGATTGATTAACCTTTCCAAAATTGTGTGAACTACTTGCCATGTCGCGTCCGTATCCATCCAACAATCTAATTAGTTAAAATCTAACAAAGGCAAAACACTGCGGATGCTGGAAATCTCAAGCAAAGCACAGAAAATGCTGGAGAAACTCAGCAGGTTGTTAACTCTGAGTTAACATTTTGAATTCTAAAGAAGAGTCAGGTCAGGCTCGAAAAGTTAACTCTGTTTCTCTATCCACAGACCTGTTGAGTTTCTCTAGCATTTTCTGCATGTTGAAAATCTGTCTTTGCCATCATCTAATCACTGCTTTCTGACTTACTTCACCTTCTTGAGACGTCCTTCCAACCTTTATCCTCAAGATGTGGCCTTTCATAATTCATGGATGAAAGAAAAATTGATGTCTTTAATCGTTGATGCTTCCTAAAGGAGGCGCTGTTATAGTCAAAGTCCCAATCTTTAATACAATTATGTCACAGGACTGGTAAGCAATTTAAATCATAGACATTTTTGATCAGAATAATCTCCAAAATGTCAAATAATTTAATTTTGGAATCATCGTAGGCAGTCAGATTGTGAAACACTCTCTGCTTTTGGGAGAATTCACGTTGTCTCATCACCCAGCTTGCTTCCCTACAGTTTGGTTAAAGCTGGGCTCTATTTGAACTCAGTTGGAATCTTGTTCAGTTTAATTAGATTGCATTTAGTTTGGTTAATGTCTTCCTAACTTGTAAAGGCCAGAGTCAAACAAATGACAGGTTTCAACAACTGTTTGAAAAACAAGGTGGGAATTCTCATGACCGAGCAAACAGCAAGGAGACAAACCTTCAGTCCCCTCTTGAAATGAGCTGTGTCATACAAAAAGAAAATAGGAACAGGAGTAGGCCATTCAGCCCTTCGAGTCTGCTCCCCCATTCAATACGATCATGGCTGATCATCCAATTAAGTCCCCTTTTCCTGCTTTCTCCGCATACTCATCCGTCCCTTTAGCCTTAAGAACTATGTCTAACTCCTTCTTGAAAATGTTTTACCTCAACTGCTTTCTGTGGCAGAGAATTCCACAGGTTCACCACTCTCCGGGTCAAGACATTTATCCTCATCTCAGACCTAAATGGCTGACCTGTTGATCCCTGGTCATCGGGAACATCTTTCCTGTCTAGTCTAGTCTGAAGCACGAATTGACGGAGATAAATATTCCGAGTTCACTGCACCATGAAATAAATTGGCCCAGGATTCCCAGTGAACAGGAAGAACAGGGATGTGATACAGACTCCAAGGATCTGACAACAGTGCACTGAGTAGTCTCTATAGTTTTGCTCCTTTGACATGTTGTTGTAATAATGACTGAACCACAATGTGAACAAGTCCAAATCTCTGCGCAGAATGTAGCAAAGTTCCAGCATCAGAAAAGAAACTGGAACCATTCGATGACCCCTTCCTGGTTTGGGGAATTTCTGATCTTAAATCATTCAATTCATGGGGAATGAGATTTCTCCCTGGCTACCTCCCACATTAGGCTTCGAGTTAAGGAGATGTTGGGGAGCTGATGGGAGTTGGGAGGGTGGGGGGAGGTTGACTTCTGGCAGAAGACTGGGACCATTACGTAGAAAGCATAGAAAAGTTACATCACAGGAAGACACCATTTAGCCCATCGTGTCTGGGCCAGCTGGAAATAAAAACAACGAAACGGCCCGTTCTGATCTTATTTTCGTGGTCTGTAGCCTTACAGGGACTTCAGGAGCAGATTCAGGATCCTATTAAATGAGGCTAGGGATTCCACCTCATCCATCAAAAGTGGGCAGTGAATTCCAGACATTTACCAATCTCTGGATGAAAATGTTTTTTTGCCTCATGTCGCCTCGAAACCCTTCTCCCAATCATGTTTCCCAATGTACTTGCTTGAAATTGGAATTTCTGACAGCGGATTTCTGAAGGAGGTTGGTGCTAAATGTTACATAGGTTTATTTGAAATCACATGGGAAATACCAGTTTACAGGAATGGGGTGGGTCTGGGTGGAATGCTCTTTGGAGAGTTCATGTGGACTTGATGGGCCAAATTGCTTGCTTCCACACTGCAGGGAAGCTGTGGTCTGGCAGCATCTGTGGAGAGAAAAGGAGTCTGGTATGACTCTTGAAAGGTGTTGGGAAATGTTTTTGGTTAATCCTTAGACACAGTCAAAGGAGGAGAAAGATGTTGAGACCCAATGCAAAAGGCAAAGGGGTTGTTAATGTGGTGGAAGAAGAAAAAAAAGATTTAAAATGGGTATAAACTGAAATGCGAAAGGGAAAGAAAGTGTTCTCTCTAAAAGGAGCAAACAATACAATGCTGGGTGGGCGGAATTTAAGAAAAATGAAGAACAGACAAAATGCAGACAGTTTCTGAAGTTTAATCAAGTTGTAAAATCCCATCTCACCCTTCAGGGAAGGAAATCTGCCATTCTTACGTGGTCAGGCCTACGTGTGACTCCCAGACCCACAGAAATGGGATTGACTTCAGAAACAGCCTCAGCAAGGCACTCAGTTCAAGGGCAATCAGGAATGGGTAGAAAATCCATCTTGTTGATGATTTATCAGAAAAAAAAAACAGGCAGTAGTTGAGGGCACATCACCAGCAGCAGGTTTCCTTGCGAATCTCACACAGTCCCAAAATATCGTGCTGTTACTTCATTTCCACTGGGTAGGAATGTGAACGCCCTGCTGAACCAGCACATGGCAGTACCTCCATTATCCAATAAAGACCCACTATACACCTCAGTGAGGACCTCAGCCAATTAACCAGCTTGAAAAGATCAATGAGAAAGATATAAATATAAGAAGAGTGTAGAAGGTTGAGGGGTGACCTTATAGGGGCTTATAAAATCATGAGGGATATAGAAAAGGTGAATGGCAGGTGTCTTTTCCCTAGGGTGGGGGACTTCAAAATAAGGGGTATAGTTTTAAGCTGCGAGGAGAAAGATTTAAAAAAGACATGCGGGGCAATTTTTTCACGGAGAGTGGCTCGTGTGTGGAATGAACTCCCAGAGGAAGTGATGGATGTAGGTACAGTTATAATGTTTAAAAGACATTTAGATAAGTACATGGATAAGAAGTGTTAGGAGGGATATGGGCCAAATGCACACAAGTGGGACTAGTTTAGTTTGGGAACATGGTCAGCATGGACTGGATGGACCAAAGCGTCTGTTTCCGTGCTGTTTGACTCTATGGATCTATAAGAATTCCTTCTCTCAAAGGGTCATGAGTCTGTGGAATTCACTCCCTCCAGAGTGCAGTGTTTGCTGGGTCAGTTAGTAAATGTAATTTTTAATTAGTAATGGATTGAAGGGTTACGGAAGACAGGCAGGAAAATGGAGTTGAGGCTGGGATGAGATTAGCCATGAGTATTTTCAATGGTGGAGCAGGAACCTAGACCTTTCTCTAGTTATAGTTCTTATCCCAGCCTCGACTCCACTTTCCTGCCTGTCTTCTATAACCCTTCAATCCATTACTAATTAAAAATAGGTCTATCACTTCCTTACATTTACCAACTGACCCAGCAACCACCACACTTTGGGGGAGTGAATTCCACAGATTCATGCACCTTCGAGAGAAGGAATTCCTCTTTACCTCTGTTTTATATCTGTTACCCCTTATCCTAAATCTATGGCCTCTTGACCTAGATTGCCCCATAAGGCAAAACATCGTCCCTACCTCTATTTTGCAGCACTGTGGCTCAGTGGTTAGCACTGCTGCCTCACAGCACCAGGGACCCAGGTTCAATTCCACCCTCAGGCAACAGCCTGTGTGGAGTTTGCACATTCTCCCTGTGTCTGTGTGGGTTTCCTCCCACAGTCCAATGATGCACAGGGATAGGGTGGATTGGCCGTGCTAAATGGCCTATATACTGCGCAGGCTAGGTGGGTTAGGGGGTGTGGGCCTGGATGGGACGCTCTTCGGAAGGTTGGTGTGGATTTGATGGGCTGAATGGCCTGCTTCTACACTGTAGGGATTCTATGACTTCTACCTTGTCAATTCCCTTTAGCATCTTCTATACCCGATAGGAGCTGGTAGAGGACTTGTCCTCCAGTCCCTAACTCTCATTTGCTAGCAGAGATGGGTAATGGCCTGTACAAACATATGAAATAGGAGTGTGAGCAGGTCATTTGGCCCTTCGAGTCTGCTGTAACTGATCTGATCGTGACCCCCTGTGTACCTCCTCACACCCTGCCCATCGCGGCAATGCTTTCCCTGTTGCTCTCTGGGTTATCCCAGGGGATCGATAAAAGAATTACACTCCTTACGGTGAAGAACTGGAAGCCCGTTTCTGGCAGTTTGATTTGGCAGCTCCAACGATGTTTGTCCCACATACCAAATGGGACAGCGGCCAACAGACTGAGGGCCTTGTGATGGCTCAGACAAGCTGAGGGTAAGTTTGTCATTCTGCACGGCCAAATGGATTACACATTGACGGTCAAGGGGAAGCAACCCAGGTAGTGGAAAAGAGCCATCAATACAATGACAATAACAGTGAGGCCACGGGGAGGTGCAAAGTCATGAAGCGATCCAAGAGGGTTAGGGCACATCATAAACAATGAAAATACAAGAGCAATCCAGAAACCTGCTGGAACCTCCCCACACAGGCACATTTATCACACCGTCAGCAACTCGAGATCAAAGCTGGATCACCCACACACCTGGGGCTGGGAGGGGCTGGGGTTTCGGGAGAGAAAGGGAGGAAGAGAGAAATCAAGAGAGAGATGTGGGATGGGGTGGGAGAAGGGGAGGGAGAATAGGAGAGAGAGAGAGAGAGCAGGGAGATGGGGGAGAGACAGAAATAGGCAGGGAGTGTGAGAGGGAGGGGGCCAGTGGGAGGGAGAAAAAAAGAGGAGAGTTTGGAGAGATTGGGGTTGGGAGATAGAGTGAGAGTGCAAGGGAGACAAGGGGTTAGAGTGAAAAGGAAAGAAAGAGAAAGAAAACGAGTGAAAGGGGAGAGAGAGAGAGAGAGAGAGAGTGAAAAGGAAAGAGGCAGACTTTGTCACTTAGAGTATAGCAGCCTTCTGGAAAAATAGACCTGAGGGGTGACTCAGACATGGAGAGATGGATGTTTTATTGAGCAGATTGAATACTGTGGGAAGAGACTGGGGGTGAGATCAGGAGTAATGAGGAAATAAGGCTGTTTTGTATCTATAGTGACAGGTACAGATTAGTGACTGTATCCATACTCCGTCAACAATATCTTCAAGTCATTAGGACAGATATACAATATATCACAGGGTGAGAAAATACAACTTAACTCATAGTCACAGACATCTACATAGTGAGGTACCAGAGAATATTTCTGGTCAGGTGAAAGATATTTTAGGAACAATTGTACAATACAGTTTTATTTTATGTTCTAGTCAAATGTATTGAGAGTAAAATCTGGAAACTAACTGTCCAGACTCTCTGACATCATCCCAACATGCCACTCTGGGCTTTGCTGCCAGGAGTACTTATCCCTCAGTGTTAACAGTGAGAGGAGTACTTATCCCTCAGTGGGAGAGGAGTACTTATCCCTCAGTGTTTACAGTGAGAGGAGTACTTATCCCTCAGTGGGAGAGGAGTACTTATCCCTCAGTGGGAGAGGAGTACTTATCCCTCAGTGTTTACAGTGAGAGGAGTACTTATCCCTCAGTGTTTACAGTGAGAGGAGTATTTATCCATCAGTGGGAGAGGAGTATTTATCCCTCAGTGTTTACAGCGAGAGGAGTACTTATCCCTCAGTGGGAGAGGAGTATTTATCCCTCAGTGTTTACAGTGAGAGGAGTATTTATCCGCAGTGGGAGAGGAGTATTTATCCTCAGTGTTTACAGTGGGAGGCGTATTTCTCCCTCAGTGTTTACAGTGAGAGGAGTATTTACAGAATGTGGGAGGTTTTTCTATCTCTTCACATGCAGCACTAATGCCCCCAGTATGGTTGGTGTACCCCTCTGGTAGACAGAGCTATTCCTCAACATTGTAGAGTACCGGCTCAGTTCACTAAGGAGCTTCCAGCTAAGGTACACTGGCTTCAAGTAGCCTGGACCCTGTGTCATGGATCCAGTGCTAAGTGAGCTCAAACTGAGAAATGGGACATTCCAAAGCATTGCCTACACCCTCCATGACAAACCTGGGGAGAAGTCATCTCTCCGAGAGCTGGCAAGTTCGGAGATGCCAAGGGGAAGTGACTGGCCTTCACACCCCGCCATTGGGGTGAGGTTCTTCACAGACAGACCTGGGTCAACCTTCCTGCCCTGCTTGCCAACTGCGCTCTGTGAGCAGCCAAGTAAGGGACCACTCAGGGACCTAATCCCACTGCCACTGGCATTGACCCAGCCGTAGGTAAGGTCTGCCACTGTGTGTGGTTGGCAGTAGCTGAGCTCCATGGGTAGCTAGCCACCCTTGGGTGGTTAGTAAATGCTGGCCCAGCCAGCATTGACCACATCACTTGAAGATTTTTCTTTAAAATTAGCACCAGCTTTCTGTACGGCAAGCTCCTAAAAAGTGCAAAGGCATAAGACTGGATATCTGATGTAAAAATATTGCTAAGGTTAAGTCATGTTGCACACACTGGGAAGAACTTCCCTGTACTCAACAAGGTGTTTAGTACACTCGCCTTCATTGCTCAGACTTTTGAGTATTGGAATTGGGACGTTATGACGGGACATTGGTGAGACCTCTTATAGCGTATTGTGTCCAGTTCTGGTTACTCTGCTATAGGAAGGATATTATTAAAGCTAGAGAGGGTTCAGAAGAGATTTACCAGGATGTTGCCTGCAATGGTGGGTTTGAGCTATAAGGGGAGGCTGGGATTTTTTGTACTGGAGCTTAGGAGATTAAGGGGTGACCTTATAGAGTTTTATAACATAATGAAGGGTACAGGTACGGTGAATGGCAGGTGTCTTTTCCTGAGGGTGGGGGATTTCAAGACTAGGAGGCATATTTTTAAAGTGAGAGGAGAAAGATTAAAAAAATGACATGAGAGGCAACTTCTTTTTACCAGAGAGTGGTTCCTGTAATGTGGAATGAACTTCCAGAGGAAGTGGTGGATGTGGGTACAGTTACAATGTTTAAAAGACGTTTAGATAAATACATGAATAAGAAATGTTTGGAGGGATATGGGTGAGGAGCAGGCAGGTGGGACTAGTCTCATTTGGGATGCATGTATTGGGTGGACTGAAGAGTCTGTTTCTGTGCTGGATGTCTCTATGTCTCTAATATATAACAATTTTGCATTCATCCTAGAGGACAGCCATGGCTTTGACTGAACTGTTTCGCCCAAGAGATAGTGGCTCTGTCTGTGTAACACTCCCTCAGTGCCACACTCGAGCATTCAGAGCTCCATTTCTTGAGTGAATGTGTACCCTTTGGCACTCAGAGGGGGCATCCATACCCATTAGGTCCCACTGGCATAGGCTTTCATTCTCAGGTGGAATTAAAAAATGTCACCTCATTTGTTGCTGGCAAGTGCAGTATCCTGGCCAGGCGTTGGATTCCATTGCAAATATCGACCGAGCAAAAGGTAAAGCAAGGACAGCACTGGGTGAAAATTAAAGGGAACTGTTCTGTAATACTGCCTGAAAAATCCACATCGCTGATGTTTGTCCCATCCCCCAGCTTGTCAATGCCGATGCCTAGTGTTTTGATGTAAGTACGTAAGGTATGATTTGTCTGGTAAGCAATACTGTATCTCAGTCCATGTGACACCAATAAATCACATCAAATCAAAACAAAACTTCAAAGTGGATGAGCTTCCGAGTGCCTTCCAGCAACTGTCTCTGCTTGCCCCGTCCTGAAGGAAAGGTGATTAGATTGAAAACCCAAAGAGAGGCCATTATTTGACGCTAGGCAAAGACTCTGTGGTGCCTGATGGTTTGTGTTTGACCTCAGGGATAGGGGTTAATGGCTTTGAGGTGTTTTGAATGGTTACCCTCCATGATCATAACCATGGGTAACGTTTTCTCTTGAGGACATTCAGTGACATTAGAACAGGGAAGGCTGACAGGTGATCTGACTGAGCTGTACTGCATTCTGAGGGGCATAGACAAGGTAAAAATGGATAAACATTTCCCCTTTGTAGACAGGTCACTAACTAGGGGTTCACAGACTAAGCATATGCGGCAGGCCATTTAAGACTGAGATGAGAAGAAATGTCTGCAGCCAGAGAGTGGGGAGCCTGTGGAATTCTCTACCACACAAAGTGGCTGAGGCCAAAACACAATGTTTTCAGGAAGGAGTTAGATATAGTTTGTAAAGCTAAAGGGATCGAAGGGTATGGGGGAGGAAGCAGGAATAGGGACTGAGTTGGATCATCAGCCATGATCACACTGAATGGTGGAGCAGGCTCAAAGGGCTGAATGGTTTGGAGTCATAGCGTCATACAGCAATAGAAACAGGCTCTTCGGCCCACCATGTCTATGTTGACCAACAAGCACCAAACTACACTGATCCCGTTTACCTGCGTTGGGCCCGTAGCCTCCTATGCCCTGGTATTTTAAGTGCTTGTCCAGTCCAAACTACTTCCTTCCTCATCTTAAACTAATGCCCCCCAGCCTCCTCCTGATCTGGTGTTCAGTGTGTCCTGTGTAGGGGCAGTAACCTTTTGGATAAGCACTTCAAACAGAGTCATACAGCACAGAAGTAGACCCTTCGGCCCAACCAGTCCATGCCTACCATAATCCAAAACTAAACTAGTCCCACCTGCCTCCACTTGGCCCATATCCCTCCAAACATTTCTTATTCATGTCCTCATCCAAATATCTTTTAAACATTGTAACTGTACCCACATTCATCACTTCCTCTGGCAGTTCATTCCACACATGAACTACCCTCTGTTGAAAAACTGCAACTCATGTCTTTTCAGTATCTTTCTCTTCTCACCTTAAAAACATGCCCCCTTGTCTTGAAATCCCCCACCCTAAGGAAAAGACACCTACCTTTAACCCTATCTATGCCCCTTATGATTTTATAAATCTCTATATAATCAACCTCCTACGCTCCAGTGAAAAACGTCCCAGCCTATCCACCCTCTCCATGTAACTTAAACCCTCCCTTCCTAGCAACATCTTGGTAAATCTCTTCTGAACCCTCTCTAGCTTTAATAATATCCTTCCTGTAACAGGGCGATCAGTGTATTAGACTACAGGCCAAGTGCTGCAAAATGGGCTTTAGAATGGGTGGATGTTTGGTGACCAGGGCAGAAAGGATGGGCCGAAGGGCCTTTTTCCTTACTGTAAAAATCTCTGAGACTTGAAGACCATGAACTCCTTATGTTCATTCACCCAGGCCCGCTTGTAGGGGGAGGTTAGCACATCATGCTGGCCTGCAAATTCCTCTCTGTTCTGCTGCAATTTAATGGGAGATGGCTTTGTGTTTCAAAACAGTTGACCAGAGGCAGCCTTTGGGGGCCTGGGAACAGACACTGTGCGCAGCACTCCCCCTCCTGACATCCCATCTCTGGTCAAGTGAGAACGGGAAAGGGGCCCCACATGAAGATTACAACACTCCAGGCAGTTCCAGAAACACAAAAGAGAAGCGGGGGGTGGCTACAAAAAGTGCCAAGTGGAGGACAGGTTGGAAATCTGGAGTTCTGCGGCTTCCCCTTTAAGAAGGGTCAAGGTTCAAGGGAATGAGCTTATGTATTGTTAACAAAGTAAAATAACTCCTCTCCCTTGCTCCTCCGCCCAACTCTGAGTGAATAGGAAACAGAACGTTGCTCCCAGTTCTCAGTTTACGCAGTGTCAGGGGGAGAGAGCGAGACAGAGAGAGAGACAGACAGACAGAGAGACTGGGCACCAGATGAGTGAGGGAGAATGTGGAGGAGCTTACACCATCTGCCAGGGCAGGTTGAAGAATTCAGATAGCTCCCCTGCTCCCCCAACCCCCTCAACCCCAACCCCTGTCACTCAGCAAGCTACACTTCAAAGGACTGAGCTCACCAGCCCTGCGCTGCCTTATCTTCTCGTGTGCATCTTTGCAGATAGCAGGGCAGCTTTGAATCGGGGCCGTTTAAGATTTGCTCGTAGCCAAGAAAGACTGGAGCCAGCTCCATCGTAAATTCCGACGGGAGTGAGACACCGACACTCGGTGCTGCTAATGCACTCCCAAGGTTGAAGATCCCCTTACACCGGAGTGCAGGAATTCATAAGGAGGCAAAGAAAGTGAGAGAGAGAGAGAGAGAGATGGGGGAAGATAAGGAGGGAGTGCAAGAGGATAATGTTGGGTTTGAGTTGGGAGGAAGCACAGAGACTGAGTGAGGTTGGGGTCCTGGGAAGGACTGAATTTTTGAGAAACTGATGGGCCACATTTCAGTGGGAGAGAACTGGGTCTGTGCATCAGTTATAAAGCTTTGGATAAAAATGTGAAGAATTGTAAGCAGGAGCTGTGTCTGTGTGCAACCTCTTAGGGGTCCTATAAGATTACAGCTGATCCCTGACTCCACACCCCCCCTAAACCTTCACAGAAACCGAGAAATCAGTTGATCTCAACCCTTCCAACAGGGCCCCAAACCCCCCGCAGTGGTGATGGGCAGGCCAAAGAGGGCGCCACTGAGAAAGAGCAGTTAAGAAAGCGAACAACGTAATAAAAGCCCCATCTGTTTCCACAAGTGCCTCTTTTGTACTCAGGACAACCCAAAATGTTGAGCAGCTGAAGAAATGTTTTCGCAACACAGTCACTGTTGTAATGCCTGAAACACTGCTGTCGATTTGCACCCAGCAGGCTCCCACTAAATAGCAGGATGGGTCTGAAAGGGTTAATACTGAGCCACGCTATCAACATCACTCACTGTCAATGCCATGCCTTAGACCCGTGGGCAGAACCGACTCCAATCTGGATGGAGCCAGACCTAACTTCCACACTGTAGGGATTCTGCGGCGCTCCCTGGCTTTTAATCTGCGCTAAAGCTCTATGACACAAGACCACCCTCAAATTTACTTTAATAATTTAACCTACACTCCTACCCAACCTGTTCAGAGATGTCATGTCACACTTCTGGAGCTTGTGGAGTTTGAACTCAGGTCGCTCAGCCTAGGACATAGAGACATTATCTCCGTACCGGAAGAGGGCCCACAGGTGCCTGCAAGCACGGCCTGAGCAGATACTTGAACCCTAGACACTCAGATTAAAAGTCTAATGCTCTACCCACTTGGGCTATTGAGACTTGCTCTAAGCCCCTCTAACAATGTCGATCATAGCAATGCAACCTGTAACGTGTTACTAACACACAATCAACCTGACCTTGTTATTTCAAATAGGTTCCTCTTGTTGCAGTGGGGGCTGGTGTCCCTCTCCTACACTATAGCTGCACTCCTTCCCTACAGTTAAAGGCGATGGTGGCAGTGATGTTCATCATTGATGAAAGCACCTCAGGAATGTCCTTCGAATAATAATGATCCAGATTATCCACTTTCATGTTCTTGACTAAGGGATAAAAACTGGTCAGGACATAAGAACATAAAGAGTAGACCACTCAAGTTTTGCTCTCCTGCTTTTCAGTGTAACTATAACATCACCTTTCACCTCAGCATCACATTCCCACCTGATCCCCAAATCCCTCGATTCCCTCAGACTAAAATTAAAAAAAAAAATCAATCCCAGTCTTGAGTAAATTCAAATCACAGCTCTCTGGGGGAGACAATTCTAAAGATTGACCACCCTCCTCATCTTGGTCTTAAATGATTGGCTCACTACCCAGACACCACCCCCAGCCCCTACCCTGTATTCCAGAATACCCAATTGGGCAGAAACAACCTTTCAGTATCCTCCCCAGTTAAACCTCTTCAGGATCTTAAATAAGAAACAGCAAATGCTGGAAAATAAAGCTGTACTGGTTGGGCAGCGTTGCTACGAAAAGAGAGAAAATGAACATTCCAGGTACATAGAATACTCTTTTCATAAAGTAGAATTCCTGCAGTGTGGAAAAAGGCCATTCAGCCCAACAAGTCCACACCAACTCTCTGAAGAGCCTCCCACCCAGGATCTCCCCACCACCTTATCCAAGTAACCTTGCATTTCCTCCATGTAATCTGCACATCCCTAGACAGTATGGACAATTTAGCATGGCCAATCTACCTAACCTTTGGACTGTGGGAGGAAATTGCAGCACCTGGAGGGAACCCACACAGACACGGAGAGAATGTGCAAACTCCACACAGGCAGTTGCCTGAGGCTGAAATTGAACCTGGGTCCCTGGTGCTGTGAAGCAGCAGTGCTAACCACTGAGCCACTGTGCCACCCCCTTCATAACTAAGAAAAGTGATAGACGTCACAGGGTTTGAACAAGGAATCAGTGGGACAAGTTCAAAAGGGAGGTCTGTAATAGATTGAAATGACGGAAATGGCTGTCCTCAGGACCCAAAGTGAATAGCCATGGGTCAAGAAAATGAAAAGCTTGTGTGGCTGATGCTCCTTCAGCATTGGATGTTTCAAAGAATTTCACACAGAGATCTTTTCAAAGCTCAGCTCTCCTAGCTCCAGGACCAAGCTTCACTGTGTCTTCTCCAGTGCAACTGTATCCTCACTTAGAGTTGGAAACTAAAACCGTGCACAGTACTCCAGGTGTGGTCTCAGCACAACCCAACACAATGCTGGCAAGACTTTCCTTTCCGTATACTCCCTTTGCAATAAAGGTCACTTGCCTTCCTGTAGTCTTGTTACACCTACACACTACTATTTTTGTGTTCCTTGCCCAAGTGCCGCCAAATTCTCTGAACATCAATACGAGTTTCAATTTTCTATTCTTAATACCAAAGTGAATAATCCCACATTTCCCCAAATCCGCGGTTATGTCCCCAATTCAGCCGACCTGTCCATGTCTCTTTGCAACATTATTGTGTCCTTCCTGGTACAATAAGAAAAAAACAGTCACAATGGGAAATGGCTAAATATAGAGGGGGAACAATGAGAGAGGCATCAGTCAAGTGTGATGTCCTGGGGAGCGTTGCTGAACAGAGACCTTGGAGTGCAGGTTCATAGTTCCTTGAAAGCAGAGTCACAGGAAGGTAGAATAGCGAGGAAGGCATTTCTTATGCCTGCCTTTATTGGTCAGTGTATTGAGTATAGGAGTTGGGACGTCATGTTGCAGCTATACAGGGCATTGGTTGGACCACTATCGGAGTACTGCATGCACATCTGGTCTCCTTGCTATAAGAAAGATGTTGTGAAACTTGAAAGGGTTCAGAAAAGATTTACAATGATGAGCTTTCGGGGGAGGCAGAATAGGCTGGGGCTATTTTCCCTGGAGCAGTGGAGGCTGAGGGGGGACGTTATAGAGCTTTATAAGATCATGAGGGGCACGGATAGAGTGAATAGATGACATCTTTTTCCCAGAGTAAGGGAGTCCAAAACTAGAGGGCATAGGTTTAAGGTGAGAAGGGAAAGATTTAAAAGGGAACTTAGGAGCAACATTTTCATGCAGAGGGTGGTGCATGTATGGAATGAGCTACCAGGCAAAATGGTGGAGGCTGGTACAATTACAACATTTAAAAGGCATCTGGATGTGTACAAGAATTGGAAGGGTTTAGAGGGATATGGGCCAAATGCTGGCAAATGGGGCCACATTAATTCAAGATATCTGGTCTGCGTGGACATGTTGGACCCAAGGGTCTGTTTCCATGCTGTACAGCTCAGTGCCTCTTCCGAGACCTTATGGAGGCTTCTTGTCCTCATTGTCTCTCACCGTGATCTTTCCACATGCTCCCTCACATTCTGCTTGGAGTTTGACACCTCAGAGCCCCTCATCATCTGCCTGAGTATTGTGCACAATCTAGCTTTAGGGAAATCAAGAGAAGTCCGATGAAAAGAGTTTAGTTCAGTTGACTAGACAGCTGGTTTGCTATGCAGTATGAAGCCAACACTGGGGTGTCCAATTCCTACACCAGCTGAGGTTACCAAGTAGGATTCTCCTTCTCAACCTGGTGACCCTCAGGTTAAACCATCTGTTGCCATCTCTCTCTCTCTCTCCCTCTCTCTCTCTCTCTCTCTCTCTCAGCCCTGTGGTCTGAAAGGACAATGACTACCTTATCTTTGCATTTTACTAGCAATTGCTCGAGCTCCCAGCTTCCATCCACTGGAGGTCTGTTGGAGGGCAGTGGGTTGAATTACGTTCTCTGGGGTTCCGAGACCTGGGGAGAGTTCCAGAGGTTTCTAGGGGAGTCTATCACTGGGAGAGCCTCCATGCTCAGACAGGAGTGTCTGACCTCAGAGGAGCGTGGTAGAGTCTGCCCTCTGAGACAGCTTCTTTGCTGGTCTGGTTGCTTTGTTTGAATCTGACCAATTGTGAGGAGGAGAAAGTATCTCAATGATATATCTTACCATAACATCTCAGCAATTGCCATCAGAGTTTACCGTCCAGAGCGAGATGGACTGGCACTCTGTGTTTTGGTCACCTCCTTAGTGCATTTTCAATCTCAGATCTATGCAGAGATTCCACTAACTGTCCAGGAACTTCCTTTCCAATTTTAAACAACCCTTTAGAACATTTGCACCATGCTTCACCCTTTAGCTCCTTGCACTTTCTCTGTTAGTTTGTAATTCTCAGATCATCGCTTCTACCTGTTCGACAATGTGCACTTTCAGCAGCTCCTGCCCTATTCCTTCTTGGATTTGGGACTGATCCACTTCTCAAAGGTGCAAAGAACCCTCACTATTGCGTCTCTCACTGCGGGGCCTTTATCTCTCACAGTGGGGGCGTATCTGCCACTGGGGTGGGCCATATCTCATTGTGGGGCATCTCTCACTCTGAAGTGTTTTCTAGTCCCTCTGTTGTTTTCGCCTGCACTCACCTGTTACATTACTTGTGAATCTCGTTATCCCCCTGTCATTGCACAGTCTAATCTTCTCTCCCAGATCATCCCCCAGGCCGCTACACATGGCCTGTAGCCTCGTGTATTGGACAGGGAACATATCCAGTTGGGAACTAAATGTCACACTGTACTCCAAGTTGACCAGAATTATGAGTTTTTTTTAAACATCTGGAGTAAACCTCATGTTGAGTCAATGTGGGAGGAAGGATATCTCAGCCTGATTTATAGCTTACAGATAAAATCAGCACCATTGCACAAGGCTCATGTGTCATAAATGACGTTAAAACAAAAAGCTGGCAGATAGGACACAGTGAACAGACGGAAAGCCAAGAAATTCCACAGAGCTGCCACTGTGACCTGATCTTGTGGGCTCAGGCAGTCATTCCAAGGTTTCGAAATTCCTATTTATTCGTTGGCACAAGGCAACTTGGTAACAATTCACTCACTCTTGGCACCACATGTCCCAATATAAAACAGCTCGACTGAACCTACTTTAATCCCTGCTCTGCTGACTGTTCCACTTCCCTTTCCTCAGAGTTGGAGATTTTCCCTTCTACAAGGCTGTTTTCCTCACCTTCCAGTTCTGAAGAAAGGCCACTGGGCACGAAATGTTAACTCTGTTTCTCTTTCCACACCTGCTTAGTTTCTCCAGCAATTCCTGGCTTGGTTTATGATTTCCAGCAGTTCTTTGTTTTAGTCTTGACTGTTTAGTGTAAAGCTTTCTCACTCCTGTACTGTGACCTGCAACAACCTTAATATTACAGTCATCGAAAGCCCTTACAACACTAGGACTAGTGACAGCATTGTGCAAAGAAAGGGTTAATCAGGGACTCGAAATGTGCCAATGTAATATGCCATGAATGATTATTTTGTACTGCTGTATTGTCTTTTTGCGTTCATTTGTTAAATGGGCAAATACGATTCTTGAATGGCATTAGATTAAAATGGTTATAAATGGCCAACAGCAATTCACACATTTAAAATTCTCATCTTGACTCCTAATCTTTCCCGGGCTTTCTGGTTCTGAGTCTATAAGCTCCTCTGGTCCTACACCCTCTGCATTCCTTTAATTCCTGATTCTTCTTCAATTCTCACTCTTAATCCTCAATTTCCTTTTCAACACCATCATCTTTTTCACAGCAATTTACTTGATTCATAAGAGATATCTAAAAGTATATTTCAAATTGGACATTACTCAAAGTGCAATAATATTCAACCTTTGTCCAGGGAACTCTCTTCAGAGTTTCAATCCAGTTTTAATGTATGTGACGCTCACGGTATACACTCAGCACACACAGGCAGATAGTACTCAGTGACTGAAGGGCTTTAGACAGTTGCCTTTCCCCACTGGTGGATTGGCCAAGCTAATTTGCCCTGTAATGTACAGGGTTGTACAGGGTAGTGGGTTAGCCATGTTACATGCGGTGTTAGGAGGTTAGGATAGGGAGCTGGACCTGGGTGATTGCTGTTCAGAGGCTTGCTACAGACTCAATGGGCCGAATGGCCTCTTTCCACACTGTAGGGGTTCTATGATGGCAATGCCCATCTCCAAAAGAGACAATCTAATCACCATTCCTTGTCATGTTACCATCACTGAATTCCCCGTTATCAAATCCTTGGGGTTATCATTGACAAGAAACTCAGCCGGGCTCACCACATAAATACGGTAGGTGCAAGAGCAGGTCTGAAGCTTGGAATACTGCGGCTCACCTCCTGACTTTTCACTTTGGGACCTGGCTCTGAGAGAACTGGATCAGCATCAAGGACTCTCCACGTGTAAATAAAGGGTGATTTGGTATTTGAATGCCTGCC
Source organism: Ginglymostoma cirratum (assembly GCA_024137785.1). NCBI lineage: Eukaryota > Metazoa > Chordata > Chondrichthyes > Orectolobiformes > Ginglymostomatidae > Ginglymostoma > Ginglymostoma cirratum. The sequence continues at coordinate 2,888,282 of JAHRHZ010000146.1, read as the reverse complement.
TCTGTGGAGTTATTTCGAGGACATGATTGGTCAAATGACAAGGTGCCAATATTTTGGCAATGTCAATCAAGCACAAGGTTTTCCATTCAAATACTGGGATCAGGAAATGCATTGAGCAGGCAACGGAGATATCATGTTTGTAAGGTTTACCCCATGTCCCAGTGTTACCTCAACTCAATCTACACCCGCTACCTTCAAGCGCTTACATTTCACACTTGTATATGTTGCCATAGTAATGCATTGTAAAACTGCGTCTGTTGTTCAGGGGAAGTGTGTTATTAGGGATTTGGGCTGGAGCAGTCAGGGAAGGCCAGCAGCTCCAATACCCACTCAGACCATGGCTGTGATAAGGGCAAGGAGTTGGTGCAAAAGATAAAGGAGTATGGGAGACGATAAAGAGTGGGCAATGACAAGTCAGAGAAGGGGAAACGATGAATTCAGGGTAAAAACACCTGCAGACCAGAAAAACAGGGACAGAGCAAAAATTGTGTAATAACTTTCATGGACAGATGCATTCAATGGAAAGCATTAAATCCATGGATCTTAAAACTAACTCCCTGGCACAATAGCTAGGCATGACCTACTTACAACTATAGGACATGCACTCCGGATATAAAATTTAACATGTTCTAGTTGTGTACATATCCATTAAACCCCAAAGTACAAATCCCTACCTTGACAGTGTTGTTTGGTGATGATGGTCAGGGAACCAAATACCACATTCAAACATAAACATGGTCACTCAGCCCTTAGGCCCTGCTATTCAATAACGTCATGGCTGACTTGATTTTAACCTCAATTCTACATTTCTGCGTATCCCTGACAATCTTCCACCCCCTCCGTCATCAAGAATCCATCCACCTCTGCCTTTTATCTTCATATATAGAGGTGATCTCATACACATCAAAACAGCTTTATTCCCACAACCAAATCACCCATGATTCACCAATGCCTTAAAAATATTTAAAGATGGACTCCATCTGTAACCCCTCATATACACATGACATCTCTATACACCTATTTTCTTTCCTAAAGCTGTCAACTGCACTTTAAAGATCTTACCTTCATTTCCCTTTACGTTCTGGTAAATCCCAAGAATGGTCCGTCAAAACATGCTTTTGCCATTAATGGACAACGCTACCTGGGAGACAACATGGCTACTGACTTCATGGATGGCACCATCCCAGGTTAGAACGCTGTTGTCATTGGCGACCGGAAACACACCATCAGCAACAAATCATTGATTGGATCTCTGGTTACAAGGATCATGAAAAGCCACAATCAAACCTCAAATACAAAGAATGACAGGTGGAATCTTTGCCAGGAGAGTGAAACGCTTGGATGAGGGACATTCCACACACAATGGAAGTGACCGAATGATGCATTGCACCTCTTTGCTTGGCTGCTTTTTTGTACTTGATCCAAGGTTTTACTAATCCACAGATTCAACCTTCCCAACACCCCCCACCAACCCCCACCTCCTCCCTAATCCTGTTCCATCAAATTGAGTCGATGGCCTTCTTCACTGTAGATATTTCGCAAGTTTAAATTTAACCAGCAAGCATGTAGCTGAGGGAGAACTACATCTAGGCCAGAAAGCCTCAGGATAAACTACAATGCTCAGCTGCTTCTGGGCCCGTGTTCCTGGGCGTTAGATATTGGAAAGATGGGGTTGGGGGTTGTGTGCAGGGGGAGAATTAAACACTTCTATTTGACTATTTCAAGGGATTCATTTGCATGACCATCTGTCATAGTCATACAACATGGAAACAGACCCTTCAGCCCATCCCATCCATGCTGATCAGGTTTCCCAAACTAAATCAGTCCTATCTGCCTACGTTTAGCTCATATTCCTCTAAACCTTTCCTATTCACGTACCTGTCAAAATGTCTTTTAAATGTTGTAACTATACCTGCATCTGCCATTTCCTCTGGTAGTTCATTCCACACACAAACCACCTCTGTGTGAAAAAGCTGTGCCTCAGGTCCCTTTTAAATCATTCCCCTCTTACCTCAAACCTGTGCCCCCTACTTTTACACTCCCCTACCCTGGGGAAAAGGCCTTTGCAATTCATGCTTTCTACGCCCCTCCTGATTTTATAAATCTCTATAAGGTCACCCTTCAGCCTCCTACAATCTAGGGACAAAATGTCCCAGCCTATCCAGTCTCTTCCCTATAACTTAAACCCTCCAGTCCAGGTAACATCCTTGTCAATCTTTTCGGCACCCTTTCCAATTTAATAACATCCCTCCAAAGCAGGGTGATCAGGATTGAATGCAGTACTCCAAAAGCGGCCTCATCACTGTCCTGTACGGCCATAACATGATGTCCCAACTCCTAAGCTCAGTGCTCTGACAGATGAAGATAAGCGTGCCAAATATCTTCTTCACCGCCCTGTGTACCTGCTACTCCACTTTCAAGAAACCGTATACCCGAATACCTCGGTGTCTCTGCACTCCGCGTTACGTCTATAAATCCTGCTCTGGTTTGTCTTCCCAAAATGCAACATCTTGCATTTATGCAAATTGAACTCCATATGCCACTCCTTGGCCCAGTGGCCCAGATGATCAAGATCTTGTTGCACTCATAGATAACTGTTGCAAAGTTGGGTAGGGTATTTGTGGATTGGGAGGCAGGACGTTAGAATTTGGCATTTGTAAAATATTGGTGTTAATAAAACGCTAGTGAGGAAAGCATTGCATGGTCCCTTAAAAAGATTGTGTGCTTACAGACTTAAATAAAATGTCTGAGAGCAGCTTGTCAGTTTGCAGGTGCACAGAGAACACTCAAATTGAAACATTTGTTTCAAAAGCCATACAGTTAGTGGGCCAATCAGCAGTTTTGTTATTTTTGTAACTAAGATAACAAGTGTTTAATTTAGCCAATCAATTGAACAAGGCACCTGGATACCAAAAACAAATTAAATTTAAATCTGATAGCTTTGACAACATAGGACCAATCATAGCATAAGAAATTGATATGTCATCAAGGGTATAAAAGGAGAGGGCAGTTGGGCAAAGATGGGAGGCCTAACTGCCATCTGCTAGAGTTAACAGGTCTCAGTTCTCAAGACAGAATCGTTGGCTTTCACAGTCTTCTCTTGGAGAAAGCACCATCTAAATCAAAGGTACCCATGGCACAACTAGCTAATACTCCTGACAGAACATTCAACGGAGAAAGCACGGAATATTCCAGAAGACACGCGACCTGGCTGTAATTTTGAGAGATTAAATTTATTTTTCATTTTGTATAAGTGAGAATTGTATTCATTGGAACAGCATAGCATTAGAATCTGGTTTTATTCAGGAATAGTCAGCAGTTAGAAGGGGTTTATTTGCGTATTAATAGTTTAGTTAATTTATTCACTGTTAGAGTTAGATGAATAAATTGTTACTTGTTGATTGTAAAGTGAAAGTCAGGGATTTGTTTTATTTAGCCACTAGAAGTTGCGGACAGGCAGGTTACACCACTTTTCACACTCCTTTTAAGATATTAAAGGGCAAGATGCTCCTCTTTGGCTGTTTCGGTTTTAGTTCTCAGAGGCGGGGGGTGGGGTGGTCAACCTCTGGTTTATAACAATAGCCTTTCTTGCTGTCCATTATACCGAGCATTTTGGTGTCATCTGCAAACTTACTAACCGTGCCTCCTATGTTCTCATCGAAATCGTTTATATATAAATGATGAACAACAGTGGATCCAGTGCCATCTGTTGCCAATTTGTTGAACCCGAAGGAGAAAAGGGGCCTGCGAGGACATCACCTCAGTGAGGAGACAATAGCAACTCACGTTGACAATTTCCTTCATTTAAAGGAACAGAGCGCACAGCTTTTTTAAAAAATTGATTCACTCACTCACTTGGATGGAGGGCGTTGCTAGCCAGGCCAGCATTCATTGCCCATCCCTAATTGCACTGAGGGCAGCTAAGAGTCAACCACATTGCTGTGGGTCTGGACTTCACATGTAGGCCAGACCAGGTAATGATGGCAGTTTCCTTCCCTAAAAGACATTAGTGAACCAGATGGGTTTTTCCGACAATCGACAATAGATTCACGGTCATCAGCGGATTCTTAATTAATATGTTCAACGTTAAAATGTGACTTAATTGCAGGGAGGTTTGGAGTACTGAAGTCAGGAAGCTTTGCTGGGTTTGGAACTGGAGTATTGTGTGCAGTGCTGGCCCCATCTCAAGGAAGGATAGACCTGCCCTAGAGAGGGTGAGAGTAAGTTTCAGTAGGACTCTTTGCTGGACTGAGAAGCTATCCTGTGAAGAGAGACTAAGTAGACAGGCCCAATGCTCTCTGGAGATTAGACAATTGTTGAGTGATTAGTTGAAAGATGTAAATTTCTTTGATCACCTGATCAAGAAGGTGATTCCCTTGCCAGCAGAGTCAACATGTTTTCCCTTTGTTTTGATATTCTTGTGAACTTTCCTAATGAATACTTCAAAAACCTTCAACAAAGTGGTCTTTTTCTCAGCAATATTCAAGCTCTGAGCTGCCAAGTGATTATTAATCTAGAATTCATCAGAATCTGAAAATCGTTATCTCAGAGTAATTCACAATTCACTACAGAGTTCACCGTAATTCCAGAAGAAAGAACAATTCTTCATAATATCAGTATAATTTAATATTTGATCGTAACCCAGAATTACCCACAATCCATCACCATTCCAGAAACTTCAGATATACATCAAAATCCCAGAATAATGAACAATTAATTACAATTGGAAAATTAATCGCACTTTCACATTATCCTTGAAACATCTACAATTAATCACAATTGAGAATAAATCACGAGATAACAAGCATGGGGCTGGATGAACACAGCAGGTCAAGCAGCATCATAGGAGCAGGAAAACTTGATGTTTCGGGCCTAAACCCTTCATCAGAAAATGAATCAGAGATAAAAGGTACTGCACGCAAATTCGTGAAGCATCAGAAAATGAATGAAGGGTTTAGGCCCGAAACGTCAAGTTTTCC
>JAHRHZ010000146.1:2788660-2800932 GCA_024137785.1 Ginglymostoma cirratum | reverse complement strand
AGCCTTGTGAGGTTATGCATTTTGCTAGAAGAAACAGAGACATTGTAGACCCAATGGTACAAGAGTGAGGGAGTACAGCAGCAGAGGGTCCTCTGGGTTCATGTGCTTGATACTCTGATGGTGGTCAGGCAAGTTGAAACAGTTGTTAAAAAGGTTTATAGAATTCTTGGATTTATAAATTGAGGTATAAAGTGTAAAAGCAAGGAAGTGATGCTACACCTCATGTGGAGCCACATGTGGAGTATTGTGTTCAGCTCTGGGCACCTTATTTAATGAAGGATGTTAAAGCCCTGGAGAGAATACAAAGGAGGTTTACTTGAATGATACCAGGACTGAGAAATTTTAGATACAAAGAAAGATGAGAGAGATTGGGCTTACTTTCCTTGGAGCAGAGAAGACTAAGAGGCGACATTATCGAGGTGTTCAAAATTAGAAACAATTTTGACTGGGTGTAGAAGGAATTCTGTTTCCACCAGTTATGTAAGTAACTAGGGGTCGTAATTTCAAGATTGCCAGCAAGAGAGCGAGGAGTTAGATAAGGAGATAACAAGCATGGGGCTGGATGAACACAGCAGGTCAAGCAGCATCATAGGAGCAGGAAAACTTGACATTTCGGGCCTAAACCCTTCATCAGAAAATCAGATAAGGAGAAACTTCTTTACTCAGAGTTGTTAGGATTTGGAATGCACTGCCTGTGACCATGGTGGGGGTGGATTCCATAGCAGCTTTCTGCACACCAGCGCGCACGCCCCCTACAGAGCTGTGCACGCCAGCACGCACGCCCCCTACAGAGCTGTGCACGCCCCTACTTATTAAGATATGGCTGTATACACTGTACACATTACATGTCAAATAGGGTTAAGGAGAATCCAAAGCGGTTCTACAAATACATTAAGGAAAAAAGAGTAACTAGAGAAAGACTAGGACCGCTTAAAGATCAGCAAGGCTGCCTATGTGTGGAACCACAGGAGATGGGGGAGATACCAGACGAATATCTTGCATCAGTGCTTACTGTGGAGGGGGATACGGAAGCTAGTGAATTTGGGGGGAAATAAATTGTGATATTTTGAAAAGTGACCATATTACAGAGCAGGAGATGCTGGACATCTTAAAACGCATAAAGGTGGATAATTCTGGGAACTGGATCAGGTGTACCTGAGAACTTGGTGGGAAGCTGGGAAGTGATTGCTGGGCCCCGTGCTGAGATATTTGTATCATCGATAGGCAAACTTCAGTCTTCCAGCACCTCACCTGTGGCTAATGTGGTTGCCACTATTTAATCTAGGAAATTATGAAGTGCTGCATTTCGGTAGCTCGAATTAGGGCAGGACACATATATACTTAATGGTAAAGTCCTGGGGAATGTTGCTGAGCAAAGAAACCTTGGAGTGCAGGTTCATAGTTCCTTGAAAGTGGAGTTGCAGGTAGGTAGGACAGTGAAGAAGGCATTTGGTACGCTTGCCTTTCGTGTTGAACGCATTGACTTTAGGAGTTGTGAGGTCACATTGCGGCTGTACATGACATTGGTTAGGCCACTTTTCGAATACTGTGTGCATTTCTGGTCTCCCTGCTTTAGGGAAGATGTTGTTAAACTTGAAAGGGTTTAGACAATATTTGGAAGGATGTTGCCAGGGTTGGAGGGCTTGAGCTAAAGGGAGAGGCTGAATAGGCTGGGGCTATTTTTCCTGGAGCATCGGAGGCTGAGAGGTGACCTTATAGAGGTTTATAAAATCATGCAGGGCATGGATAGGGTGAATGGACAAGGCCTTTTCCTGAGGGTGGGGGAGTCCAAAACTAGAAGGTTTGAGGTGAGAGGGGAAAGATTTAAAAGCGACCTAAGGGTCAAACTTTTCACACAGAGGGTGGTGTGTGTATGGAATGAGCTGCCAGAGGAAGTGTTGGAGGCTGGTACAATTATCACATTTAAAAGGCATCTGGAAGGTTACATGAATAGGAAGGGTTTAGACCGATATGGGCCAAATGCTGGCAATTGGGACTAGATTAATTTTGAATATCTGGTCAGCGTAGATGGGTTGGACCAAAGCATCTCTCCATGTTTGTATGATTCTATGACATCATTATATACCTGTACACAGGAGCACCCATCCATCTCTACTCACAAACTGCTATTCACACAAACACACATCTGTAGACAGCAGCACACATCACTATGTATGTGTACACACCAGCAGGCACCTGTACATTATCAGACATGCACCGAGCCAATCATAAGTGTTGTGAATCTGTGAGTATTCCTTTATATCTGTTTAATATTACTTAATTCCAGGTCCACAGAGTTGAAAATGGTTTTAAATTAACAAGACTCCACAGGGCATTAGCCGAAATACCACTAAACAAAATACTACCGAACAGCTGAAACTAACTAATCTCAGAAGGGAAAGTCTTCAAATGTTTCAAACACTCCGCTGTTTCTCTTCCCTGGCAGAGTGACTCTAATGGAAGAGCTCTCCATACTCACTCAATGATTAACAGCAGGAACTCTGTCTACAGTCTTACAAGGTTCAGCTTTTGTTTGGTCTCGAGTCTCAGCTCTCAGGGCAGTCAGCAAAGGGAGACGGGGAACAATGCCTCAATCTCTACGCCAGCTCAAACCTGCCTCCTACTGATCACATTTATAGAGCAGCAATGATCCAGATTGAGAGACAGCTCCTCTGCACCAGAGATGCTGACCTGTGTCCAGAGGTGGCAGAGCAGAAACGAGGCAGCAAAAATGACAGCACACAGAGAAATAATACAAGGAGGGGGGGCATGTGATTTTACTTTGTGCTTGGCAGCAAAATGGGCTAAGTATTTTCTTTAAAAAATGGCATATCTACCAAAATAAAGATTCCAAACAGGAGCATAGGCAGTGGGATTAGACAGAGGCAAAATGATTCACAGCATTGACTGAGTGGTCAAGTGTGACGGGGAGCGGGTTTTCGAGTATGACTGGGAACTCACTTACATCCCAGTACAAACAGAAAACACAATGGCAGAGAAGTGGTTTGGAGGTGACCTTATAGATGTTTATAAAATCATGAGGGGTATAGATAAAGTGAATGGCAGGTGTCTTTTCCCTTGGGTGGGGGATTTTGAGACTGGGGACATTTTTAAGATGAGAGGAGAGAGATTTTAAAAAAGACATGTGGGGCAATTCTTTTACACAGGGTGGTTCACTTGTGGAATGAACCTCCTGAGGATGTGGTGCATATGGGTACAGTTACAACATTTAAAAGAACTTCTACGTGCACTAATCTATTATATTATAAAAATTCCTTTTTGAATGTTTCAGTTGAAGATGTCTGCATCACACTCTCAGGCAATGCATTGCCTACCCAAACTCCTCCCTCCATGAAAAAGGTTTAATTCAGGTCACATTTGCTCAAAGAAGGTTATCTCAGTGCAATGGAACCTTGATCAGATGGGCCAATGGCCCGAGGAGTGGCAGATGGAGTTTAATTTAGATAAACGTGAGGTGCTGCATTTTGGAAAGAAAAGTCAGGGTAGGACTTATACACTTAATGAAAAGGTCCTGTGGAGTGTTGCTGAACAAAGGGACCTTGGAGTGCAGGTTCATAGTTCCTTGAAAGTGGATTCTCAGGTAGACATGATAGTGAGGAAGGCCAAAAGAACTGTGGATGCTGTAAAGTTCTTTTTCTTAGGAAGGGCCACCAGACTCAAAATGTTAACTCTGCTTTCTCTTCACAGGTGCTGCTAGACGTGCTGGACTTTTCCAGCAATTTCTGGTTTTGCTGTTGCTGAAGAAGGCGATTGGTACGCTTGCCTTTATTGGTCAGTGCATTGAGTATAGGAATTGGGAGGTCATGTTGCAGCTGTACAGGACATTGGTTAGGCCCCTTTTGGAGTACTGTGTTTATTTCTGGTCTTCCTGCTGTAGGAAGGATGTTGTTAAACTTGAAATGGTGCAGAATAAATTTACAAGGATGTTACCGGAGTGGGAGGGTTTGAGCTATAGAAAGAGGCTGAATAGGCTGGGGCTACTTTCCTTGGAGCATCGGAGGCTGAGGGATGATCTTTGTAGAGGTTTATAAAATCATAAGGGGCATGGATCGAGTAAATAGACAAGGTCTTTACCTCAGGGTAGGGGAGTCCAAAACTAGAATGCTTAGGTTTAAGATGACAGGGGAAAGATTTAAAAGGGATCTAAGAGGTAACTTCTTCAAGCAGATGGTGTTGCATGTATGTAATGAGCTGCCAGAGGAAGTGGTGGGGGCTGATACCCATCCAGATGCCTTTTAAATATTGCAATTGTATGTGAACAGGAAAGGTTTAGAGGGATATAGGCCAAATGCTGACAAATGGGACTAGATTAATTTAGGATATCTGGTTGGTTTGAATGAGTTGGATTGAAGAGTCTTTCCATACCGTACAGCTCTCTGACCAGAAATTTGTCGGTGCTCCACCATTTTCAATCATTTCATGAGTAGGAGTTTCTCCCTCTCTACTCTGTTCAGATCCCTGATGATTGTAAACATCTCGATTGGATCTCCACTCAGCCTTCCTTTCTCCAAAGGGAACAGTCCCAACTTCTCCAGTCTATCTTCATCATTGACATTCCTCACTCCTGTCAGGATTTCTGGGAATCCCAACATATCCAGCATGCAGGGGAAAATTGAAGCAGTAAAGCTAATTATACTTGTGTCAGAGAAGCAGATACACAAACTGACCCAAAGGATCTCCACAACGAAATAGCTATGTAAAATCAAGTGGGTGGTTTGCAAAACTACTTAGGGCAATAGTCACTTCCAGGGTCATTGGAACAGAGGGTTTCTTGACTCTGACCAAACACAGGAGACATAACTCAGGAACCAGCTGGGGGTTGAATGTTCCTGATCAGATTCCCAGCCTGTATTCCTCGGTGTTGAGCAAAGCATGTGATGAAGATGGGGTACCCAGCTTCTTGTCTGAGCCTAATCATCAGGACATTGGCTCTTAGCCGATAATGAATGCAGAGATATAACTAGCAACACAGGAGAGCAGGAGATGGAGCCCCCACCAGTACCTGGCCAAGAATGACACCCACACAGCCCAACCCAAGCTGCATGAAGGACAGTTACTATTACACCTTGGGTATGTCACTCCATCTCCAACCTGTGCAACTCAACGAGTTTCTTACTTTAAAGTGGATGTGGGAGGCGGTGCTGAGATTGAACTATTGCAGTCCCTGAGCTGTAGGTAGATCATAAGGAATGATTTCCAGGATTTTGACCCGCGAGGGAATGGCAATTTATATTTCCAAGTCAGTGGCTTGGAGGAGAACTTGCAGGGGATGGTGTTCCAATGTATCTACTGCCCTTGTCCTTCTAAATGGAAGTGGTCGTGGGTTTGGAAGTTGCTGTCTGAGGCTTCATGAAGTTGCTGCAGTGCATCATGTAGATAGTGCACACATCGGTAACTCCCAGGATGTTGATTCATAAGACCGTAAGATATAGGAACAGAGGTAGGCCACTTAGCCCATCGAATCTGCTTTGCCATTCAATGAGATCATGGCTTATCCGATAATCTTTTTACTGCCTTTTCCCTACAACCATTGATTTCCCTCCCTGATTAAAAATCTCACTATCTCAGGCTTGTACCTATGTTCTAAGTAGAGCCACAGAGTCATACGGCACAGAAACAGATCCTTCGGTCCAAGCAGTCCATGCTGACCATAATCTCAAACTAAACTAGTCCCACCTACCTGCACTTGGCCCATATCCCTCCAAATATTTCTTATTTAAGAAACACCTGCCGTTCACCTTATTGGTCTCTCTCGTCCCTCTTATCTAGTTTGGTCAGAACAAGATGTGGAAGTGCCGGTGTTGGACTGGGGTGGGCAAGGTCAAAAGTCACACCACACCAGGTTATGGTACTGGAGACAAACCAAATAGCTGGAATAACATGATAGGTATAACAGTCACATGCGGAGGGTCTCACCAAAGTAACAAATAATCCAAAACTGTACACACTAACTAAGTAGAGAGATCGTAAGTTATCAAGGTGAAGGTGTCAAACCAGGGCAGTAAGGAAGATTTAACAAATACAGAACAGTATGGTGGGGTAATATGTAGTGTGACGTGAACCCAAGATCACCCATCCATGCTCTCAAGACCAACTGCAACATTGTCATCAAACCAGGAGACAAAGGAGGAGCCATTTCCATACAAACTGGAATGGACGACTGCAAAGAAGTGTACCGACAACTGAACAACCAGGAACACCAGGTTGGCATGGATGAGTTGGATCGAAGGGTTGGTTTCCATGTTGTACAGCTCTATGACTCTATGACCACAGACAACTACCTGACGATCCAACCAAAGAACACACCCATCAACTTAAAAGACTGATGAAGACTTTTTTGATCCAGACCTTCAGAGTATCCTATGCACTCTCATCCCGTGTACTCCTCGCGTAGGAAACTTCTACTGCCTTCCGAAGATACACAAAGCCAATACACCTTAATGTCCCATCATATCAAGCAATAGGCCCCTGTAAGAGAACTTCTCTGGCTCTGTGAAGGGCATCTTGAAACCCGTTGTACAAGGAACCCCCAGCTTCTTTCGCTACACTATAGATTTCTTACAGAAACTCAGCATCCACAGACCAGTCAAACCAGGAACATTCCTCATCACAGGGGATGTTTCAGCACTACACAGGCATCCCCCATGATAACAGATTACTGCAACAGCCTCAATTCTCAATACCTACAATTACCAATTTTTAGATGCCATCCTGCAACTCATCTGCTTCATTCTTGACCACAACGTCTGCACCTTCGACAAACAATTCTTCATCCAAACACACGGAACATCCAAATTTGCACCCAATACACCAACATTATCCTGCATAACTTCGAGCAAGACTTCTCTGCTGCGCAGGACCCCCAACCAATGCTATACACCAGGTAGATTGATGACATTTTCTTCCTTTGGACTCATGGTGAGGAATCACTGATATAACTACATAGTAATAGCAACAAGTTTCATCCCAGCATCAGACTTACCGTGGGCTATTCTTCAGAATCAGTCTCATTCTTGGGCACATATACCTCCATCAAGGACAGACACCTCAGTATCTCACACTACTGCAAGCCCACAGATAATCTCACGATGCTGCACTTCTCTAGCTTCCACCTCAAACATATTAAAGAAGCCATCCCCTACAGGCAAGCTGTGCGCATACACAAGATCTGCTCAGATGAGGAGGAACACAACAGACACCTAAAGATGCTGGAAGTCACCCTCTTAATAACTGGATACGATATTAAACTCATCGATCATCAATTCCGACATGCCACAGTGAAAAACCACAATGACCTCCTCAGAAGACAGACACAGGATACAACTGATAGAGTCTCCTTCGTCATCCAGTACTTCCCCGAGTGGACAGACTACGCCTTGTTCTTCGCAGCCTTCAACATGTCATCGATGACGACGAGAATCTCACCAAAATCATCCCTACACCTCCACTTCTCACTTTCAAACAACCGCCAAATCTTAAACAGACCATCATTCGCAGCAAAATATCCAGCCTTCAGGACAACATCAACCACAACACCTCACAACTTTGTCATGCCAACCTCTGCAAGACACGTCAGCTCATTGACATGGATACCACCATCACACGTGGTAACACCACACACCACATGCACAGCAGATACTCATGTGACTCAGCCAAAGTTGTCTATCTCATACGCTGCAGGCAAAGATACCCCGAGGCATAGTGTATTAGCAAGACCATGCAGATGTTACAAAAATGGATGAATGGGCACCACACAACAATCGCCAGACAGGAAGTTTCCCTCCCAGTCGGGGAACACTGCAGTGGTCATGGACATTCAGCCTCCGATCTTCAGGTAAGCATCCTCCAAGATACACGACAACGCAGGATCACCGAGCAGAGACTGATAGCCAAGTTCCATACCTATGAAGATGGCCTCAACTGTGATCTTGGATTCATGTCATGCTACATACGACCCCACCACACTTCTGTATCTGTAAAGTCTACCTTAATGTCCTGTTTTAATACTAACACCTTGATGAATTATAATCTCTCTACCTTTAATGAGGTTGTACAGTTTTGGATTACTTGTTACTTTGGTTAAACCCTCAGCACGTGAGTGTCATATCTATCATATTATTCCAGCCATTTGGTTTGTCTCCAGCACCACCTTATTCTTAATGTTTTGTTTATGATCTCTCTGCCTCAAGTAATCAGATTATAGGTCATCCCTTCACTGGCTATTCAGCTGTGACATTCCACTCACACCACTTGTATGATCTTTTGATCTCTCTGCCCATAAGTTTTGTGCCTGTGTGCTTCTCTTCACTCCATCTGACTAAGGAGCAGTTTTCCAAAATTTTGTGATTTCAAATAAACCTGTTAGACTATAACCTGGTGTCGCGTGACTTCTGACTTGGTCAGAACAAGTTGAAGAATATTTTTCTCTCTTGTTAGATTCCCCCAGCACCTGCCTCAGGTCCAGCCCAGTGGCTGTGTCCTTTAGGAAGCAGTTACATCCTCTGAGACATAATCTAGAGATGGTGTAGGTGCTACAGAACGTTCCTAGCCTCTGACCTGCTCTTATCGTGATTTCATGGGGGGAGGGCAATGCAGTTTCTGATGGCTGGTGACTCCCAGAATGCTGACTGTGGAGTATTCAGAGATGGCAAGGCAGGTAAAGGTCATGGGAATAGGGTTAAATTCTCTCTCAGCTAGGTGTCTGGCATTTGTGCAACTAGACAGCAAAGTGAGCTCACTCACTAACTGAGAAATGATCCCATCATTAGAACAATGCATTTTATTAGGTAGCAAAGTATCTGTCAATTTTGGGTCCACTATTTCAGGCAAAAACAACCTCTCCTGCTGCGTGACTGTGCTTTCAATTGGTCTCTTCGCAAGTCTGTGGATAAGAAGGCAGTATAAATAGATCTTCAAACGATAGCATAGAAATGGGACTCAGATTAGCTCAGAGATCACCACAAATATACATCCAGAACTCGCCAACATTGTAGATGTGATACTTAAATAAACTTCTTTCTTGTAAAAAATAGGCAACTTTAACAAGGTCATTCTGAAGCGATTTTTAAACCATGTGTGTGAATTTCAAATGGGGCAGTCTGTGCTGATTCACACCCATGTATTTTAATACTGACATCTCACAAAATAGTCTCCTCAAATGGAATCTAATGAAGGCATAAATCTTTATAACCTGCACTATTTTACATAGACTCTGCTTTGTAGCTATCAATTCATATCAAAATTTTTCTTTTAGAAAAAAGTATGGTGATTGCACATTGAATTAATCAGGTAGGATCATCTCTGATACCATCCCTAAAACACTGGTTCAGAATTCCTAAATCCTATGGAATAGCAGGATTTAGGATTTTCAGTAATGGCTGACCTTGTGGTGGCCTCTCCACCTGATGCCGGCAGCAGGAAGCGAGCAACTCACTCGGCTCCTTTCATTGGGACTGCTCGTAGACATCCGCCTCCAAGCCCCCAGGTTGGAAAACCCAGCATAATGGGAACCTGAACTCCATCTCTGATGCCATCCAGTTCAGAGAGTGGGGAGAGACAGAGAGAGGGAGGGGAGAAGAGGGAAGAGAGGGAGAAGGAAGCACTGTGAGACAGAGAAGGAGGGAAGAGTTAGATGGACAGAAGGAGAATGATAGAGACGGTGGGGGGGAAAGACAAAGGGATGAAAAAGGGAAGGAGGAAGTGAAGAGAGAGGAGAAAAAGGGGAGAGAGGTGTGGTGAGAGTAGGAGAGGGAGAGGGAGAGGGGAGACATCCCCACAGCAAGGGGGTGAGACAGAGAGCGGTCAGGACTCAGCAGATAGAAAGGGAGAGATGGAGGCACAGAGAGTGTGGGGAGGAAACGAGAAAGATGTCCTGAGAAAGAAGGGGAGAGAGAGAGGAGGAGAGGGACTGAGGGGGAGACAAAGGGGAAAGGACAGAGAGAAAGAGACACAGATTGAGGATGAAACAGGGAAGAGACAGATGGGGGAGAGAGAGAGCAAGAGAGAAAAACAAAGAGAGACGGTGGGAGGCAGTAGGAGCTTGAAACAAACACGGATGCAGCAGACGCTTACAGAATGCAGTACCAGTGATCAGACTCGCTAACCTCCTGTAATCTGAGTACACACTGTTATCCAGCACACTTACAGATAACATGTGGATTGTCTACACAATACTTAGTGAGTTTCCATGTCGAAGTGAAGCTCTCACTCTCCGGTCTAGTGCATGTTTCAGTGAGGATGATGATCTGACTGCTCCTTCCTGGGTATGTCGGCTGACTGTATGAGAACCACGAGGGTCACCTCAGTAAACTGCCTGGGAATCCTCAGTGTAACTCCCCAAACCTGTCTAGGCCCGAAATGTCAAGCTTTCCTGCTCCTATATGCTGCTTGGCCTGCTGTGTTCATCCAGCTCCACACCTTGTTATCTCGGATTCTCCAGCATCTGCAGTACCTATTATCTCTCCCCAAACCTGCCGCCCTCTTTCCTGGGTCTGCTGTTCACCCTGAAGGAATATTTACTGACCCTGGGCCATGGGGAGCAGCATTACCCGACAAACACAGAGAGTGTGCTGGAGAAACTCAGCAGGTCAGACAGCACTAGTGGGTACAGTAATAGAGCTAATGTCTTGGGTCGGGACACGAGGAAGAGTTCTGAAGAAGGGTCACCAGGCCCAAAACATGAACTCTGCTTTCTCTCTGCATAGATGTTGCCAGAACTGCTGAGTTTCTCCAGAAATTTTGGCCTCAGAATGACCTTTTGGGTGAGGCACTAGGGACATGGGGAGGAGGAACAGTGGGGTAGGGAAATGGCTTGGGAGGTGTGGGATGTGGATGGTATTAGAGTAATGGGCTGTGGGGAAGGGGGTCAGTTTAAAGAGGTCTTATGACAATAAAGACATTAATTTCCCTGCAAATGTTTTGATAGAGTGAGGAGGTCTTGACTAGTACACAAATAAAGGGACAGTTTTCCATTTCCCCCGTTGCCATTTCTACAGGTGCCACATTTGGACAGGGTTGGGGTACAACTTTGAAAGTTGCAGGGACCATGGTCATCTCCTCTTGGGGTCAAGAGCTTGGCACAATGGCCAAATGCACAGTGGCCAATGTGGACAGTGTGACATAATATGTAGGAATGGAGCAGGCCACTCACGGATACTGTGGCTGATCTGATAATCCTCAGCTCCACTTTCCTGCCATTTCCCAACCCCTCCCCATAATCTCTGATTTCCCCTTCCTGATTAAAAATCTCTCCATCTCAGCCTTGAAAATACTGAATGACCCAACCTCGACAACCCTCCACAGATTCATTCCCCTCAGAGAAGAAATTGCTCCTCATTTCTGTCTTAAATGGATAACCTTGACTCTGTGATGATTCCCTCTAGTCCTGGACTCCCCCCGCCCCAAGGGGAAACAACCTTTCCACATCTACTGTGTCAGATCCCCCAGGAATCTTATATATTTCAATGAGGTCTAACTGGGGTAGAGGGGGACAGATCAAGGGGTCTCAGCCTGGGGCCAGCTCCAGGAACATGATCTCATTCACACTCCGCATCCTCCCCCTCCAACCCCCAGCCGTGGGGCTATTTCAAGGCCCACTAAACACTCGCAGGGTAATGATTTCCGAATTATCTGCCACTTGTACTGGTTGGGGGACCACATTGACACAGTTGCCCGCTCTGTGGGGGATTGACTGAATATGCTGCACGATGGATGTGCTGGAATGGTTCTGAAGTCACTTGGCAGCGAAACCCCACTTGGTTTCACACTGCCCAAGGCTGGAATGGGGCAGTTGTGCGACCCTGGGTTTTTTTTTTTCTGAGGAGTTGATGATGGCACAGGGAGGCCACTCTAGTGCCCCAGGAAGAGACGGGCACTGGCGGGGAATAAGGAGCAGGACATAAATATTAAAGAGTGGAGGTGGGACAGGCAATAAACAAAGCTGTAGGCACCACAGAAAACCACCACATTGGGACAGCAAAGAATTCCGAAAAGGATACCAGCAACTGGTGGGGGAAAGCCACAGAGTGACACCGAGCTGTAAGCTGAGTTGGCACTCAGTCAGGTACCTTAGTCAGGTAAGTGGAAACAAGTCAGCGAGACCTCCCCCCTCCCCAATATCATGGCCAGCCTGACTCAAAACCCTCAGCACCAAATGAGAGCTAGAGACAGACAGAGAGTGAAAAGGGGAGAGGACAGAGGACAGAGAGTGAAAGGGGGAGAGAGGAGGGAGGACAGAGAAAGAGAGAGAGAGA
>JAHRHZ010000146.1:2769652-2782553 GCA_024137785.1 Ginglymostoma cirratum | reverse complement strand
TCCCTGTGCCTGTGTGGAGTTTGCACATTCTCCCTGTGCCTGTGTGGGTTTCATCTGGATGCTCCAGTTTCCTCCCGCAGTCCAAAGATGTGCAGGTTAGGTGGATTGGCCATGCTAAGTTGTCCCATAGTGTCCAGGAATATGTTGGCTAGGTGGATTAGTCTTTGGAAACGCAGGGATAAGGTGGGTCTGGGTGGGATGCTTTTCAGAGGGTTGGTGTGGTCTCCATGGGCCAAATGGCCTGCTTCCACACTGTAGGGATTCTATGAGGTCGTTCAGAGAAGGTTCACGAGGATGAACCCCAGTATGGAGGGACTGCCTTATCAGCAAAGGCTAAACAAGGTAGGACTCTACTCACTAGAGTTTAGAAGAATGAGAGGTGATCTCATTGAAACATGTGGATTCTTAAGGGGCTTGTCAGTGTAAACGCGGAGAGGATGTTTTTCATCATCGGAGAGTCTAGGACTGGAGGGAGAGTCTCAGAATAAAGGGATGCCAATTCAGACTGAGATGAGGAGGAATTTCTTCTCTCAGAGGGTTGAGAGTCTTTGGAACTCCTTGCCACAGACAGCTATGAAGAGCAGAGTCCCTGTGTATATTTAAGGCTGAGCGAGATTCTAGATCAGTCGGGGAATCAACGGTTTTGAGGAATGGTAGGAAAGTGGACGTGAGGAATGTGGGATTAGCCATGATCCGATTGAACAGTGTAGCAGGCCCAAGGGGCTGAATGGCCTACACCTGTAGTCCTATTTCTTATGATCTCGAAATGGCACTGTGTTAAGTGATTAGAAAGGATCTGGGCTCGAAGGGGCCGAACGGCCTCCTCTGTTCCCTTGAATAGGTCATTCAGCCTGAAGCTGCTCTGCCGGGTGACAGGAAAATGAGGATCAATTAAATTTGTCTGCCTGCCTCTCTATCCAAAGCAAATGATTATTTAAAAATAAGTGGGATTGTGTGTCACAACCTGGTCCACAAGCTACATGTCTCTCCATTCAAAGTCCACTGGAAAATTTGTGGGAAAAGCAAATATCGGAAACTCAGGATTAATCTGGGAATCAGGCAGACATGTGACAAATTATTGAGTACTTTCCATACGTCGCCACAAGAGGGCAAGGGAGTTGCAGTAAACAAGAAGATTAAGCTTGGCACTCTGTATAGAGGAACAAGTTTCTGTCGTTCATGTGGATATGTGTAACTTCAACAGCACAGCCTCCTTACAGGCCCCCCAGCTGACCTGCGACACGACGAACATGCCCTCATCTCAGTGTGCTCAGACAATGAAGGTCGTCAGTTTAACTGGAACAACGTGACCATCCTAGCTCAAGCCAACAACGGACACGCACAGGAATTCCTAGAGGCCTGGTTTTCATCCCATAATGCTACCAACAAACATGTGGAATTAGACCCCTACATACAAACCCATGCAGAACAAAACCAGAAATGACACCACCCAACTTAACAGACTGGATCATACAAATTCCAAGCAGAGTAGAACAACATTGCTTCATCAGAGGCCGCACTGACAATGTTAACTAGTATGGTGGCAGAACATTTGTACGATAACCAGCCAGCTTGGTGAGCTAACCAACAACTTCATCCACAGCCCAAGCTACAAATCTTCGCAAGATCCTTAAATGCCTCTCCTTCATTAGGAGGTTAAGGAAATTCGGCATATCCAGAAAGATTCTCACCAATTCTATCCAACTGCTCTGCCCAGGACCATAAGAAACTACAGAGTTGTGAGCACAGCCCGGTCCATCTCACAAACCAACCTTCCATCCATTGACTCTACCTACACCTCTTGCTGCCTTGGGAAGGCAGCCAAAGTAATCAAAGACCCCTCCCACCCTGGTTATAATCTCTTCCAATCTCTTCCGTTAGGTAGAAAATACAAAAGCTTAAACACACGTACCACAGGGTCAACCACACCTTCTTCCCTGCTGTTATTAAACTTCTGAATGAACCTCTCAAATTTCAAATTTAATGTTGATATCGCTCCTTTGGCACCTTCTCTGCAGTTGTAACATTGTATTCCTCGCTCTGTTTTATTGCCCTAATGCACTTTGTATGGTATGATCTGCCTGTGCTGCACGCAAAACAAAACTTTTCACTGGACCTAGGTACACGTGACAATGATAAATCAAATCAAAATCGAAAAATTACATCCCTCAGTCTCGTAGGGAGGTGTGTGAGGTTCTCACTGGGAGACAACTGGGCGGGACGGGGGGGGTGGTGGTTGCGGGAGGGGCAAGTCGCTGCTGAACCCAGGGCTCCTTACCTTCTCGGCTTGAGGCAGGCAATCAAGCAGAGCCACAGCGTTGGGGGCACTGGGACTGGCATCTGGCACGCCCATGGTCATCTTCAAGGGCCACACAGCAGTGGCCTTCAGCACCACCTCGTACAGAGTCTTGGTGATAAGGGGCGATGGCAGCTCCCGGAGGTAGTCCTTGAGGATGCCTGTGACAGAGGGAAGCAACAGTTACAGAGTGGGCAAAGTTTGGTGGGTCCCACACTCTCCTCCATTGCTCCAGCTCCCCATATACCCCACACATTCACAATCACATCAAGGGGAGGGAGCTATGAGATGGTATAGGGTGAGGGGGGAAGAAGGTGTCAGAGAAATGTAAATAGGTGAAGAGGTAGAGACAGACAGGGGGACACAGAGAGCTGGCTGAGTGGGAGAGATGTCTGGAGAGAGAGAAAAGCAGGAAAGGGAGACACCAGGAGACTGGCAGGCGGGGGGAGATTGGAGAGCAGGATGAGAGTGAGGAAGAAATATTGGGGCAGTCGGAACAGCCTGTGAGAGAGAGCAGGAAGATGGGATGCAGGTAGGGAACTGGGGACAAGAATTGGGATAGGATGCAGTGTGCGGGTGAGTAAGACAGAGATAGAAAGGTGAGATCAGGAATAGATGCCTTCAATATTTCTGGTTCCTACGTTTCCCTAATGCTTTTCTCCAAACTCCAATACAATCAGGAATGATTATTGCAAGCAGGTTCTGATAGAAGTGTCCTGTATCCAAATTTGAAGGGAACTTTGAAACGTTTAAAATCACTTCTGGTTGAGGTAGCCCTGTGGAACTGCATTAACAGTTGGCTACTGAATATGCACGTTATTTTTAATATTTTATATAATTCTTAAGCTCTGCTGTAAAATTCGAAAGAGGAAAATATTTGCTGTCTAATATTACAGGTAGATTTCAGTTAACTGAAGGAAACTTCTCACGATACATCTCATTGCAGCAGAAAGGCAGCCAGCATCAAAGACCCTTCTCAACCCGGTAACAATCCCTTCCAACCTCTTCCATCAGGCAGAACATACAAAAGCTTACATGCGTGAAACAACAGATTCAAGGATATTTTCCTCACTGATATCTGAATTGACCTCTCAAATTTTAAATCTAATGTTGATTTCGGTCTTTGTGCCCCTTCTCTGCAGCCATAACATTGTATTCCTTGCTCTGTTCTATTACCCTAATGCACTTTGTATGGTATGATCTGCTTGTACTGCACGCAAAACAAAACTTTTCACTGTACCTAGGTTCATGGGACAATAATAAATCAAATCAAAATCAAAAATACTCATCAACTTGCAGTTAATTCCCAGGCACCATCTTTCTCTCTGTGTCCTCTTGTTTGGATGTTAGTGCTGTGTGTTTGTCTCTAGGTCCCTCAGCTTATGACAGCCCCCGTCTCGGAAGCACAGCTCAGACACTCGAGCTCACTATCTCGAAGACACTGTGAGACCATATGGACTGCAGTGGTTCAACTGGAAGGTCCACCTCAAGTGGAGGTTAGACACGAATAATAAATGCCCACCCTGCCCCAGCTTGGGGAGAAATGAATATTTCAAAAGCCTGCCCCAGGGATCCACACCAGGAGTTGCTTTGTCTTTTGTGAAGGAATGCTTCCTGAATTCGAATGTCACCAGATTTAACCACAGCTTGATGATCCTTATGATCCATGATCCTCTAAGACTGTAAACAGCAACGTGACAGCAAAGGGGTAAATATACTTTCCTCTCGAAATTACAACACAAAAGAAGGGGTTTGGGATGAGTGGGGAGGGGGTGGTATGGAGGAGGGGCCGGGGAGGAGGTTGGGGCAGGGAGAGTTGGTGACCCAGGCAGCACTGTCTGAAAGAGAAGCAGATTCAGCAGTAACTCCAGAAAGGATGGCGGTGGATGGGAGAGATTTACAGGGTTCTGGAGAGACAGCTGGTGGTGCGGGAAACACTTGGACAGTGCTCCCAATGGACCAGTACAGGCACAATGGGCAGAAGGGGACATGAAGATTTTATGAGTATTATTGTCGGGACAACCAAACCAGCCTATATCAATGCCATGTGCAGGTGAGGACCGCTGCCTCTCTACCTGGGTCAAAGGGCATTGGTACACCCTTCCTGTCAGGGTCAGAGGTCAGAGTCTCCACCCCGCTTCCTGCCCCAACACCTCACTACCCCCCTGAAATGTCAGACAGTTTCAACGGCCAGGGTCATGGTTCAAGGGCTCCCCTGCCAGCGCCAAAGATTCAGTTTGCCCACCATCAGGGTCAGAGGTCGAGGGCTATCTCACCTGCCAGGGTCAGAGGTCGAGGACACCCGTCACAAGAGTCAAAGGTCAGGAAATCACCTGGCTAGAGGCAGAGGTTGAGGGCTCTCCCAAGCAGGGTCAGAGGTCAGGGGCTCTGCCTTGGCCAGGGTCAGAGGGCACTCTCACTTTGTCGCTCACCTGTGATGACGTTGATGTCGGGGTAGATTTCCTCAGAGAGATCGACAGATGCACTGTCACGCTCGAAGGAGTCTCGGAGCTCTTTCTTCACAGCGGCTGATCCACAGAGACGGTACAGGCCCACAGCCTGGCAGCCCCATTCAACCCGGCAAAAAACACACAAACAAAAATAGAAGCTGCTTCAGTCACAGGGCATCTTAAAACAGCCCACAATTTAAACGCCCAGGCTCCACGGTGAAGCTACCAGTAACACCATGGGTCTCTCTGTCAGGCTGAAACACAGTTTTAACCATTAACCTGGGAGTGATTCCAATTCCAACTCAGAGCAGGAACAGACTCCAGTTAGACCTGACAGCTAAAACTAGAGTGAATACAGAATCCTTCAAACAAACATCTCCAACACCATATACAGTGTCTGTCACGTTGTACTTAGAGCCATTGCTTAGCATCACATGTCAAAACACGAATCTTTACCCTGCAAATCTCTCAGCAAAGCACCAGCAACATTGCACTTTTGGGGAAGAGTTCAAATGTTCCGACCTGTTGGATATTTCCAGATCTAATCCAGATTTTCTGAAGTGCTATGCTCCAGTTATTCTTATAGCTTTTCCCCCCATTTATTCAGTCCTGGTGTTTTTTTTTTTAAAAAAATTAACAACAGAATTATTTGTTTTGAATTTTGGTTCAAACCCTGTGGCTTTGTTGGGTCAGA
Organism: Ginglymostoma cirratum; assembly: GCA_024137785.1. Classification (NCBI taxonomy): domain Eukaryota; kingdom Metazoa; phylum Chordata; class Chondrichthyes; order Orectolobiformes; family Ginglymostomatidae; genus Ginglymostoma; species Ginglymostoma cirratum. The sequence goes on along the minus strand of JAHRHZ010000146.1, from coordinate 2,777,113 downwards.
ATGGAAATTCTGCAATAGATGGGGCTCTCGCCGGTCCAAACCACCGCACCAGCCCTGCACTGCCCCCCATCGCATCCCCCACCCCCTCCCCCCTACCGAAAAACCTACAACTCCAGATCACCAGTCTTGTGCTGAATTTGTCACACCGGATCACTGCTGTCACATCAGATAGTCAGCCTTGCACTGGATTAGCAGCATCACATGGATTCACCACCCCTAAACGCCCTCTCCCTCCGATCCGCACTGCTCCTCTGTCACACCCCTACTACCAACATTTTCCCACCCCACCCCACGCTGTAAGTGCCCTGGGTCCCAGGGACCATCCCCCACCCCTATCCTGCAAACACTCAATTCTCTGCCTCTCGTTCACCTTCCCTTGGGAGAGAACAGCTGTATGTCCCACAGTCCCTCAGGGGCCTCTTGGAGTCACAGAGCATGGAAACAGACCCTTTGGCCCAACCCATCCATGCCGACCAGATATCTTAAAAAAATCTAGTCCCATTTGCCAGCATTTGACCCATATCCCTCTAAACCCTTTCTATTCAGACACCCATCCAGTTGCCTTTTAAATGGTGTAATTGTACCAGCCTCCACCACTTCCTCTGGCAGCTCATCCCATATACGCACCACCCTCTGCTTGAAAAAGTGCCATATATGTCCCTTTTAAATCTTTCCCCTCTCACCTTAAATCTATGCCCTCTAGTTTTGGATTCCCCCATCCTATCTATTCATCCTATCCATGCCCGTCATGATTTTATAAACCTCTATAAGGTCACCCCTCAGCCTCCGAAAATAGCTCCAGCCTATTCAGCCTTTCCATATAGCTCATACTCTCAAAGTCTCTTGCCCCACGTTGACCCCTGCACACCTTTGTTCTCCCACTCTTCCACATGTAACACCTTCCCCTCACTCCACATTTCCTGACCTCATTAAGGTCTAAAGCCGTAGCAAGCCTTGGAGAAGCTCAGGCCTCAGCCTCTACATGAAGTGCCCACTTCCTACCTCACTCCGTTCCAACATTGTGCATTCCATTAAACACCCCATCCCTCCTTCCCACCACACTATCATCAACTTGGAAGTCCTTCCTAAGCCACTTTGCTCCTTTGCCGTTCAAAATGCTCAGAGCCCATCTCTCAGAGCGAGTTTCCGTCCCCTCCTCAGTTCACCTTTTGGAGAGACATCAGCCATGGCACAGAGGGCAGCAGTCTCATTTCTGAGCCACAAGGTCCCTGGTTCAAACCCCAGCCCAGGGCCTGAGTGTACAGAAACCAAGGCTGACGCTTTCGTGCAGTACGATGGGAGTGCAGCACTATCAGAGGTGCCATCGCTCAGGTGAAATGTTAAACCAGGTCCCATTCAGTTGGGTTTGAAAGTTCCCTTGGCTTCTCTTTGAAGAAGAATTTCCTCACTCCCAACTCAGCCCCAGACCCAGATCTGGCCCTCAACATGACAATAAAACCAGAGAATTCACACTGCTGACCACATCACGCAGCACAGTGGCTCAGAGGTTTGCACTGCTGCCTCACAGCGCCAGGGACCCAGGTTGATTCTACCCTTGAGTGACTGTCTGTGCGGAGCTTGCACATTCTCCTTGTGTCTGCATGGGTTGCCTCCCACAATCCACAGATGTGCAGGTTAGGTGGATTGGCCATGGAAAATGCAGGGAGAGGGTATGGGGTGGGTCTGCGTGGGATGCTCTTCAGAAGGTCAGTATGAAACTCAATGCGCCAAATGGCCTGCTTCCACACTGTAGGGGTTCTATGATTCTATTAGCAAGCTCTGGTGAGAGGTACTCATTAGTCTCTGATGCCGATAAAAGAGGAGAATGTTATCCCGCACTGGAATGTTCTCGACTCACTTTTAGGCCACGTTTCTCGATCTCTGAGACACATTTCTGTATGAGCAACGGAACACTGACTCCGGAATTCTCCCGCTGCACCAAGTCACTGAGCTCCATCCGGAATACCCTGGGCTCTCGCTGATCCTCGGCACAGCTCAGAGGGACCTCCCACAGCTCCACCAGCGACACCTTCAGGTACAGGACTCCCCGAGGCTCCAGCTTCATGGCGAGCTGGTGTGTGCGGGCACCTTGCAGGGGAAAAGGAGGCACATTACGTGACGTTACCGGTTGGGCATATACACTGTACGAATTAGTGGTAGCAGTAGGCCATTCAGCCCCTCAGCATTATCCTGCCACTCAACCAGATGATCTGAATGTAGCCTGAACTCCACTTACCTGCCTGATCTCCAATATCCTTTGACTCCCTCACTATTGATGGTGAGGCAATGGCCTAGTGGTATCATCACTGGACTATTAATCCAGAGACGTGGCTAATGTTCTAGGGACCTGGAATCCAACCCCACCACGACAGATCGTGGAATCTTAATTCAATAAAATAAATCTGGAATTAAGAATCTAATGATGACCTTGACACCTGTACTCATTGTCGGGAAAAACCTACTGGCTTCACTAATGGTCTTTATGACTGGGGGTTAACACTAAAATGCCCCCAAACACCATGACCTGATTTAGTGATGGTGTAGACGCTGGGAAAATAAAGAATTGAGACTTAAGCTAGCCTCGATATTGGTGATTATTATCAATTGTGGCTAAAATCCATCAGGTTCACTAATGTCCTTTAAGGAAGGGAATCTGCCATCCTTACCTGGTCCGGCCTACATGTGACTCCAGGCCCACAGCAATGTGAATGACTAGTAACTATTCGGGCAATAGCCTAGGATGCCACTCAGTTCAAGCGTAATTAGGGATGGGCAATAAATGCTGGCCTTACCAGCAGGGCATTCTCTGAAAGAATAAGGAAAATGTGTTTTTACAATCTCCCCTGAAGGTGCTGTAAGAGGCAACAATGGGCTTCAAATCCTGAGGCCGGGCTCAATAGGCAGCACTTCCACCTCTCCACCGGTAGAGGTCAGCACAAAGAGAGCACTGCTCCCAGGGAAAGTGAGTCCGGGGAGTTAATATTGGAAGGAAGTAGATAAATGATTAATTGAACTGTTTTGATCCTCACCTCAGAGGATACAAGTAACAAGCAGCAATAAATCAAGAAATGGAAGGGAGGGAGGAAATCACAATCACCAGGGAAGTGGTCCTGAATAAACTGTCGGATCTGTGAACTGAAGGACATTACCCTAGAGTCTTAAAAGAAGTGGCTAATGAGATAATTGCTGTATCTGATTTAATTTTCTGTAATTCCCTGGAATTCGAAAAGGCTCTATTACATTGGAAAATTGTGAATAGAATTCCTTTATGCAGAAAGGAAAGGAGACAGAACACAGGAAACTACGGGCCAGTTCATTAAACATCTGTCATTAGGACAATGTTCGAAACTATTTCTAAAAATGCCATAACAAGACACTCAGCTAAGTTCAAGGTAATCAGGCAGAACCAACATGGTTAAATATGATTTCCCTTTGACAAAACCAACTTATGGGAGTTCATTGAAGACGTGACATAAAATTACACAGATACAAAACAGGCAAGTGCGTACTGCCAAAAATATAGGACTACCTACATCAGTCCCATTTTCCTGCACCAGGCCCACAGCCTTCAATGTTTTGATATTTCAAGCGTTAATCCAAGTACTTTTTAAAGGTTGTGAAGCTTCCAGACTCAAATACCCTCCCAGGCAGTGCATTCCAGACTCCACCACCCTCAAATCCCCTCCTGCTTTTCACTTTAAAATTGTGCCCCTTGTTACCGATCCTTTAACTAAGGTAAACAGCTGCTTTCTGTTCACCCTGTCCATGCCCCTCATAATCTTACACACCTCTACCAGGTCCCAATTGAACCTGAGTTCTGAGGAAGGGTCACCAGACCCGAAACATCAACTCTGTTTTCTCCTTCACAGATGCTGCCAGACCTGCTGAGCTTTTCCAGTAACTTTGTTTTTGTTCCCAATTGAATCTTCTCTGTTTTGAAGAAAATAATCCAAGCCTATCTAGTCTCTTACTTACAGCTCAATTTCTCCATCCCAGGCAACATCCTGGTGAACGTCCTTAGCATCACCTCCAGTGCAATCACATCCTTCCTATTGTATGGTGACCAGAACTGCTCACAGTACTCCAGCTGTGAATAAAGTTCTGAACATCTCCATGACTTCGAAACTCTGGTTATGTCGTACGGATAAAGGAATATTGGCCAATGTACTGCATTTAGATTTTCAGAAGCATCTGATCAAGTGCAACATCAAATGCTGTTGCTGAAAATAAAAGCTCACAGGGCAGGGTGTAACACATTAACATGGATAGGAGTGAGTTGGCTAATGAAAACAGTCAGCAAAAATGGTCCATTTGCTGGCAAGTTGTAATGTGATATGCCGGGATCTCAATTGGGTTCATATAAATGACTTGGGTGAAGGGATGGAATGTATTGTCGCTATACTTGCTGATGATTCAAAGATGGAAAGAAAAGCAGTTGTGAAGAGGGCCTAAGGAGCTTTCTTTAAAATAATTTGCACGTGGATACAGATGTGGCTAGGCCAGCATTTATTAGCCATCCCTATTTGCTCTTGAGAAGGCGGTGTTGAGCTGCTTTCTTGAACCACTGCAGTTCATGGGGTGCAGATACATCAACAATGTCCTTAGGGATGGAATTCCAGGATTTTGACCCAGCAACACTGAAGGAACAGTGACATATTTCCAAGTCAGGATGGTGAGTGGGTTGGAGGGGAACTTGCAGGTGGTGGTGTTTTCATGTATCTGCTGCCCTCGTGCTTCTAGATGGAAGTGATCATGGGTTTGGAAGGCACTATCGGAGAAGCTTTGGTGAATTTCTGTATTTCAACTTGTAAGGAATACACACCACTGCTACTGAACATCAGTTGTGAAGGGTTTGAGTGTGACGTTGGTGAACGTGGTGCCAATTGAACAGGCTGCTTTGTCCTGGATGGCGTCAAGGTTTTGAAGAAGGGTCCCAAACCAAAACATCAACTTTCCTGCTCCTCTGATGCTGTCTAACCTGCTGTGTTCTTCCAGCTCCACGCTGTGTTATCTCTGACTCCAGCATCAGCAGTTCTTACTATCTTTAAGGTTCATGAGTGTTGTTGGGGCTGCCCCCATCCAGACAAGCGGGGAGTATTCTATCACACTCCTGACTTGTGCCTTGTAGATGGTGGACAAGGGTTTGAGTCGTCGGAAGGTACATTTATCACTGTGGTACTCCTAGCCTCTGGCCTGCTCTTGTAGCCCCTATTCATATAGCTGGTCCAGTTGAGTTTCTGTTCAATAGTAACCTCTAGGATGCTAAAAGTGGGAGATTCATTAAATGTCACAGGGTAACACTTGGATGGAATTTCTCTTGATGGAGATGGTCATTGTCTGGCATCTGTGAAGCACAAATGTTACTTGGCACCCGTCAGTCTAAACCTAGATACTGTCCAGATGCTGCTGCATTTGGACATGGAGTGATTTAATGTGCGAGGAGTTGTGAATCGTGCTAAACATTTCACAATCATTGGCGAACATTTCCATTCTGACCTTATGGTGGAGGGAACATCACTGATGAAGCAGCTAAAGATGGTTAGCGCTAGGACACTATCCTGAGAAACTCCCGCTGTGACAAGGGGGGGGTGATGTTATTGCTAGACAGTTAATCAAGAGATGTAGGGAATGTTCTCAGGACCTAGGTTAAAATGGCAGAAGGTGAAATTTGAATTCAATAAAAATCTGGAATTAAGAATCTAATGATGACCGTGAGTCTATTGTCAATAGTCAGGAAAATCCATCTGGTTCACGAATATCCTTTAGGGAAGGAAATTACCAGCCTTACCTGGTCTGGTCTACATGTGACTCCAGACCCACATCAATGTGGCCCACTCACGACTGCCATCTGGGTAATTAGGGATGGGCAATAAATGCTGCCTGAACTAGAAATGCCCACATTCTGTGAATGAATAAAAAGTGTCCTGAAGCTGAGATGATTAGCCTGAAACAAAGTGGGTCATTTTCCTTTGCGCTAGATATGAGTCCAATTGCCATTGATTCCAGTTTTGCTAGGGCTCCTCGATGCCACACCTTGATGTTAAGGGCTGTCACTCTCAGCTCACCTCTGGAATTCAGCCCTTTTGTCCACGTTTGAACCAAGGCTGTAATGAGGTCAGGAGCTGAGTGGTCCTGGTGAAACACAAACGGGGCATCACTGAACAGGTTATTGCTGAGCAGGAACAAAAACAGAAGTTTCTGGAAAAGCTCAGCAAGTCTGGCAGCATCTGTGAAGAAAATTTTTCGGGGCTAGTGACCCTTCCTCAGAACGGAACCGGACCTGAAATGTTAACTCTGACTTTTTCTTCACGGATGCTGCCAGACGTGCTGAGCTTTCCCAGCAACTTCTGTTTTTGTTCCTGATTTACAGCATCCACGGTTTTTTCATTTTTTTTATTGCTGAGCAGGAGCTGTTGATGACATCTTCCACCACTTTACTGATGATTGCGAGTAATTGGCTGGGCTGGATTTATCCTGCGTTTTACTTATGTTGGTTGCGTGTGTGTGTGGCTGTGTCTGTGTATATGCACGTGTGTGTGTGGGTTCATATGTGTGTACATATGTGTGTGTACATATGTGTGTGTACATGTGTGTGTACATATCTGTGTACATATCTGTGTACATATCTGTGTACATATCTGTGTGTACATATCTGTGTGTACATATCTGTGTACATATCTGTGTACATATCTGTGTGTACATATCTGTGTACATATCTGTGTGTACATATCTGTGTACATATCTGTGTGCACATATCTGTGTACACGTGTGTGTACACATGTACACACACATGTACACACACTTGTACACACACTTGTACACACACTTGTACACACAGATATGTACACACAGATATGTACACACAGATATGTACACACATATCTGTGTGTACATATGTGTGTACATATCTGTGTACATATCTGTGTGTACATATGTGTGTACATATCTGTGTGTACATATGTGTGTACATATGTGTGTGTACATATGTGTGTGTACATATGTGTGTGTACATATGTGTGTACATATGTGTGTGTACATATGTGTGTACATATCTGTGTGTACATATCTGTGTGTATGTGGTCACAACCCAGAAAAGAATGTGCGCTGCAGATGCTCAGGATTCCACTCATGGAACATGGGCTGCTTCCAATGAGATTTTTTTTCATATTGGTGCTGAATTTGGTGCTTGTTGCATAAACCAGAAGCCAACACCCAAGAGTGAGGAGGTACCTCTCTGATGGCAGGCCCTCCCATGGTAACTGTGCCCAGACAGCGAGCAGCAGGTGACTGGAGAGAGCTCTTTCCTTTCCTCCAAGCTTGGCAGCATTCCCAGTCTCTGTGGGCCACTCTGCCCACCAGCTCTGTGTTCACCCTGAGCTCACCCAGTGTCTGGAGCCCTCACTGGGCGACTCCGTTCAACCAGCTCTTACTGTGAGGCTGGCAACTGGGGCTGATGAATGG
>JAHRHZ010000146.1:2719241-2729464 GCA_024137785.1 Ginglymostoma cirratum | reverse complement strand
GCTGTGTTCATCCAGCCCCATGCTTGTTATCTCCAATGCAATTACATTGTTTCTTAAATAGAGAGACCAAAACTATACTTTGACCTGTCTGTGTTTCTAACATCAAGAGGCACGGTCTCCCACCTGGGCAATATATTGATTAGAACCCAGTTCTGCAACAGAGATAATGCTAAAGCACTAGCCCCTGCAATGTGGGCATTGCTGCCTGATGCTGTGTTTGCTGAGAGGTGCAAATTGATTCTATCTCAAACATATTGACGAAAGGCAAGCTTGCAACGGTCAGTTACTCGATTGACAAGATGAGATCGTTAACTCGAACAGAAACCTGGACAGCGCCCAATATTCAAGGCTTTTAAACGAGAAGGGTCAAAATGAAGAACGTTTAATCAGTGTTCACATTTGACTTACATCCAGATTGAAAAGCTTCAGTCAGGAAATATTAACTTTGTGCACAGTTATGGACATACACACAGCTATTTTTTCCCCCCAATGATTACACTGTTTCAAAATAACGGGGCTCCCATTTGGGATGGAAATGGGGATTTTCTTTCCTCTCGTGGTCTTCTACAGATCATTGGGGATTCTTAAGGCCGAGGTTGATAGATTCCTGACTAACGAAGCACTCAATTGTTTTTGCGGGTTGGTAGAAAAGAACAAAGGACACACAATCAGAGCAGCAGCATCTAAACTAATAGCAGAGCAGGCGAGGGGCCGAAGGGTCTCATCACGCTTCTTGTTTGTGTATCATAGAATCTGATTGTGAGTTAATCAGACTGTAATTGCAATCTCTCACCAGTAGAGGGAGTCATTACAGTGTGACACGTTTACATAGGAAATTCTATTATAAAAATGTATAGACTGCTCAAGTCTAAAATGGGGATCAAGCTACTCTTAATGTTTGATCCAATTACCCCGCCTAACCCAGCCAAAACTGGTCTGTTTTTGAAAAATAGTTTAGAAGTGAAATAGCTTGGGACATTTCCTACGCTATCTTAGCGATTTTGGTGTTATTTTAAACACACTTGCGCTGTCCATGCATCAAGCCAGTTTGGAGTTCTAGACAGACTGTGTTGAACAGCGAAGGACTTGTGATAAACTGACAAGACAAGCTTGCATTTATATAGCACCTTTTCACAAACCTCAGGTCTTCGCAAAAATAAAATTAAAAAAACTGAACCTTCGGTTAGACTACCATTGGAAAACAATGAGTTTCCATACTGTATAAAGGATATACAGGGACAGGAGAAGGGAAAAGATGATTCCAGAATATGGTGGCTGAACTGGGAGGATAGACTTGTCAGGAAAGGCTGACTCCTTTCTGGAAGAAGTGAAGGCCAAGTAGAGCCCTATAAGATTATAGGATCATAGAATCTCAACGGTGTGGAAGTAGGCCATTCAGCCCATCGAGTCCATGCTGACCCTCTGAAGAACATCCCATCCCGCTACTCTATCCCTGCATTTTTTATGGTTAACCCACCTTGCCTGCACACTATGGACAATTTCCCATGACCAATCCACCTAACCTGCACATCTTTGGACTGAGAGAGGAAACTGGAGCACCCGGAGGAAACCCACACAGACGTGGGGAGAACATACAAATTCCACACAGACTGTCGTCTGAATGTGGAATCGAACCCAGGTCCCTGGCGCTGTAGGCCGCAGTGCTAACCACTGAGCCACCGTGATGACCCAAGTTAATAACTGCACTCGGGCCAGGTAGGAGCCAGGCAGGTTTAGGAAAGGGTTTGATCAGGTTAGACAGAGAGAAAATGCTTCCACTTAGTGGTGTTGAGGTGGGGAAAAGCTCTCCAAATCCAGAAAGCACAATTGGAATGCCGCCACTGATAAATTCAATCGGGATTTCAGGAAAAACGTCTCTGCCTGGAAAGTGGTGAGTGAAGCCTATGCCTGTCCAACCTTTCCTCATAAAACACCATCAGGTATCAACCTCATAAACCTGCTCTGCATTGATTCCAGTGTATTTACACCTTTCTGTAAATGTGGAAGCCTGTACTGTACACAGGACACCAGACCTGGCCTTACCTGTGCCCTGTACAATTGATGCATAATCTCCCTGCTTTGTGTTCAATTCCCCTCGCAATAAATTATAGATGTCCTAACTACTTGCTCTGCCTGTGTAATTAAGGGGAAGCAATGGTGTAATGGCAATGTCACTGGGCTAGCAATGCAGAATTCCAGACCAAAGGTCTGGACACATGGGTTTGAATCCCACCAAGGCAAGATGGTGAAACCTGAATTCAGTCTAATCTACAAAGAACAGTTGGCCTAATGGTTTTCTCAACATGGCCCAGTGACTAGACAACAATGCCCACGTGCAATGTTTAAAAAACACCTTTTGTTGTTCACTCAGTATGACACCCACATCCCTTCTGCACCTCAGAACTCTACAACTTCTCACCATTTACATGATATGTTTCTTTTTGTTCATTCTTCCTGCAAAAGTGAACAATGCTGCACTCTGTAAATACATCTACCAAGGACTGCAAACAGTTTCACACCTCACCTAGTTTGCCTTATCTGAAATACTGATAAGGACAGATGTCCAAGGAGGTCCGTGCAGAATGGACTAGATGCTATATAACCATTCTAAACACAAAGAACTGGAGCAGAGGTAGGCCATTAGGCCCTGCAAGCCTGCTCTGCCTGTCAATAGGATCACAGCATTCTCAAATCTGACTCCCTCGTCAACTAGAAATCCGCACACGTCCAAGGTTGAGTTACCCAGCGCTGAGCAATAAAAACACAGTACTGCACTGCTGGATGTCTGAAATACCAACACAAACTGCCAGCGAGACTCAGCAGGTCTGGCAGTGCCAATGGAGAGAGGGGAACAGTTAGGTATATGGTTACACTGTGTGGAGTGGAGGAACACAGCAGGCCAGGCAGCATTAAAGGAGCAGGAAAGTTGATGTTTCGGGTTGGGACCCTTCTTAAGTTCAGTATATTCTTCTTTGGGATGACACAGAAAGAGCATTCCAAACGCTCTTGATTCTCTGGCAGGAGGTAACATCTCCCTGTCTCCACCGTAACCAGCAGAGAACCCTTAATCTGAAACTCACCCCTTAGTTCTAGATAACCCCACGAAGGGAAACAACCTCGCAGCATCTGCCAAGTCAAGGCCTCTCAGAATCATTTAAATTTAAATAAGGTTAATTCTCCTTCTTTCTAACCATGATGTGTGTACGCTCTACAGCTTATGAAGAGTCTGTGCTTAAGTAATTTAAGAGACCAGCCCTCCAGTTCCTCATACATGACCTTCTGCACGTGCAGATCTGAAGAAGTTGACCAGGGCGGCAAGGTGGCTCAGTGGTTAGCACTGCTGCTTCATACTGCCAGGGACCCGGGTTTTGTTCCAGCCTTGGGTGACTATCTGTGTGGAGTTGTCTGCGTAGGTTTCCTCCGGGTGCTCCAGTTTACCCCCACAGTCCCAAAGATGTGCAGGGTAGGTGGGTTAACATGGAGCAATGGGGTGGATTTGAGTGGGCTTCTCTTCAGAGGGTCAGTACAGACTCGATGGGCTGAATGGCCTCTTTCTGCACTATAGGGATTTTACGACTTGTGCACGAGTAGAAAATATCAGGAAGTTGAGACCTGGGGTGGATCAGCCATGATCTTGTTGTATGGTGGGTCAGGATTGAGCAGCTGAATGGAAAAGTATGCACACAGCTCAGAAGCATTCTCCATTCCATCGCCCATGTGCCCAACATTCCTGCTCCAGTTCATTGTATCTTCCTGCATCCCCTTCAGTCACGGGCCTGGCAATACCATTAGATCAAAAAAGACTCGAAGCCAGGATAATTTAACCGCTCGCGTGCAGCCAGGGAAACAGTCAGCTGTGGGCAAAGCTGATACACCTCATTACACTGAGGGTAACGTCAATCAGTGGGTCCCACACACATATTCACTCATTGGCTCCTGACTGCACCCTGACAGAGGGGCCTCTGTTTGTAGGCCCTAGGTTCACCCCCACCATCCCTGCAACTCATAAAGTAAGCCTTCATCATCCCCACCATTGCACTCCCATACCACCACCCCACACATCCCCCGGCCCTGCTCGTGGGGTTTTCCAGACAGGAGTCTCACTGGAAACATCTTCCTTGGGGCACAGGCAGATAGTAATCAGTGTCAGTGCCCCTGCAGCACCCAACAACATCTGCATTCACACAGTGCCTGGAAGTTAAGAAAACAACCCAACAATGTTTCACCGCGGCACTGTCAAACACAAAGGCAGTTCGCCACCACCTTGTCCAGGGCAATTATGGACAAGCTACAAATATCAGCCTAGCCAGTAATGCCCCCTTGCAAAAATACAGTATATCTTTTAAAAAAACACTGAGCCACATAAGGAGGTATCAGTGACAGTAGGCTCGGTCAAAGGACATACAAAATAGGACAAAGAGTAGGGCCATTCAGCCCATCAAGTATCCCCTGCCAGTCAACAAGATCCTGGCTGACCTGCCCCAGGCCTCAACCTGTCAGATCCCCCAATTCCTCAAAAATAAAACTTGATGCACTAGATCTAAAGGATCCTCTTGAAGTGGGGGGGGGGTGAGACACGTGGAGGGCTTTTGGGGGTGGTGGTTAAATCTTAACCCTACATTTTAAGGCATGGGCCAAAGCAGGCCAGCGAGAACAGGAGGGGTGGGTGAACAGGATGCAATACAGGAGTTAGGGAAGATAGTGTTAGCACAATTCGACTGAGCACTTCCTGAATACTCCGCGATAACATTCACACTGAGCTGTCTGGAAAACTGCCTGAGTCGAGTCTGTATGGAGGGGCTGAACAGACATCTCTGGGAACACGAGCTGGGCGTTTTCATTTTGAGTTTTTAAAAAAAAGTCTCCGCTGACTCCTCACAACGATTTCCCCTCCCACTGCCAGGACAGCTAGTAGGGCAAAGACTCCCCCCACCCCCCGCCCAGGCCTAAACGGGGCTTGGCACCGTGAAGAGTCATATGCACGAAGCAGACCCTTCAGCCCAACTCGTCTGTGCTGACCAGATATCCCGATCTGACCTATCCCCATTCGTCAGCATTTGGCCCATATCCTTCTAAATCATATGCCTATCTAGATGCCCTTTAAATGTTGTATTGTACCAGCCTCCACCACTTCCTCTGGCAGCTTGTTCCATACATGTACCGCCCCCGTGTTAAAAAGTTGCCCCTTGGATCCCTTTTATATTTTTCCCCTCTCACCTTAAACTATACCCTGTAGTTCTGGACTCTCCTACCCTGGGAAAACACCTTATTGATACCAAGGCATTGTTGCGAACTCTGGCCAAATGTTGCTGATAATCCCAACACGAGACATGCCACTGTGCCTGCCACTACACCCAGTGTGGGCTCTGTGACAGACTGATGTGCCACAGGAATGCCAAACAAAAAGCTAACAGACTTCCTAGCCGATTGACAGACTGGAATCAATTCACCAATCCCCACCCCCCACCACACAGCTCCCCCCGCCCTCCAATCCCCACCATCTCCAAAATTCTTTTCTCAAGCAAAGCAAGAAAGTATTTATAAAGGCTGCGGGTGATAAAAATGTTGTAATTCCCCTGACAACTTTACAGTGTTCTGGGGAGACTGACCTTCAAATAACGGTGCCAATAGGGAACGACTGAAATACCGAGTCCCCCTGCTCATTCCTGGGGCATTCCAAATTCAAGACAAACCCTAAATATTTTGCAAACAGCAAACAGGATGGGGCCTTAAAGGGGATGTCACTGAGGATGCGAACCCACTACTTTGGCACGGTCAGAATGCTCTGCAGCTAAAACGCATGTTTTTTTTCTTGTTTCTGTTGTCGTTCAGGGAGAGGGATCAGATGCCTCTGAATGTCACTGTCCTGTCCCCTCTCCTACCAGTTTGAAAGGCAGCAGCACACCCATTGCTCAGACTGCAACCTCAAACACATTCCTGAGCTGCTCACTGTCGCTCAAGTCAGTCAAATGGATTATCAGCCGTCCTCGCTTTTAAAAAAAATGTAAATATAGTTCCTGCTGCAGCGGTGGATGCTCACTGTTTGAAAAGGCTCACTTCACTGCAAACATTTCTTGGGAGTTGCACGCCCCCTCCTCTCCCAGTGACGCCCGTTGGGCAGAGTAAAAATAAACACTATGGAAAAAACAGTCACACTGGAGCCTTTCCAGCCAGTCCCCACTCCTTTCAAAAACTGTCCTGCAAAATTCCTGCCTCTCCATTGCACAGCACTAAATGACAGCAGAGAACAGAGGAAAAGGAATCTTCCCGATTCGGATTCTTGGGCTTTGAAACATTCACGTTTCAGTCTAGATACAGATTTAAAGTCGAACAAAGCAGACATCAGCTTGACTAACCTGCCCCCCCGCCCCCCCCCCCCCGCCCCCACCACAGCAAAACAACACCCTTTCTCACTTTTAATCGCAAAGATTCATCAGCGACTCTCACAGGCTTTAAATGTTCCTTCGGGCACATTGGCAGCAGTGTGTGCCATCTACATGATGCACTGCAGAAATTCACCAAAGATCCTCAGACCGCACCTTCCAAACCTACAACCACTTCCACCAAGAAGGACAAGGGCAACGGATACATGGGAGTCCCTGCAAATTCCCTTTCGAGCTACTCACCATCCTAACTTGGAAATATTATTGCCGTTCCTTTGCTGTCACCAGGTCAAAATCCTGGCATTCCCTCCCTAACAGCACTATGGGTGCCACTCCACCACATGGTCTGCAGCAATTCAAGAAGGCACTGCACCGCCACCATCTCAAGGGGCAATCATGAGATAAACAAGATGAAGGGCAATGAACAATCCCCAAGCCAGCAACCCCCACTTCCAGGGATAAATTAAACAACAAGAATTTCAGGGATCAGGTTCCCAGGATCACACCATAAGATATGGAGCAGAATCAGGCCATTCAGCCCATCAAGTCTGCTCTGCCATTTAATCACATCTTATATGTTTCTCAATGTTATTCTCCTGCCCCCTCCCTCAACCCTTCAGCCCCTTACTATTCAAGAACCTATCTGTCTCTGTCTTAAAGATACTCGATGACTTGACCTACGCAGCGTTTTGTGACAATGAATTCCACAGATTAACCACTCTGTGGCTGAAGAAATTCCTCTTCATCTCAGTCCCTTCACTCTGAGGCTGTGCCTTTGGGCTCTAGTCTCTCCTAGTATTAGAAGCACTTCACCATGTCCACTCTATCCAGTGTACGTTTCATTCCACCACCACCACCAGCCACCTGCCCCCCACTGTCCTCATCCTTCTAAACTCCGTCAAGTTCAGACCAAGAGACCTCAACTGTTCCACATATGGCAACCCCTTCATTCCCCGGGGTAAACTTTCTTGTAAACTTTCTTTGGACCCCTTCCAAGGCGAACACATCCTTCCTTAGATACTGGGCCCAGGACTGCCTGTAATATTCCAAATACAGTCTGATCAGAACCTTATACAGCCTCAGCAGTATATCCCTGCTCTTGTATTCTAGGCCTCTCAAAACGAATGCTGACATTGTATTTGGGTTCCTGAAGCTGCATGTTAAAAATTAAGAGAATCCTGAACTAGGACTAAGTCCCTTTGTGCTTCTGGTTTGTGAAGCCTTTCCTCATTGAGAAAATAGACTATGTCTTTGCCCACTCTCCGAGCCTGTCCAAGTCCTTCAGCAGCCTCTCTGCTTCCGAAATGCCACTTACTCCTCCATCTATCTTGGTGACATCGGCAAACTTAGCAACAATGCCCTCAGTTCCTTCATCTGGACCATTAATATAGAACGTGAATAGTTGTGTGTTCCCAACACTGACCCATGCAGAACATCACTAAGTCTCCAACTGCCATCCTGAGAAAGACTCCTTTATCCCCATTCTCTGCCTTCTGCCAGTTAGCCAGCCAATCCTCCATCCATGCCAATACCTGGCCCCTTACACTCATCTTATCTAGCAGCTTCCTGTGCAGCTCCTTGTCAAAGACTTTCTGGAAATCCAAATGGATCACGTCCACTGGCTCTCCTTTGTCTAATTTTCTCGTTACCTCCTCAACGAATTCTAACAAATTAGTTAGGCACGACCTCCCCTTGATGCAGCCATGCTGACTCAGCCCTATTTTATCATGCACTTCCAAGTACTCTGCTATCCCATCCTTAATGATGAACTCTAAAATCTTACCAATGGCCGAGGCCAGGCTAATTGACCTATAGCTTCCTGTCTTCTGTCCCCTTCCCTTCTTAAATAGGGGTGTTACTTTAAGCCTTTTCCCAGTCCTCTGACATCTTCTATGACTCTGGTGATTCCTAAAAGATCACACCAATGCATCTATAATCTCCTCAGCTACCTCCTTCAGAACTCTGAGGTGTAGTCCATCTGATCCAAATTATTTATCCATCTTTACACCTTTCAGCTTCACCAGCACCTCCTCCTCAGTGATGGCCACTGCACTCACCCCTGTCCCTGACTTCCTCAAAGCTCTGGTATGCTGATGGGGTCTCCTACTGTGAAAACTGATGCAGAGTCGTTATTCAGCTCCTCTACTTCTTTGTTCCCCAGTATGACTTTTGCAGCTTCATTTAGCAGCAGTCCAACGTCCATTCTTGCCTCCTTCTTACCTTTTATGTATTAAAAAACTCTAGCAATTTTTTTATATTACTAGCTCACCCTCATTCTCCGCTCCCCGCCCCCCCCCCACAACACCCCCCGCTTATTGTTCTTTTTTAGTCATCCTTTGCTTGCTTTTAAAGGCTTCCCACTCATCTTTACCACATTGCATTTTTTTTTGGCTTTTATGCTGTTCCTGCTTTCCCTTGTCAGCCATGGTCGCCTCGTGTTCCCCTTAGAATGCTGCTTCTTCATTGGAATGAATTTCTGCTGCACCTCCCGAAATACCCCTAGAAATGCCTGCCAGCCCTGCTCCACTGTCTTCACTGCTAGGCTCCCCTTCCAATCAATTCGATTGCCCCTTAACATCTCAATTGACATAAGTGCAACCTCTGTCTTGTGTTTACACTTCCTGAATTCAGATACAATCCAAACCAACTGTTCCGAATGCTGCTGATTGTTCACCCATTATTGTTACTGAGTGAACGCTAATCTCTGAGGCTAGGTGATAGCCTCAGCAGTTGCTGAGTTTAATGTGATGAGTCTGTCACTTTGTCTGGAGAGGGAACATTCCTTAGGAATGTGCAGCATCGTATCTCTCTCTCTCTCTTTCTGTACAAGGACAGTCAGGGTGTGGTACTGAGGTCCCAGCAGTGGTGGCAAACTGCCCAGGGTTCCTAGCCCTGAATCTGCTTAGCGAGCCCTACTCTTGCTCTCTTAAATGTTTAACTTAATGTTTACCCATTAACCTACAGTAAGACAGGGTGGCACAATGGCTCAGTGGTTAGCACTGCTGCCTCACAGCGCCAGGGACCCGGTTTCGATTCCACCCTCAGGCAACTGTCTGTGTGGAGTTTGCATGTTCTCCCCGTGTCTGCATAAGTTTCCTCCGTGGGCTCCAGTTTCCTCCCACAGTCCAAAGATGTGCAGGCTAGGTGCATTGGCCATACTAAATTGTCCCATAAGGTGCAGGCTAGGTGGATTAGCCATGGGAAATGCAGGGTTACAGGGACCGGGTAGGGGGTTGGGCCTGGATGGGATGCTCTTCGGAGGGTTGGTGTGGACTCAATGAGCTGAATGGTCTGCTTCCACGCTGCAGGGATTCTATGACACCCACCCCCCCAATTCAACCACACCCTGCACCCAACAACTGATGGCAAATATGGCTTTGATCTTCTCTCCCTCTCCTTCACTCTCTCTTCATTCCTCAACTCTGCCAACTCAGGAATCAGTCTGATAAAACAGTGTAGAGCTGGATGAACACAGCAGGCCAAGCAGCATTTGAAGAGCAGGAAAACGTCAGCTTTGCTGCTTGGCCTGCTGTGTTCATCCAGTTCTACACTTTGTTATCTTGTATTCTCCAGCATCCGCAGTTCCTACTATCAATCTGATAAATCTTTGTTGCATTCTGCCCGTAGCCAGAATGTCCTTCCTCAAATAAGGAGACCAAACCTGCACACAGTACGCCAGGTATGGTCTCACCAAAGCCCTGTATAATTTCAGGGAGACATCCCTGATCCTGTGCTCGAATCCCCTCGCCATGAAGGACAACATACTATTTAGTGATAACAAGCGTGGGGCTAGATGAACACAGCAGGTCAAGCAGCATCATAGGAGAAGGAAAACTTGAT
>JAHRHZ010000146.1:2695394-2707316 GCA_024137785.1 Ginglymostoma cirratum | reverse complement strand
ATCCAGCCCCATGCTTGTTATCTCGGATTCTCCAGCATCTGCAGTACCTTTTATCTCTATTGTCCATAACTTCCTTTGGATATATATCATTACATCGGCAAGTGGAGTCAGAACTCTTGTGTGGCTGTAAGCATCTTTCTTAACTTCTTTTCAACTACCGGGGAGAACAGGTCTGTTTCTATCAGTACTTTTAGGCCAAGGATGTCTTCTGAAAGTCTCTCACCCAGCCCATATAACCAAGAGAGCAGATGTGTCTTAGGAAGAGGCAGAAGAGATGTTGGTCATTGAAAGACAATCAGGAGACAGGGAATGAAGACTCACTGAGCATTGCCTTGAGTGATCTACATAAAAGCATTTTATAACGTGGATGGGGGGAGAGAAAAACAAAAAGAAACTGCAGTACTTGGAAACGAATGCATTGGAGCTTCCAGCTTGTGGTTCAGAAGACAAGTTGAGCGTAAATTCCATTTGCAAGTTTTACTGTTCACTCCTTCTGGGGTGTACAAACTTGCGTAATGCGATAATATAGTGGTGATGGTACTGGATAGGGTAATCCAGGCCTACCAGGTAAAAATTCTGGGACATGCATTCAAAGCCCAACATGGCAGATGGTGGAATTGGCATTCAATAAAAACTTGGAATTGCTGTTAGTTGTTGTAAAAACCCATCTGGCTCACAAAATGCTGTCCTTACACGTGACTCCAGACCTACGGCAGTAGGGGTGACTCTCAATAGCTATGGGATGGGCAGTAAACGCTGGCCCAGCCACCTGTAGTTAATGGGGCAATAGTTGTAAGCAGATAGCTGGATTGCGACGTCAGATCACATGGAATTGGGACCTGATAGAAGGTTCTAGTAATCCTTGTTTGAATTGTGCCTCTGTGTAGAGTGTTAATAGTTATTAAATGGTCATCGGTTCACACAGTGTCCTTTGCTTGTGAGTCCAGGGCTTCCAGAACCTTCTTGTGATGGTGACACCCACATCCTGAAAGGATATTAAAACAAATAAATTCTTCAGAAGCACTTTATTGACTTTAAATGACTTTGTGACATTCTGTGGCCGTGTGTGATCCAAACAAATAGAACTGTCTCTTTTCCATGGGATCTGTGAATTATAGCCTGGTTTATAGACTTTTTTGAAAATGGCTTACAGAGTTACTGCTTCATCAAATGAATCCAGCCACATAAAATGAATATTAAGCCTGTCGTGTCCAGTCTAGCCCCTTGGAAGAGCAACTCTCCTAGTCCCATGATTGCCCCCCCGCCAACCCCATTACTCCATGGCCCCTCAATATCTTTTCTAGATTGTGATCTGCTTCCATTGAATCTACGTCTACCATGTTGTCAAATAGTTATCCTGAGGCACATGGCTCAAGTTGTATTCTTCTCATTTGAGAAATGGCTGGGCTGGTCTCTGTTGGTAGCCTGTGCTGTGTGCTCATGCTCCCCCGTTTCCTGCTTTGCCACAATTGAACACTGCCTTAGTGAGACCATACCTGGAGCATTGCGGAAGTTCTTCTGGCTATGAAGAAAATTTACCAGACTGATTCCTGGGATGGCAGGACTGACATATGAGGATAGACAGTCAATGGCATATTCCCTAACAACTGCTAAAAGGAGACAAGAATTTGAAGCCTTAATTTAGCACTAGTCTAGGACTAGAGTGCAAGAAACAGCATACAGCAAGAGAAGAGAGTGCAGATTGTTGAGAGCGTCATTGACATGGAGATGCAGCAATGGCAGTTAACTGTCAATCTGACTTCTCAAACCTGGCAGGTAGACTGCAATTGGTCCAGGTGTTGCCATGGAAATGCAGTAGAGATTGGCAGTCTCCATGAGCCCTTTCTTTTTCCATGTAAAAGGTGCAATGTATATATGAATGCTAACCACACAGTGTAAATGGTCTGTTTCCCCTTTGTCATGTTGCTCTTATTATCCACTAATGCTAATCTTTCCATTAATGCAAAAGCTTCTCCCTATCCAAACTTAAACTTTGTCTTCTCTGCAAGGAAAGGACATCCCAGCTTCTCCTGCCTAGCCATGGATTAGAAGTTCTTCATCACTGGAACCACACTTGTAAATCTTTTCTCGTTTCCCTTTAGCATACATTCACACCCTTTCTAAAATTGCTATGCCTTTTTCATTGATTTAGTTCAGTGGGTAGTAGGGAAGGCAAGTGGACTGTTATAGAGTCATAGAGTCATGTAGCATAGAAACAGGCCCTTTGGCCCACAATGTCTGTGCTGACCAACAAACCATCAAACTACACTGATCCCATTTACCTGCACTTGGTCCATAGCCTACTGTGCCCGGGCATTTTAAGTGCTCATCCAGATGTCTTTTACTTCAAAGGGAATAAAGTATAAGAGTAAAGAGGTTTCGCTGAAACTCTACAAGACCATGCTGGAATATCGTGAACACTTTTGGTCCCCTTATTTTAGGAAAGGTATACTGGCACTGCAGGGAGTCCAGAGTAGGTTCACTCAGCTGATCCTGGGTATGGAAGGATTTTCTAATGTTGCACAGATTGGGCCTGTGCTCGTTGGAGTTAAGAAAAATGAGAGATGACCTTACTTCTCTTCTTGTTTCAGCATTTTATCCAAACAGGTCAGATCTGACTTCAGCAGTGAGCAAGCAGTGAATACGAAGAGTATGGAATTTTTGGCTAAATGCAGAGGGTTAACCTATTCATCAGGAATCTTAAAATTTGTTTTTTGGGGGGTTGGGCGCAAGTTGGGTGTTGATCTCTACATGTGAGAGACCATTACTCATTAGTATATGTGTTTAATATTTAAATCTGAGTAAAAATCCCCTGTGTTAGATTTTAAAATAAACTTGTTAAAGTTTCTGAAGTAAAGTCTTCTAATTTTATTATTAGGAGTCGCGTTGAGTTTTATTTTTGACTAAAGACCCAGCCATTGTACAGAATTTACATGAATTCAACCACACAGCTCATGCAGCATTTCTGTCAGCCATAAATCACAGGGAGTTTCTATTTATAATATTCCACACTAATATCGGAGAACATTAACTGCCAGTTTCTGCAGGACCTGAAGTTTACACTCTTGGTCACAGAGATTATTATTTTAGTTCAGGGTTAAATTGAACAAAGGTGACTTCTGTTCTTAATAAATCGAAACTGTGTCCCTGCATTTCCTTTAACAAGGCTCCCTGCTGGCCTTATTGGGAAGTGCATTCAGCGGCGTGTAACTCAGTCTCATTTCCCAGCAAGAATCCCTGACCGAGGATCGGAGTGTGCGTGTATGTCTGCATGTGAGTGTCTGTGTGGTGTGTGTGTGTCTGTCCATGTGTGTTTATGTATTTGTGCATATGTGTGTGTGTTGGTGTGTGCATGTTGTGTTTTTGTGCGTGTTGTGTGTGTAATCTATGTGTTTTGTGTGTGTGTGTGTGTGTGTGTGTGTGTGTGTATTTTGCATGAGTATTCATACAACACTTGATCCTACACCCTCACAAAGAAGGGCACGTGAGATTTGAGATGGTTACGGGTTTCGGATTGGATGGTTCAGGCATTTGGTGCCAAGTTGGGTCATTTGAGGTCATGGATTGCTTGGACCATGTGATAAGGGTGGTCTGTGAAGTAGCAAAGCCAGTCACTAACTAGTCTGGAGCTACACCGGGCCATTGCAGCAATAATTCCAGTGTTCTCTTCATTTAAAAATTATACTGGAAATCGTTTTTCAGATAACAGTTTAATGTGGCCTGATTTGAGATACTTAACCTGTATGTGTCCTTCCTGCTGCTGTTCCATTTGGAGTGTCCTTCGCTCCCTTCAATTCCCATTTACAGGCTGCCCTCCTGGTAACAGGATCTGGAAGCACCACAGGTTCACAGGTTTGTGAGCCCGTTATTGCTGGATAAGGGTAGATCCCATTTTCCCAACTTCCTGTGTCCTAGCTTGCGCCATTTCTCCTTCCGCTCTCCCCACATGGCTTGTGGGTTGGCAATACCTCCATTTTATCATTTAAAAATTCTCCATCCCTGTATCCCCGTCTCCCCATTGCCTCCCCTGTGCCTGTAACTCTGACAGTCCACTGAGATCTCGGTTCTCCTCCAGTTCTGATCCTATGGTGTCCCTAGGTTGTGTCCCATCTACCAATTTTGGGCACCGTATCTCCGAAGTAATGAGAAACAACGGGCCCAATATCCTTTGTAGAACCATTTCCCACTTCCAGCCTGACAGACTGTCCTATTTCATTCATTCAGTATCTGACCTCGACTCCCAAGATCTTTAGCTATGTATCTCTTATGTGGTATCTTAGTTTCTGGAAGTATAAGTTGTCACAACAACTTCAAGAAAGAACTGAGGCTCTGAATTGAGAATAGCTCATTCTCAGCGCCAGAAAGATTGGCTATCAGTGTTTAACATTTCTAGAAGGGGCCGAGACTGAAATGTCCCGACAATGATCAAAAACCGTGTAAATGCAGCAGGCTATTAGAAGGCAAATGACATGTTGGCCTTCCTTGCCAGGCAGTTGAGTACAATAATAAGGAAAATGTGTCCCACTTGTACAAGGCTTTGGTGAACCAACGCCTGGAGTACTGTATATTTTTGACCTCCAGGTTTAGAAACAGTATATTTATATTTGAAGCAGCACAAAGCAGGCCAACTAGACTGGTCCCAGTGAAGAGGGAATTGTCCTGTGATGCAAAGCTGAGTAAATTGGGCCTATAACCGTTTGGAGCTTAGAATAAGAAGTGACTTGTTGAAATAAGATTCTGAAGGGTAGATACTAAGGTGGTTAACTCTGGTGGGGAAATATAGAACATTGCGACCACAATTTCCAGGTAACAGGTCAATCATTTAGCTTCGAGTTCTCCCTATTTCTTTACAACAAGGCAAAGAATCATGAGTGGGTGGGGTCAGGGCTCACAGAGACCCAGGGACAATCTTAGTTTTGTCTTCCATGGTTGTGAAGGTTCCTGCTGGCTGCTGGAGCTAAAACCTTGAGTTCTCTGCTGCTCGGATGAAGTCTGAGACCAGAGGCTTCCTCTTATAAATCAAAATGACAGATTGTTTCTTTCCGTTTTCCTTCTACTGGACTGGAGAGAGACAGCACATGAGACTGTGTTGCTGAATTGACCTTGCCAAGGGTGAGTTTATGGGATGCTGCCTTTTCTGGAACAGTTGATCATTAGTGGTTAAATAATATATTACCTTGTTAATTATTTCAATAGTGTTCTGCCAATTCTTCCTTGTAGTTTAGGACCAATTGAATCATGTCTGGAACTGGATGGCATAGGTTTAAGGTGACTAGGGGAAAGATTTAAAAGCGACCTGAGGGGCAACTTTTTCACACAGAGGACAGTGCACGTATGGAATGAGCTGCCAGAGGAAGTGGTGGAGGCTGGTACAATTACAGCATTTAAAAGGCATCTGGATGAGGATATAAATAGGAAGGGTTTAGAAGGATATGGGCCAAATGCAGGCAAATGGGACTAGATTAATTTAGCATATCTGGTCAGTATGGACAAGTTGGACCGAAGGGTCTGTTTCTGTGCTGTACATCTCTACGACTCTATGACATATCTTTAGGTGGTCAGTTTAGTTGATAACTATTGCACAAATAGACCAACACCTAGCCATGCAATGCAAGGGAGTACAATGTCAATAACATGTGCATAATATCTTTCATTCAATAGGGATCCCTATTCAAAATAGACCCAACACATTGTAAACCCCTTGTTTTACACTCACTCTGGTGTACATCCCATCAACATTACACACTGTCACACCTCACTGAGAGGAACATAGTGAAAGCCAAGTCTCATTATTCTGGGACTTGTCACAAAAGTTAGATTTTAAAAAGTACACAACTTTCCCAATGTACCTACCTTTCAGACTCCGGTCGACAGAAAGCATGGATCAGGTCCTGCACTCCACAACAATTTCCTTTGTTATAAAGTAATTAGACTTTAGCTATAGGACTCTAAGCAAAACACTAATCTCCTTCTAAACCTCCTTTACACACACACACTCACATGCTTGTGCACACACACAGATTCACAATCACAGACACTCTCACATGTGCACACACACACATGCACACAGATACATAAAAACACACAGACACATACACATGCATACACACTGAGATACACACGTATATAAACACACACACACATTCTCTCTCTCTCTCATGTGCACACACACGCATATACATAAACACGCTCACTCATGGACACATATTCACACGTATATACACACACACACTCTCTCTCTCATGTACACACACACGGATACACACACATACAAAAACACACACTCATACATAAACACAAGCACGTACGCACACTCACACTCTCATGCACACACACACAGATACACACACACATACATAAAAACACACACACGTGCACACATGCACTCACACACACTCTCACGCACACACTCTCCCACACATACACACGCACTGTCACACACACACTAACACTCTCAAATGCACATACACGCTCACAGATACACACACATACATAAATACTCTCACACACAGAGGAAGATATACACACACATTCATAAACAAACATTGACACTCATACAGATACACACACAGATACATAAACACACACACATAAATATACATAGACACACATGCACACAGATACACACACGTACGGAAACACACAGAGATACACATACACAGATATACATAAACATGTGCACACACACAGATACACATACATAAACACACACGCACACACAGATATGCATACATATACATACATGCACACGCACAGATATACATGCATAAACACATATACAGATATACATACATAAACACATGCACACACAGGTATACATACATAACCCACACACACAGATATACATACATAAACACACACACACACAGACATACATACCTAAACACACACGCACACACACAGATACACATACATAAACACACACGCGCACACACAGATATACATACCTAAACACACACGCGCACACAGATATACATACCTAAACACACACGTGCACACAGGTATACATACCTAAACACACGCATGCACACAGGTATACATACCTAAACACACGCACACACACAGGTATACATACCTAAACACACACGCGCACACAGATATACATACCTAAACACACACGTGCACACAGGTATACGTACCTAAACACACGCGCACACACAGGTATACATACCTAAACACACACAGGCGCTCATACACACATACGCATACACACTGATACACAGACACACGGACGTGCACAAAACATACCCATACACATACACATACAGACACACAGATAAACATAGACAGGAAAGAGACTTGGGTTATGGATCAAGGGAAAATCTGGGAAAGTAGTGTTTCCTTTTCATGGGTTGTTGAAATGGTGGCAGCTAACTTCAGGGCGCCATGGGTGGGTCTCCAACACAGGACGAGGAGGAAGAAGCACAGCAGGGTGGGAGGTGATTGAAGGGGAACAGACAGGTGTTTCTGAGGCTGCAGCAGTGTCACTGATCGGCTGTAGGCCATTCTGAAATGGAAGGGCAAACAGACACAGATCATGATACATATTGATAACAATGACATAGGTTGACAGCAAGTGTGTCAGGAAGACATTGACATTATAGGCCGGTTAAGGCACAAGGGAGTTTGGCAAGCTTGGATGGTATTTATTTTAATACCAGGAGCCTGACAAACAAGGCAGGTGAATTGAGGGCATAAATTAAACATGGGGGGGTGGTTTTGATGTCATTGGTGTCACTGAGACATGGTTGAGAGGCCCACGGCAGCTCAATATTACAGGACAGAGAGTACAGGTGAGACAGGGAAGGAGGTAGAAGAGGAAGAGGTGTCACAATTTTGATCAGGGGATCAATTACAGCGGGAAAGAGGGATGACAGCTTTAATATCTCCTCAAATGGAGCCATATGGGTAGAATGTAAAATACAAAAAAGGGGCAATCTCATTGCTGGGAATGTGCTATAGACCCTCCGACAGTCTGAGAGAACTAGACAAGCAGGTATGTTGGCAAATTACAGGGAAATGTAAAGATAATGGGGTAGTGACAATAAGGGATTTCAACTTTTCCAGCATTCACTGGGCAGTCACTGTGTGAAAGGTTTGGAAGGAACGGAATTTTTGAAATGCATCCTGGACACTTTTTAAGTCAGTACGTAGAAGGTCCTACAAGAGACCACAAGGTCCTGGACTTAATTTTGGGTAATGAAGCTGGAAAAGTGGTTGAACATTCTGCAGACAGCAATCAGAACTCCTTTAGATCCAAGACTGTTATGGAAAAGGACAGGATGGACCAGTTACAGCTCACTGTATGTTCATGCACACTGTAACCAGTCCCAGTTACAGCTCACTGTATGTACCTGTACGCATCACCCTGTCCTAGTTACAGCTCACTGTATATTCCTGTGCACAGTGCCCTGTCCCAGTAACAGCTCACTGTATGTACCTGTACACAGCAAACTCTCCTAGTTACAGCTCACTGTATGTACCTGTACACAGCAACCTCTCCTAGTTCTCCTAGGTCCCGCTAACTCTATGTATCTGTACACAGCACACTGTCAAAGTTACAGCTCACTGTATGTTCCTGCACACTGTAACCTGTCCCAGTTTCAGCTCACTGTATGTACCTGTACAGAGCACCCTGTCCCAGTTACAGCTCAAAGTATATACCTGTACACAACACTCTGTCCCAGTTACAGCTCACTGTATCTTCCTGCACACTGTAACCAGCCCCAGATACAGCTCACCGTATGTACCTGTACACAGCAACCTGTCACAGTTACAGCTCACTGTATGTACCTGTGAACCCACGCTGTCTTAGTTACAGTTCACTGTATGTACCTGCACACAGCACGCTGTCCTAGTTACAGCTCACTGTGTGTACCTGTACACAGCACCCTGTCACAGTTGCACCTCACTATATGTACCTGTGCACAGCACCCTGTCCCAGTATGAACTGGTTGGTCTGAAGGGTCTGTTTCCATGTTGTATGACTCTATGACAGCTCATTGCATGTACTTGTACACAACACCCTGTCCTAGTTACAGCTCATTGTATGTACCTGTACACAGCACCCTGTCTCAGTTACAGTTCACCAAATGCACCTGTACACAGCACCCTTTCCTATTTAAAGCTCACTGTATGTACCTGTACACAGCACCCTGAGCTTGTTACAGCTCACTGTATGTACTAATGCATGTAAAAATGGTACGGCAATTATCATGGGGGATTTTAATCTACACGTAGATTGGTCAAACCAGCTCGGTTAGGGCAGCCTTGAGGAGGAGTTTGTTGAGTGTATCTGTGATAGTTTTCCTGAACAGTATGTAATGGAACCATGAGGGAGCAAGCTATCCTAGATCTGGTCCTGTGTAATGAGACAGGAATAATTAATGACTTCATAGTTCGGGATCCTCTTGGAAGAAGTGATCACAGTATAGTTGAATTTAGAATACAGATGGAGAGCGTGAAGATAAAATCCAATACCAGGGTCCTGTGCTTGAACAAGGGGGACTACAATAGAATGAGGGAGGACTTGGCTAAAGTAGACTAGAAACAAAGATTTTATGGTGGGACAGTTGAAGAGCAGTGGAGGACTTTCAAAGCAATTTTTCAAAGTGCTCAGCAAAAGTATATTCCAGTGAAAAGGAAGGACTGTAAGAAAAGGGGTAATCTGCCATGGGTGTCTAAGGAAATAAGGGAGACTATCAAATTGAAAGAGAAGGCATACAAAGTGGCCAAAAACAGCATGAAACTAGAAGATTGGGAAAACTTTAAAGTTCAACAGAAAGCCACGAAAAGTGCTATAAAGAAAAGTAAGATAGAACATGAGAAAAAACCAGCACAGAATATAAAAACAGATAGCAAAAGTTTCTATAACTATATAAAACGAAAAAGAGTGGCTAAAGTAAACGTTGGCCCTTTAGAGGATGAGAAGGGGAACTTAGTTATGGGATATGATGAAATGGCTGAGGCATTGAACACGTATTTTGTATCGGTCTTCACAGTGGAGGACACTAATAACATGCCAGTAATTGACAAAGAGATGAAGGTAGGTGAGGACCTGGAAACAATCATTATTATGGAAGAGGTAGTGTTGGGCAAGCTAATGGAGTTAAGGATTGATAAATCTCCTAGCCCTGATGGAATGCATCCCAGGGAATTAAAAGAGATGGCGCGAGAAATAGCAGGTGCACCGGCAGTAATTTTCCAAAATTCGCTGGACTCTGGGGCAGTCCCAGCAGATTGGAAAACAGCAAATGTGACGCCACTGTTTAAAAAGGGATGTAGACAAAAGATGGGGAATTATAGACCAGTTATCTTAACCTCTCTAGTGGGGAAGATGCTTGAGTCTATTGTCAAGGAAGAAATAGCAAAGCATCTTGATAGAAATTGTCCCATTGGGCAGATGCAGCATGGGTTCATGAAGGGCAGGTCATGCTTGACAAATCTTTTGGAATTCTATGAAGACATTATGAGCCAGGTGGACAATGGGGACCCAGTGGATGTGGTGTTCCTGGATTTCCAAAAGGCCTTCGACAAGGTGCCGCAAAAGAGGCTGCTGCATAAGATAAGGATGCATGGCGTTATGGGTAAAGTATTAGCATGGATAGAGGATTGGTTGACTAAGAGGAAGCAAAGAGTGGGGATAAATGAGTGCTATTCTGGCTGGCAATCAGTGACTAGTAGTGTGCCTCAGGGATCGGTGTTGGGACCGCAATTATTTACGATTTATATAGATGATTTGGAGTTGGGGACCACGTGTAGGATGTCAAAGTTTGCAGATGACACTAAGATGAGTGGCAGAGCAAAGTGTGCAGAGGACTGTGAAACTTTGCAGAGGTACATAGATACACTAAGTGAGTGGGCAAAGGTCTGGCAGATGGAATACAATGTAAATAAATGTGAAGTCGTACATTTTGGTAGGAGTAATAGTTAAAAGGACTATTACTTGAATGGTAAAAAGTCGCAGCATGCTGCTATGCAGAGGGACCTGGGTGTCCTTGTGCATGAATCACAGAAGGTTGGTCTGCAGGTACAACAAGTAATTCGGAAGGCAAATAGAATTTTGTCCTTCATTGCTAAAGGGATTGAGTTTAAAAGCAGAGAGGTTATGTTGCAGTTGTACAAGGTGCTGGTGAGGCCACACCTGGAGTATTGTGTGCAGTTTTGGTCTCCTTACTTGAGAAAGGATGTACGGGCACCGGAGGGGGTGCAGAGGAGGTTCACTAGGTTGATTCCGGAGTTGAGGGGGTTGGCTTATGAGGAGAGACTGAGTAGATTGGGATTATATTCATTGGAATTCAGAAGATTGAGGGGGGATCTTATAGAAACATATAAGATTATGAAGAGAATAGATAAGATAGAAGTAGAGAGGATGTTCCCATTGACAGGTGAAGCTAGGACAAGAGGGCATAGCCTCAAGATTAGAGGGAGCAGATTTAGGACTGAATTGAGGAGGAACTTCTTCACCCAGAGGGTTATTAATCTATGGAATTCCTTGCCCAGTGAAGGAGTCAACATTTTTAAAGCTAAGGTAGATATATTTTTGAACAATAAAGGAATTAAGGAATACGGTGAGAGCGTGGGTAAGTGGATCTGAGTCCACAAAAAGATCAGCCATGATCTTGTTGAATGGTGGAGCAGGCTCAAAGGGCCATACGGCCTACTCCTGCTCCTAGTTCTTATGTTCTTATGTTCTTATGTACCTGTACAGAGCACCCTGTCCTTGTTACACCTCACCGCAGGCACCTGTACACAGCACTCTGTCCTAGTTACAGCTCACTGTATGTATTTGTACACAGCACCCTGTCCTAGTTACACCTCACTGTAGGTATCTGTACACTGCACCCTGTCCTAGTTACAGCTCACTGTATGTATTTGTACACAGCACCCTGTCCTAGTTACACCTCACTGTAGGTACCTGTA
>JAHRHZ010000146.1:2668951-2684625 GCA_024137785.1 Ginglymostoma cirratum | reverse complement strand
AGCCGATAGAGATCCAGTCCCGGAGCCGGAGCAGTTCGGGATCCAGTCCCGGAGCAGGACCCAGGTGAGCCAGTAGATCTGGGTTGATATCCATGCTGCCCCGGAACTGTGTCCGGACAGGACTGATTTAAAATAAACACAGAAATAGCTGGAAAAACTCAGCAGGTTCTAGGAGCATCCGAGAGTTCAGAGGAAGGGTCACCGGACCCGAAACGTTACCTCTGCTTTCTCCTTCACAGATGCTGCCAGACCGGCTGAGCTTTTCCAGCAACTTTGTTTTTGTTTTGGGAGCTTCTGTACGGAGAAAATGTTTGGTCCAACCCCACACGGATCGCGATCCAAATTCAGATCCAGATCCGCATCCAGATCCACGGGCTGAACCAGGTACAGGTCCAATTCCAGGTACACATACCTATCTGAATCCAGGTACAGATCCTGATCCAAGTACTGATCCAGATCGAGGTTTAGATCCTGGTCCAGGTATGGATCCGGATGCAGGTATAGGTCGATCCACGTACAGATCCTGATCGAGGTACAGATACAGACCCAGGTCTGATGCAGGAGCTGCGCTCAGTGTAAGGAGCGCCTAAACCCACTTGTGGCTCTGCCCTGGACCCACTGGAATCTGTTCTCTGCTGACACTTGCCCTGTGGGTCTCTCTAATTCTGTCTCTTCAGTCTCTGGGAATAAATTGCTGTTTGCTTTTGTTCCTGATTTACAGCATCCACAGTTCTTTCAGTTTTTAATAAACTGCTACTTGTTTGATGGGGTAGCACAGTGGCTCAGTGGTTAACACTACTGCCTCACAGTACCAGGCACTGTAATTCACCGTGTGCCTGTGTGGGTTTTCTCTCACAGTCCAGAGATGGATGGATGGCTAGGTGGTGGAGGTACACAGCAGGCCAGGCAGCATCAGAGGAGCAGGAAAGTTGACTGGTAGTTTGGATTTTACCAGTTTCAAAATCTCCCCAAACCCAGGCCTCAACCCATGAACAACCCCACCTCCCATCCCCGCCTCCTTGACCTGACGCAACCTGTCTATCTACATTCCCACCTACCGTCACTCCCACCTCACTGATCAATCCCCACCACTCCCTACCTGTACTCACCTATCACCATCCCATCTACCTTCCCCAGGCCCACCCTTCCTCTCCCTATTTAATTCTGAGCCCCCTTTCTGAAGAAGGGTCCCGACCCAAAATGTCAGCTTTCCTGCTCCTCTGATGCTGCTTGGCCTGCTGTGTTCATCCAGCTCTATACCTTGTTATCCCGACTAAAACGTCAGCTTTCCTGCTGCTCTGATGCTGTCTGGCCTGCTGTGTTCATCTGGCCCTACGCGGTGTTATCTCTGACTCCAGTATTGGCAGCTCTCACTATCTCTGGAACGTTAGGTGGATTGGCTATGCTAAATTATCCTTGGTGTTCAGAGATGTGTAGGTAAGGTGAGTTAATGCAGGGTTACAGGGATAGGGTAGGGGATAGAACATAGAACATAGAACATTACAGCGCAGTACAGGCCCTTCAGCCCTCGATGTTGCGCCGACCTGTGAAACCAATCTGAAGCCCATCTAACCGACACTATTCCATTATCATCCATATGTTTATCCAATGACCATTTAAATGCCCTTAAAGTTGGCGAGTCTACTACTGTTGCAGGCAGGGCATTTCACGCCCTTACTACTCTCTGAGTAAAGAATCTACCTCTGACATCAGTCCTATATCTATCACCCCTCAATTTAAAGCTATGTCCCCTCGTGCTAGTCATCACCATCCGAGGAAAAAGGGTCTCACTGTCCACCCTGTCTAATCCTCTGATCATCTTGTAGATGGATCAGTGTGGACCTGTTGGACTAAATGGCCAGTTTACACACTATAGGGATTCTATGCACTGTGCTGGGATGCATCTCTGGCTCTGTGCTGTGGAGTAGTCCCTCATTCTGTGACCAAAGTCAGTGTAATGCAACCCAGACAGCCATGGAACAAAGTGAGTGAAATTGACTGAGAGATGGGAAGCAGAGAATCATAGTGAAATTTATCAGAAGACAGTGATGTTCCCCAGGAGCCAGTACTAGTAGCCCTGTTTTTGTTAAATCTCTATGACTACGGTTTACAGTATATCCAGTTGGGTGCACTGGGTACAATATCAAAATGTCCATAAGTCACAAAAAGGTAGCATCCCAAATTCAGCAGATGATATGGAATGTAAACAGAATGTTGGTCTTTATTTTAAAGGGAATGGAGCACAGAGAGAAGGAATTCTTGTTGAAACAATACAAGGCACCAGTCAGAACACAGCTGGAATACTGTGATCAGTTTTGGGCCCCTTATCTAAGGAAAGATATCCTGGCATTGGATGCAGTCCAGACGAGGTTCTCTGAGTATGGAGGGACGGCCTTATGAGGAGAGATTGAGTAGATTGGGCTTGTAGTTGTTAGAATATAGAAGATCGAGAGGTGATCTTATTGAAACATAGAAGATTCTTAGAGGACTTGACAGGCTGGATGCAGAGAGGTTGTTTCCCCTAGTGGGAGTAGCTAGGACCAAAGGGGCATCATTTCAAATAAGGATCACCCATTTGGGACAGAGACAAGGAGGAACTTCTTCTCTCAAAGAGTAGTGAATCTGTGCAGTTCTTTACCCCAGAGGGTTGTCAAGTCTGGATTATTTGGTATATTCAAGGCTAATATTTTCAATCAGTAAAGGAATGAGCATTTAGGTGGAAAAGGCAGGAACATGGATCTCAGGTTTATTGTTGAAGCACAGGGCAGATTTTGTTCGCTGAATGGCTTACTTCTGCTCCTTTTTTTGTGAGCAAAATCAGAAATCGCACGACACCAGGTTATAGTCCAACAGATTTATTTGACGTCATGAGCTTTCGGCGCGCTGCTTCTTCATCAGGCGAAACTTTCTCGGGACTCAGAGGTGCCAGCGAAACAGCAAATGTAAGACTCTAGTGCGTGAATGAATGTAAGGACATTCCCGGCAGTTAGTTTAATGTCCGCTCTGGGTATAGGTTTAGAAACAAGTGAGTATCCTGCTAGAAGAAAAGAGATATGTTGGTGAAGCATGTTGTCAGGCATTCATCAGGACAGAGTTACAAGAATGTCAAATCACCATGGAAACCATAATAAAATGTGGGTTAGCAAGTGAACTCTGATTGATAGATGCATTGCCATGGAGAATATGCTAGGGAGCAGTTAACTGCCAGTTTTTGGTTTAAACTCAACCAGGCAGCTGAACTATGATTGAGTTGGCTGTGCCATGGGGAAAGAGAGAGGATCTGTGAGTGCCTGGTCCTCAGTTGTTCGTTGGAAAGAGCAAATGTTCTGTTCATTCTGTGTGTAAAAGGATACCAGGCTGTGTGTGAATGAGAGTATAGCAGGCTTGGATAAAGTCAGTAAAAACAAGGCCATTCCCATTGGCTGCTGGTACAATGAATGGGGGGGTTGGGGGAAGGAAATGGAAATCACCTGAAACCCATCGTCCATGTGGGAAAGCTGGAAGTGGAGATGAGCAAGGATTTCTAAAGAAGATTGGAAATAAACTCTCAGGGCTATAGGAATAGACTTGGGGAATGGGACGGACTAGACAGTTCTCAAAGGGCTGAATGGCCTTCTCCTGCACTGTAATGACTGTGTCACTGTGAGAGCTCGTAGACAGAATGGTGAAATTGAATGCAAAGGTCCATGATTTGAAATGGGAAATAATGGGAAGAACAGGAAGATGTGATACCAAACAGATGATGCAATTCTACAGAGGTGAGAGGCAGGGGAGGTAGAGCAGGCGCAGAGAGACCTCTGTGTCCAAACTTGTAGGTGGCAGGAAAGTGGGTGAGAGTGCACACAGAGTACTGAACTGTATGAATCAGCGTAAAGGAAATACAAAGATAAAGATGTCACAGTGATTTTTTTTCCCTCTGGTTTGTGTTTGTGTGTGGAGTGCTGTGTACAGCACGGGGCACTCCCATTTACCACAGTAGTGACCCAGACTGTAGAAGTGGCTGACTCTCCGTGATGGGGACAGAATGGAGATTTTGGTGCTGATCTCCCCTGGGAAGAGAAGCTGGAGAAGAGAAACGACCAATTTGCTCAAAATCCTGAGGGATCTGCACAGAGTGGTTAGAGGAGGGTGACCTCTTCCCATTGGCAGAAGGATTGCGAACCAAGGAGATACTGATTTAGAGATGATGGGGTGCACTGCCTGGGAGTGTGGTGGTACAGCTGTGACCTTCCAAAGGCAGTCGGAATCTCCCTGAAATAATTTGGCGGGGCCGTGGTGAGAGGAGTAGGTGTGGAGGTGGTTCAGTTGCTTTTACATGGAACTGGGATGGGTGTGATGGGGCAACCTTCCTGTGTTCTGAACCATTTAATGGAGAGTTTAAATCCTTCACACCCACAATGTCCGCCAAACACATTAAGGAAGGCTGGAGGGCATGGATTTAAAATGATATGCAAATGAAGCGAGGGTGATTTGAATAGAAATTTTTTTTTCACACTGTGAGTAGTTAGGGATGTGGAATGTACTGCCTGGAAATGTGATAGAGGCAGGTTCAATTAATTGAGACATCCAATTGGATGATTATTTGGATAGTAATGTTCTGCAATTGTGTTGGGAAGGAAACATTTAGCATTTCCTTGCCCTGTGTATCAAGCTGTGGGTGTAGCTCTGTGATGGCTGCTGAATCGTCTTGAGCAAATGAGGAACTGCACACTGTCTATTTTAAGATTGTCTTTAAGAGAATGAGGAAGTGTGTGACCTAGTGCTGCTGATCCTTTAGCTGACTGAAGCTTAGCTACTGTGAGACTGCAGTGAATGTGTCCCTTGATCCTGTGTCTAAGCCCTATTGCCTCATTCTCCGCTGGCCTGTATTGGGCTCCTTATTTTGTCAGTCCTCCTGATTCTCACTGGACTCTGTCCCGGCTCTCCATTAGAGTTTTTGAGAAAAATTCTTTCTTGAGATGTGGGACAATTCCCATCCCTTAACTGCTCTGGAGAAGTGGGTAGTGAGCTACCTTCAAGCTGCAGTCCTAGGGATGCCATTAGGGAGGGAATTCCTGGATTCTGACCCTGCAGAAGTAAAGGATGCTGAGTGGCTTGGAGGGGAACTTGCAGGTGATGGTATTCCCATGTATCTGCTTCCCTTGTCTTTCCAAATGGGAGTGGTCATGGGTTTGGAAGGTACTGTTAGAGGGGATTCTTGATCTTAATGATGACTGGTTGGGCAGCACAGCGGCTCAGTGGTTAGCACTGCTGCCTCACAGTACTGGGGACCCGGGTTCAATTCCACCCTCGGGTGACTGTCTGTCTGTATGGAGCTTGCATGTTCTCCCTGAGTCTGTGCGGGTTTCCTTCGGGTGCTCTATTTTTCCTTCATCTTGTCAAATGTCAGCTGCTGCCAAAGCCCCTTGTTCATGTCGTTGTTGCTTCTATTGACTTGACCATTGGAATACAATCCAGTTCTGTACAGGATATTACCATAGAAACAGAGTATTTGACCACAGGAGTAGGCCATTCTGCCCTTTAAGCCTGATCCCCTATTCACTTTTGGCCTCAACTTTTAACGTTTTGGCCTCAACTTGCTCTCTGTTAGTGAGTTCCACAGGCTCACCACTTCCCCCCATCTCAGTCCTAAATGGTCTATCCAATATCCTCAGACTGTGAGCCCTGGTTCTGACTCCCTGGTCATGGGAATAATTTTTCTTGCATTTAATCTGTCGAGGCGTGTTCAAATTTTATGGGATTCTGTTATCCCCCTTTGTTGTAGAGTCATACAGATATACAGCATGGAAACAGACCCTTTGGTCCAACTAGTCTATGTCGACATGTGCCCAAACTAAACTAGTTGGCACATATCCCTCCAAACAGTTCTTATGCATGTCCTCATCTAAATGTCTTTTAAATGTTCTCCACTTCCTCCTAGAAGTTAATTCCACACACGAACCATTTGTAAACAGGTAATGAATATAGTCCTCAACAATCCACTCTCTCCAGCAAACCTTTGGTACCTGTTCCCTCACTCAGACCAAGGCCCATTCATCCATTACCTCTGTAGTCACTGACCTGCACTGTCTTCTGCTCCATCCATGCCTCCATTTTAACATTCTCACCCTGCTTACAAAACCTGCACATGGAAAGTAAAACATTGTTTCTTTCCGAACTCCCAAACAGAGTCTGGAAATGTGGGAAATGTTCAGCGGGACAGGTGGGAGACTGGCATGCCGATCTCCCGGCCTGGTGTGGCGGTCTTTCCGCCCAGTGTGGCTTCAGCGTGGACTTCCAAAGTGATTCCAGAGTAACCTCGAGGTGAAGCCCTGTGGTCTGGAGTAAAGGCCTGGCGTGGACTGTAGGCCAAGGAGCCAGTATAGGCTGGATTGGAATGACTGTCGTTCTGAATGCTTTATTTCTCTATTTATTCCTGTGATCTGTAATGCTGGCTTTTTCATTTCTTTATTTTTATAATTTTATTTCCCTAAGAACTTGTACTGAAGGATCTGTACCTAGGTACCTTGTACCCAAGATGGTGCTCTAAGTGGCCACTTGTAAACTTTTCACTGTACTCAATTGAGCACATGTGAGAATAAAGTTAATTTAATTCATTTCAATTCAGAGTTCGAATTTCATTGGAATATTCTCCCTCCATAACTGTTTCCTGACCTGCTGAGTATTTCCAGAACTTTCTTTTCATATCCCACCTGTGCCCCCCACTATTGCCTTGCCCCTCTCTAGCTCTACTGCCTCTTCCTCCACCACTGCAGCCGAGCGAGACATCAGTCCGTCTCTACTCCAGTAATCTCCTCAGGTTTAGCAAGAACTGGAGATGCTGGAGTCAGAGATTGGAGCTGGAGGAACTCTGAAGAATAGTCCGAACCCGAAACGTAAGCTTTCCTGCTCCTCTGGTGCTGCCTGGCCTGCTCCACACCTTGTTATCTCATCTCCTCAGATTTGGTCACCCAACCATCACTGTCATGTGCCCTCTGCTTCCTGAGGCCTAATCCCTTAACGGCCTTAAAGTTGGCGAGTCTACTAATGTTGCAGGCAGTGCATTCCATGCCTAATCCCTGGAATTCCCACCCTACACATCTCTCGCTCTCTCTCTCCATCTCTTCAAAACCTCTCTGAAGCCCTACCTCTTTGATCAAGCCCTTGGTCACCTGCTCCAATGAAATGTATGTTACTTAGTATCAGATTTGTTAACTGGAGTCCCTGTGTATTAGCCTGGGATAGTTCACTGACGCTGTGTACAAAGGTGTGACTTCAATTCCCAGTGAGTGTGGCTGCTATAGTGATGGGATAAATGGGATATTTCCAGGCCCCTGCGCTGTGACTGCTGGGTGCTGCAGGGATCAGTACCTGGTGCCTCAGCTATTTAGAATCTCTATTAGTGCCTTAGACAGAGAGAGACAGAGGGTATTGCATTCAATAATCAAACCAGAAATTGCTGGCGAAACTCAGCAGGCCTTTGGAGAGAGAGAAACTGCGTTAATGTTTCAAGCCCTGTATGACTCTACTTCAGATCTGAAAGGGGCTGGAAATTGGCGATCTTCGTTGAATAAGTGAGGAAGAGATAGTCATAGAGTTATACAGCACAGAAACAGACCCTTCATTCCAACTTGTTCATACTGACCTGATATACTAAACTGATCTAGTCCCGTTTGCCAGCATTTGGCCCATATCCTTGTCCCTCCAGCTTGCTTTGGGATTCATTGTAACATAGAATCATTTTGCTGTTGTATTGAAAGGCGAAGCAGACTCAGTCGGCCAAATGGCCTACTCCTGCTCTAATTTCTTACGTTCCTGTATTTTGCTGTGAAAGAAGGTGAATGTTTCATCAGTTTTTCGTGTAATTGGGGTGACACACTTCTTGCTAACAGCAAAGCTTGTTGCCACATCAGCTTGTGGCTGGTCAGAAATTTCCTTTGGCCATCGCTGGATCTCACAATGGCTACTTAGTGCAGATTGAGGCCATTCAGCCTGGCTTGTTTGTGCTAGCTCTCTGAATAAACATCTTAGCAACCTCTCCCATCGCTGTCTCTGTAAATCCCTTCCCGTCTGGAGACTTACCCACTTGTCTGTGAATGGAATGTCCCTCCATTGGACTGTTAGGTGGTAAAGTCCAGACTCTAACCAGCCACCATAGAAAGATGGCAGGGCATCTTCATCGAGATGTGCCACCCTTTAGCCAATGACACTGGTTTCTCTGTCTTTTCCGCTCCACCCGCGTGGCTGAGTGGTCAGAGAAATGAAAGCCCATGGAGTACAGGGGAATGTGGCTGGGAAGCAGAACCTGTGCAGGCACGATGGGCTGAATGGCCTCTTTCTGCACTATAACAGTTCAGTGATTCTGGAGTGAGTAGGATCCCAAACTGACTCAGTGACAAGAAACAAAAGCTGGATGTTGCCGGGGCTAGAAACCTGCAGCCAAGAAGAGAGATTGGATGATCTAGGGTTGTTTTCCTCAGATCAGAGGAGGTCAAGGAGTGGTTTTAGCGAGGTGTCTAAAATAATGAGGGGGTTCGATCAAGTGGACAGGGGTGGCATGGGGGATCAGTGGTTAGCACTGCTGCCTCACAGCACCAGGGACCCAGGTTCGATTTCACCCTTAGGTGACTGTCTGTGTGGAGTTTGTACACTCTCCCCGTGTCTGCATAGGTTTCCTCCGGGTGCTCCGGTTTCCTCCCACAGTCCAAAGATGTGCAGGCCAGGTGGATTGGCCATGCTAAATTGCCCATAGTGTTCAGGGATGTGTGGATGAGGTGGGTTACAGGGGAATGGGTCTGGGATGCTCTGAGGGTCGGTGTGGGCTTGTTGGGCTGAAAGGCCTGTTTCCACACTGTAGGGATTCTATAATTCTATAAATCTATTCTGTGACCTAGTGGAGAACTGAATTACCGGAACAGACAGATTGAAGGTGATTGGTAGAAGGATTAGAGGGGGGATGTGAGGAAAAACGTTTTCACCCAGAGAGTGGTGGGTCTGTGCAATTCACTGCCCAGTTCTGGTGGTTGAGGCAGAATCCCACAACTCATTTAAAAGGATCCTGACTCCACACCTGAAGCACTGGAGCCTGCAAGGCCACGGGTCGAGGAAAGTGAGATTAGAATGGGTGGCTAGTTTATTCAACTGCAGCTGCAATGGGCCGAATGGCCTTTTTCTGTGCTATGTTTCTGTATGGGTCAAACCTTCTCTGTCCAGACCCCTCCTAATTTTGAACACCTCTATCAAACCCCTCTTTCTTTCATTGTGGGTGCTCGGATCTTCCCATTAGCTTAGGCCAGATCTCGAGGTTTCTTGAAACACTTTATTATAAGACCACAACTGAAGGAGCAGAATCAGGCCATTCGGCCTGACGAGTCTAGTCTGCCATTCGATCGTGGCTGATATGTTTCTCAACCCCATTCTCCTGCCTTGTACCCTTGATCTACTTATTAATCAAGAACCTATCTATCTCTGTCTTAAAGATACTCAATGACATGTGGCAGATGGAGTTTAATTTAAATAAAGATGAGGTGCTGCATTTTGGAAAGGCAAATCAAGGCAGGACTTATACACTTAGTGAAAAGGTCCTGTGGAGTGTTGCTGAACAAAGAGACCTTGGAGTGCAGCTTCATAGTTCCTTGAAAGTGGAGTTCAGGTAGATAGGATAGTGAAGAAGGCACTTAGTATGCTTGCATTGAGTATAGGAGTTGGGAGGTCATGTTGCAGCTGTACAGGACATTGGTGAGGCCACTTTTGGAGTACTGTGTGCAATTCTGGTCTCCCTGCTATAAGAAGGATGTTGTGAAACTTGAAAGGGTTCAGAAAAGGTTTACAAGGACATTGCTGGGAGGGTTTGAGCTATAGGGAGAGGCCAAACAGGCTATGGCTATGTTCCCTGGAGCATCGGAGGCTGAGGGGTGACCTTATAGAGGTTTATAAAATCATGAGGGGCATGGATAATGTGAATAACCAAGATCTTTTCCCTGGGGTGTGTCAGTCCAAAACTAGAGGACATAGGTTTAAGGTGAGAGGGGAAAGATGTAGAACGGACCTGAGGGGCAACTTTTTTCACACAGAGGGTGGTGTGTGTACGGAATGAGCTGCCAGAGGAAGTGGTGGAGGCTGGTACAATTACAACATTTAAAAGGCACCTGGATGGGTACATGAATAGGAAGGGTTTAGAGGGATATGGGCCAAATGCTGGCAAATGGGACTAGATTTATTTAGGATATCTGCTCGGCATGGACGAGTTGGACTGAAATGTCTGTTTCTGTGCTGTATGACTCTATGACTTGGCCTCCACTGCCCTTTGTGACAATGAGTTCCACAGATTCACCACGCTCTGGCTGAAAAATATTCCTCCTCATCTCAGTTCTAAATGATATTGATGGTTTGGCAGGAACAGAGCTCTATGATCCAACCTTCTAGCAGAGTCCTGACCCCACAAACACCATTACCTCCGCCTTAAAGCTATTTAAAGATTCTGTATTACTGTGTTTTGAGGTAGGGAATATTCTAAAGTCTCACAACCTTCTTGTGGGTGAGGGGTGGGGTGAAATAACGCTTCTTCATCTCGAATGGGTGCCCCCTTATTTTTAAACTGTAACCTCCAGTTCTAGATTCTCCCACAAGAGAAAACACCATTTCCATATCGACCTGGTCAAGTCCCCTCAGGATCTTGTATGTTTCAATTAAGTCACCTCTGACTGTTCTGAACTCCACAGGATACGGGTTCAGCCTGCCTAACTTTTTCTCATAACACAATCTGCTCGTTCCAGGGATTAGCCTGGTAAACCTTCTCTGAACTGCTTCCGACGCGTTAATATTCTTCTGTGAATATGGTGACCTGTACTTACACAGTGATACCGATGTGGTCTCACCAGTGCTTTGTATATCTGAAGCATAACATCTCTACTCCTGCATTCATAACACAATATTCTGTTAGCGTTCCTGATTACTTGCTGTGCCTGCGCACTAATCTTCTGTGATTCCTGTACTGGGATACTCAGATCCCTCTGTATGCCAGAGCTCTACAATCTCTCACCGTTCAGATAGCATACGTCAGTTTTATTCTCTCTGCCTAAATGGACAATTTGACACTTTTCCCACATTCTACTCCTTTGGCCAGATCTTTATTCACTCACTTGACCCATCGAGATCCCTTTGTAGGTCCTTCAGGTCCTCCTCACATCTCACTTTCCTAATATCTTTGCGGTAACAGTAAATTTAGCTCCAGGACCTTTGATCCTTTCATCTGAGTAACTTATATAAATTGTAAAGAGGTGGGCAATGATCCCTGTGGCACACCACCCTACCTTTGGGTCCCCTCTGCAGGGTCCATCTTGCCACCATGAGGTGGATTGAATCCTGACTTCAGTCTTTCTCTTGCTCCTGTGATATGTTGTAAATGTTTTGCTGTAATAAATGCTTTCTAAGTGCTGATTTTCCTGTTTTCTCTTCCTGACAGGATGTTGTCACTGCTGGACCAGGTGGCTCTGGGCCAAGGCTCTATCCGGGCCTACCTGTGGTGCTTCGTCATTGCCCTGGCCTTGACTGCCATTGTCAAGGGCGCACTCCATGCCTTCGACCTGCTAAGGCGTTTCCGGGAAAACACCAGGAGGCTGAGGTGTTTTGAAAGCCCCCCAAGAAGGAGCTGGCTGATGGGGCACCTGGGAATGGTAGGATCCCTGGAAAGCAGAGTGGGAAGTCCCCTTGCCAGGAGGCGGGAGACCAACAGATTGTTTTGACTCCCACCTCCAGGGGGCACCAGCCTCACAGGCCCCTGTCACGTGACCATGGCTTCAGCATCTCCCGCGGCAACCCGACACAAATTCGGGCCGGAGATTAAGCGGGCCAAAACCTGGCAGCCCCATGTCTCCGAGTCTGAGTCTTCCCAGGATCCTGAGATTGCGCCAGCGCTCACTGGGAAGGCAATGGGGAAAATTGAGGTTGTTCTGAAATCCAATGGAAAGTGGAGGGGTGGGGTGGGATAACCGAACCAGAAAACTACCCATGGGCGGTTAGGGAGGTATAGGTTTGGAGAATGGGGGCACTTCCCCTCAGTCTAGCCCCTGTCCACCATCTCTCAACCTGATTGTGGTTACCTGTTGGGGTGGGGGGTGGTTGGGGAGGCGGGGGTAAGAAACAGTGGGGAAGCGGATGTGTGACAGCAACTGGGGCAGCCATGATCTTACTGACGAGAAGAACATGTTAGAGGGGCTGAATGGCCTGCTCCTGTTCCTGAGTTCCATGGTTCTGACATGGCAGAGGTGGCATCCATGAGCCCCACTTGAACTGACATAGAATCAGGGAAAATTGGAACAAGAATAGGCCATTCGGCCCATCAATCCCACTCCACCATTCAATATGATCATCCAACTCAGTACCTTGTTACTGCCATCGCCCCATACCCCTTTGATCCCTTTAGCCCCAAAAACAATATCTAACTCCTTCTTGAAAACATTCAATGTTTTGGCCACAACAGTTTTCTGTGGTAGTGAATTCCACAGGCTCACCATTCTCTGGTTGAAGAAATTTCCCCTCATCTCAGTCCTAGATGGCCCACTCTGTATCCTTAAACTGTGACCCCCTGCTTCTGGACTTCTTGGACATCGGGAATGTCGTTCCTGTGTTTTCCCTGTCTAGTTCTGTGGGAATTTTATAGATTTCTGTGAGATCCCCCCACCACCTCATTCTTCTAAACCCCACTCAATACAGTCCTGAATGATCCAATCTCTCTTCATTCGTCAGTCCCAGGAAGCAGACAGGGAAACATGGAAATCAAATGCTGAAAACCAGTGAGTGGGAGGTTCTGACTGAGGAGACAGAAGGGTTACATCCAGCCCTGAGAAAGATATTACCCCCTCCACCACCACCACCACTATCCTCCCAGTGTGTGCTGGTGAAATGTGGGGTGGTGGGTGGGGGGAGGGGTGGCATATTGTCGAGACAATTTGCTGTCATCCTGAAGTTTGGCCTTGCATTTCACTCCTTGTAAAATGCAGTTTGTGATATTCCGATTCCTGTGGGAAACCAGTACATGGCCTCTTTGCAGTTAAAGAATTTCATTGCAATGCGAAGGTGTGAGGGTAAAGGGGGAGTTCAGTTGTGCAAATCTGTTACTGCTCCTGGATCTATTGCTGTGTGTGTCTTTTCCTGAAATCAAACCACTCAGATGCATCATGACCCGCCTGTGGAGCAGGTGGGATTTGAACCGGGGCCTCCTGGCTCAGGGGTAGGGACGCTACTGCCGTGCCAGAGGAGCTCCCTGCCTCCCCGGTTCAATGAAGCTTTGTTTGTGGACTAACTTCCTGCTTCGTTCTGTGTTTGCTGGGGCTTTGTGTCCTAATGGTGCCCTCTGTTTGTACACCCCAATGCGATTAGATCAACCCTGACGAGGAAGGAATGAGAAAGATCGCAGAGTTGGTCTCAACGTTCCCACACACCATGAAGACATGGCTCGGACCGGCAATACCCCTCATCTCACTGTTCCACCCTGGTTACATTAAACCTGTCCTGTTGGCATCAGGTATTCAGTTGAAGTCCGGGTTGTTGAGTATTTGAATAAGTTGCTGGGGATAGGTTCTGGACTCCTCAATCCTTCAGGGGCGCAGACTGTACTTCAACATGTCTGTGACTGTCAGAATGGGATCCAGTCCGACAGCGAGGTGAATGAGAGAGGCAGACAGGCCGAGACAGACAAATGGGACAGGCAAGTGGCAGTGTAGCGAGAGGCCATTCATCCCATTGATCCTGTGCTGTTGCAATCCACACCAAGGTGGGTGGATGCTGTTCCTGATCCAAGAGTCATGGGTGTCTCACGACTCCGATTCTCGCTGTGGCCCCTGAGTGGGGAGGGTGTAGGTTACATTGTGTGGGTCATCTGGTTTTCATGAGAATGGCAGTTGTTTCTCATGAACATGGATTTCAGTGACAGGCCCATGTGCTACACAGTGGACAGCAGGTCGCAGGTCACACTGTGAGCTCTTTCAACAAAATGCTAAACGTTTCTGACATTACTAACAGCCGGATCCTCCCGGAATATGCCTGTCCTTGGATGTTATTGAGACTCGATGGTGTGGCCTTCATGTGTTAGATAGTGAGACAGTGTGAAAACAGCTCTACTGTGCCAGCTGCTGATGGACTGAAACTGGGCATATAGGCTCTGCCTCAGAATCTGCCCAAATTTTACAGAAGCAGCCATTCAGTTCAGCAAGTCCACACCGACCCCCCCCCCCCCCCCCGGGGATCCCCCCCCCCACCCCCTCCCTGTAACCCTGCATAACCCACCCACATCCCTGCACACTATGGGCAATTTAACATGGCCGATCCACCCTAACCTGCACATCTTTGGACTGTGGGAGGAAACCAGAGCACCTAGAAGAAAC
The DNA here is from genome assembly GCA_024137785.1 of Ginglymostoma cirratum. Classification (NCBI taxonomy): domain Eukaryota; kingdom Metazoa; phylum Chordata; class Chondrichthyes; order Orectolobiformes; family Ginglymostomatidae; genus Ginglymostoma; species Ginglymostoma cirratum. The sequence goes on along the minus strand of JAHRHZ010000146.1, from coordinate 2,670,262 downwards.
CTACCCAGACATGGGGAGAATGTGCAAACTCCACACAGATAGTCACCTGAGGCTGGAATTGAACCCAGGTCCCTGGTACTGTGAGGTAGCAGTGCTAACCACTGAACCACCATGCCATCTTTCTTTTTGCCAACAATGTCTTCAGGCTGCCCTCACACAAAATGTTTGCCATCCTGAAGACGCTGAGGTGTGTCCAGGATCAGTGATGGGACACACTCCCCTCAAAAACAGTTTTATCTTCACTTGAGGCACCTGCTTTCCCTTTGAACTGAAATCAGACCAGCAACTTTGACTATTAAATGTGTATCAGGACAGACCTAGGGCAGGTAGATAAAGTAACTTGACCCCAGTCCCTGCTCAGTCTGTGAGGGGTTTATCTGTTTGAATTTGGCTGTGGAGAAGCTGATTCAGGGAAGAAACTTTCTCCGTCTATGTATGCTATTTAATTTCATCGCTGGGTCAGTGACTGCAGGTGTGTCTCTGTCATCTTTGAAAGTTTAAAGTTTGTTTTAAAGAGAAAAAAGATGGCTGCTTGGATAGCTTGGTCTGTCTGGTATACCTGTTGGTGTACTCGCATCTCCGCTATTGGCAGTGTCATTCCCATGACACCTTCGCTCTCTGTTAACTCTGTGTCTGGTCTGTTGTCCTTTCCTGGTTGGGCAGTGGTAGCTGCTGGGAGTTCAATGGATGGGAATATTGCTAATAGTGACCTTTGTAACAGTGCCCAGGGGTCAACCATCATGAGTCACAACACCACGTTTTCGATTTCTGGTTCAAATCAATTCAAACATCTCCTCACGCGTCTCTCTCCCTCTTTTCAATTGCTGTCTGCCTCTTCTCTCTCTTTTCTGGTGTTCCTTTCTTTTCTATCCCCTTCTTTCTCACTACCTCTCTCATTGTGTGTCTACTTGCTCTCTTTCTCTTCCTCCCTCACTCCCTGACTCATCTCCCTCTCTGCCTATCGTACAGGTCACACAGGATCTCACGTTTGCTGTTTACAAGGTTGAGGTGTTTGATGTTTTGTTAATAGACAATTTTTAGAAGCTTCTCACCATTTATTCTAAACACGGTACAGGAGGCCCAACATTTCTCTGCCATCCCTTAGCTACAGTAATCGAAAACTTAATCCTGTATCCCATTCTCTGCTCATTACCCTGTGTCAAGGCCAATCTCCCCATAGCCCTGTATCAATCCCAAACTAATCCCACTGCCCCGCTCTCTCCCCATAGCCCTGTATTGATCCCACACTAATCCCACTGCCCCACTCTCTCCCCATAGCCCTGTATTGATCCCACAGTAATCCCACTGCCC
>JAHRHZ010000146.1:2648610-2658951 GCA_024137785.1 Ginglymostoma cirratum | reverse complement strand
TCTCTCTCTCTCTCTCTCTCGTGGGCCCCTCGTTTCTCATTGCGCAAGGCTCCTTGATGACACAGTGTCTCTCTTCTGAGAAAGCTGGGGATAGCCGCAGCTTGATGCTCCCACCCCCCAAACCCCGGTGCCCCAGCTGGTTGCTCTGTAAATGGTCAGCGTGGCTGATGTGTCCTCCCGTTCTGGAGGGGGGTGCAGGGGCTTCCTGGGGTTGGCCGTGGGACTGCGTCGTGTTTGGACTGCCCTCCGCAATGCACGTTGTGAAATGGCGGATGTTTCTCTGTCTCACTGCAGGAGAAATGGGACCGGCTGATGTCGGAGGGAGTGACCTCACTGGAGATGTTTGAGCACATCAGCCTGATGACCTTGGACAGCCTCCTGAAATGTACCTTCAGCTATGACAGTAACTGTCAACTGTGAGTAACCACCAGGGTACAGCCCTGCCCACTGACCTCTGTGTTGGTAAAAAGCAAGGCACAACCAGGGAACAGCCGCCTGGAGTTGACCATCTCAATCAGGTCCTTTTTTTTCTTTATTCATTCAGGGGATGAGGGTGTCATTGCCCAGGCAGCATTTATTGCCCATCCCTAATTGCCCAGAGGGCAGTTGAGAGTCAACCACATTGTTGTGGGCCTGGAGTCACATGTAGGTCAGACCAGGTAAGGATGGCAGTTTCCTTCCCAAAAGGACATTAGTGAACCAGATGGGTTTTTCCTGACAATGGACTCGTGGTCATCGTTAGATTCTTAATTCCAGATATTTTATTGAATTCAAATTCCACCATCTGCCTTGGCAGGATTTGAACCCAGGTCCCCAGAACATTATCTGGGTCTCAGGATTAACAGTCCAGTGATAATACCACTAGGCCGTCACCTTCCCATACCAGCCATGGTCTTACTGTATGGTGGAGGGACTGAATGGCCTACACCTTCTGTCAAGCCCCATGTTTCCCATGGAGCGATTTCCCAAACTATGATGTCCCAATGGGGTTAAAAAGGTGTGGAAATGGAGCAAAACAGGCCGTTCAGCCCCGCTGTGCTATCCAGCAAGATCGTGGCTGAGGGGCCGGGGATTTTGGAAGCAGTGATGGTTGCCACGGTGATCGTTCTGATTCCTAACAGTGATGAGGTCCATTTTAAATGCTGCACCACTGCCCCGCACCACCCCCTTGTTGACTCCCACCGAAACAGGGTGACCCCTGAGGCCATCGTTGAAGCCAATGGCTCAGAAATAGTGACTGTATCCCCCCACGCCCACTTACTCCCCACTCCACCCTCTCAGTGACTGTCAAAACCACCCCCCCAACTCCCAGACTGTTACCCTGGGGCCTGATGAAGCCTGAGCTGAGAAAGGGTTTTGGAATAACTGGCCTATGTTCTAACTACATTGATGTGTGCCACCTCATGCTTTCCTCCGGCTTGCACCAACATTCAGTCTGTTACGCAGGACCCAGTCATGATGAGGTGAAAAGCTAGTGAATAGAGAAACTGCGTTGATGTAGCACTGTTCAGGACAAGCCCTTCAGAGTTCAGTCGTGGTGTAATGTGGGAAACGTGCCTGCTGATTAATGCACAGCAAGCTCCCATGGGGGACAGCAATGAGAATAATGACAGGGGACTGTGCAGGGAAACAAGGGCCAGGCAATGAGCCTGCCCCCTGCTGGGCTTCCACCGCCTGGAGGGGCGGAGAAGGTTTAACATGTCATCCCAGAGCCAGCACCTCTGATGGTGCTGCACGCCCACGGTACTGCACCGGAGCACATTCCTGGATTGACACTCTCGTGTTGTCTGCGGTGGGAATCCGTGATCTTCAGGAGGGGATGTGTGCTGGCCACTGAGCTGTGCTGGGTGTGTTCACATCATCCATTAACGACCAGGGGCTTCTGTTTCATGTTTTACCCTTGACCCTGAATCCAGGGTCCCCACCCGAAATGTCAGCTTTCCTGCTTCTCTGATGCTGCCTGGCCTGCTGTGTTCTTCCAGCTCCACACTGTGTTGTCTCTGACTCCAGCATCTGCAGTTCTTACAGTCTCTGACTGAGGACCCTTGAATGCTGTGCCTGGGCTTCCTGGGGGAAGTGGGGAGGGAGATGGGGAACGGACTGAGCTGCACCGACAGCCCTCTCTCCTGTAATTTGCTGCCTAGAAAGTCCAGTGACTACATTGCCGCTATCTACGAACTGAGCACGCTGGTGGTGAAAAGGGAGCGTTATTTACCACACCACATCGACTTCATTTACAAGCTGTCGGCCAACGGCAAGAGGTTTGCCAGGGCGTGTGACCTGGTGCACTCCTATTCGCTGGATGTCGTGCAGCGACGTCGGGAGATCCTGAGGGAGCAGGGGGCAGACGCCTGGCTCCAGTCCAAACAAGGCAAAATGACCGACTTCCTGGACATCCTGCTGCTGTCAAAGGTCAGTGTTTCCGACCCCCTCTGCCGCCCCCACTGGGTTTGGTGAGGCAGCAACTCCTTACCGCCACACAATGAGATCCCTCCTCCTAAAGTGATCCCCTCCGTCACTTCCTGTTCCTCCTGGTGGGCTCTCGGTCAGGCCTGCACTCGAGGGCCATCCCCACTGGCTATGAACTGAGGGGCTAACACGGCCGATCCAAGGTGGGGATCCAGAGGGTATTCACGGGGCATTTCAGAGCCAACCCTGTGGCTCCATGCACCACATTGCAATTGGAACCTGTGCCCCCGAGACAATTGCTGGGCCTGTGGTTCCCTGGGAAAGTGACTTCAGCAGACCCTCCCTCGCATGAGGAGTTGGTTGTTTGGTGAATCTTAGAAACAAAGAGAATAGGCGCAGGAGTGGGCCACTCGGCCCTTCGAGCCTGTTCTGCCATTCTATGATCATCCAACTCAGTAGCTTGTAGCCCTTCCTCCCTACACCCTTTCGATCCCTCTAGCACTGAGAACATTTATTGAACTTCTCCTTGAAAGCATTTAATGTTTTGGCCACAATAGTTTCCGGTGGTAGTGAATTCCAACAGGCTCCCCACTCTCTGGGTGAGTACATATCTCCTCATCCCAGTCCTCAGTGGCCTATGCTGTATCCTTAAACTGTGAGCCCTGTTTCTGGACTCCCTGGTCATCCTTCCAGTGTTTTCCCTGTCTCGGATCGGTGAGGTGAAGGAGGGAGTGGGATTTGATGGTAGGGCAGTCATCCTGTACAAATTAGCAGCTGGCCAATGGGGAATGAGCCTTTATTTTCTGTCCGCAGGATGAGGATGGCAATGGCCTGTCAGATGAGGAGATCCAGTCAGAGGCTGACACTTTCATGTTTGAGGGTAAGTGTGTGGTCAGATCTCCTCTTGGCTATAGTTTTATCTGGGATGTTGACGCTCTGCTGTCTTCAAACATATCCATGGTGTGTGAGGGTCAGTGAAGGGGGCCATGATCTATTATACATCTTTAACCTGTATCCAATACAACCCTTCCTGAAGGCTGATGAGAGTTAGCCAGCTTTTGGAGTCATATGTAGGCCAGACTGGGTCGAGATGGAAGACTTCCGTCCCTGAAGGAAATTGAATGTGTTTCTATGACAATGCTGCTCCCTATTACTGAGTTAGTTTTTCTTCGAATTGACCAAATTTGAATTTAAAAGCAGCTGTGATGGGATTCGGGCCCATGGCCCCAGAGAGTCAGTCCTGATCACAGGCCTCGTAACCACCATCTTACCGCAACCGCTGTTTGCTGGATGTTTGGTGCCATCCTGTGATTAAAAAGACATCCATTTACATCGCACCATTTGTGACCTTGGGAAAGTAGTGAACTTCTGAGGCATGGCCATTGCTGTAATGCAGGAAGTGCTGCGGCTAATTCATGCACAGCAAGACCCCGCATCCATCAAAAGCGATAATGGCCGGGCGACCCATTTCTGTGACGCGAAAGCAGAACCTGCCGGAAACTCGCAGCAGGACTGTCAGTGTTGGCGGTTCAGGCCAGAGAGCTCTGGTGGAAGGTGGAGACTTACATAAACAGGGTGTGAACAAGTAACTGGGAGGCAGGGACAGTGTGTGACACAGGGGAAGGCTGGAGAGATGAAATACAAAAGGGATAATGGTGTGAGGCAGAAGGAGGTGGGATTAGGATTGAGGGGGAGACGGAAATTAGGGGTCATGCTGGGTGTAAATGGAAACAGGGAACACGGTCTGAAATACTGACCACTAATATGTCTGTAAAGTGCTTTTTTTAGTGACATTGGCTAAGTCACCAGAGGGAAAACCCCTGAGAGAGAGAGAGAGAGAGACGATGGGCTGTCCAGGTAACCCTTCATTAGAAAGACAGCTCCCCTAGCAGTGTGGCCCTCCTGTTGTCAGCCTGCCCAATGTTATCTGACTGAGCAGCGAAACTCGAACGCACGCCCCCACCCCACCCCTCAGTTTTCCAGTCAGTGTTTCTCGCCTGTCCCTCAGCGTTTGTGCCGAAAGTGCTCAGAGTTTCGTTCTATCCTGGATCAGTGAAACGAGGTGTTTGTCCATCCATGAATTTCCTTCCCCCAACGTCCCGGCAGGTCACGACACGACGGCCAGTGGGATATCGTGGGTGTTATATAACCTTGCCAGGCACCCGGAATATCAGAGCAAGTGTCGAGAGGAGATCAAGGAACTGCTGAAGACAAAAGATGGTGAAGAGCTGGAGTGGTGAGTGCCTGACCCCTTCGATCTTATGTTACAGACCAAACACAGGAGCACGGGGAGGACCGTTCAGCCTACAGAGCCTGCTCCATATCATCAAAGCTGATGGTGGGTTTCTCACCCGCTCCCCATATCCCGATTTCCCGGAAATCTGTCTGTCCCAGCTTCAAATTGATTTCATGATGGAGCATCGAGAGGTTTCACATCTCTTGGAGTAATCACATTTCCTCAGCCCCCTCTCTTTATCCCGAGTCTGTGCCCCACCCTGGCGTTCACCAAGCGGTGCAGGTATAATCCCACCATGTCCACTCTGTCGAGTCCTCTTCGGGATCTTGTGTATTTGAATGAAATTGAATCCCCATGGAATACTGTATTACACCAGGTGAAGAATTTGTATTGAATTTCCAGGCACAGGAACAGTCACGTGTACAGGCAAGGAATAGAGGGACACAGACCATGGATTTAGTTTAGAATGGCATCATGGTCAGCACAGACATGGTGGGCCGAAGGGCCTATTCCTGTGCTGTACTGTTCTATGTTCTATCCTCCACCCTGTTGGGTTCCCAGGGGCATGTGAACAGCCTCAACATTGAACTGAAAGACAGAGAATGCTGGAAAAACTCAGCAGGTCTGGCAGCATCTGTGAAGGAGAGTCATACAGGACTCAAAACCGTTACTGTGTTTACTCTGCCCACAGATGCTGCTGTGGTGAAGTGGTAATAACACTGGGCCGGGTATCCAGGACCCCAGCCTAATGTTCTGGGGTCATGAGCTCACTTCCAGAGGGTGAAAAAGTTTAAATTCATGAAAAAGCTGTCTTCACGTTGGCCAGTAACCATTACTGGGAAAGACCACATCTGCTTCACTAATGTCCTTTAGGGAAGGAAACTGCCATCATTTTCTGATGAAGGGTCTAGGCCTGAAACATCAGTTTTCCTGCTCCTCTGATGCTGCTTGGCCTGCTGTGTTCATCCAGCTCTGCACCTCGTTATATGTGCCATGCTTACCTGGTCTGGCCTACATGTGATTTCAGACCCACAGCAATGTGGTTGACTCTGAACTGCCCTCTGGGCAATTAAGGATGAGCAATAAATGCTGCCTAGCCATTGACACCCTCATCTCGTGAGTGAATAAAATGAAAGTTAACTATTGATGGCTGCAAGGCTAAGCCTGAGAGTCACAGTTTAAAATCAGGGTTGCTCCCGTTTAAGACAGAGATGAGGAGAGGTTTTTTTGTCCCTGTTCCCAGGGAATTGGCGGAGGGGGGGGGTGGTCAGTGAATATATTTAAGGTGGAGGGAGAAGGTATCAAGGTCGTGAGGGAGGTCAGGAAGGAGGGTGGGCCTGAGGCCGCAGTGAGATTGTATTGATGGGAGGGAGCAGGCTGTGTGTGTATGTGTGTCTGTCTCTGACTGTGCTGTGTCCCTTCCCACAGGGATGATCTCTCCCAGATGCCCTTCACCACCATGTGTATTAAGGAGAGCCTGCGGCTACACCCAGCCGTTACCACTGTGGCCCGGTGCTGTACCGAGGATATCCAGCTTCCCGATGGCAGGGTGATCCCGAAAGGTTAGACCTAGGTCTAGTGCTGCAACGGAGAGGGGTCACACAGACACAGTGTCGTCGGGAGGGGGCCATAAATGTCTGTCAGCGTCGATCAAAACCCTCCCCTCAGCTGAGACATTGCAGCCTGAGGAGAGACACAACATTATTTTTAACCTGAGGCCTGAACTCAGGCTGCACAGTGCACACAGAGTGAAGGCCTGAATCCCCCAACCCCCTCCCTGGGCCTGATGTGCCGAGTTTTATACAAACACATGGATTAAGGAGCAGATCACTTGGCCCCTCGTCCCTGCCCTGCCAACAGGGTAAGATCTAGGCCTGATCTGGTTGTGTTTTGAATTCCACTTTCCCATCTACCCACTCCTCCTGCCCCACCCAGATTCTCCTCAATTCCCTGACTAACTAGAATCTGTTCCCCCTTCAAAAGATTCCCTGGGCCAGACTCCAGTGCCGTCTGAGACTGGGTGTTCCAGAGTGACACAGCCCTCTGAGAGAATTTTCCTTCATCTCTCTCCTAATAGAGACCACTCGTTTTAAACAGTGTCTCCTCATTCCCGATTGACCCACAACAGGAGTCATCCTGTCCGTATCCTCTTCACCATTTGGAATCTCAGACACTTCGCCATGTCACTCCTCACCCTTCTAAACTCCAGCAGGAACAAGCTCAGTTTGGCCAATCTTTCCTTGTAAGTTAACCCTATCATTCTAGGCATCAGTCTAAGTAATCTCCTCTGAACTGCATTTACATCCTTTCTTAAGTAAGGAGACCAGAGCTGCACACAGTATTCAAGACACAGTCTCATCAGTGCTGGTTTACTGAAGCTCAGCATTCTGAACATAACGTTCAAATCCTTACTTAATAAAGGTTTGCATCACATTAATCTTCCTGGTCAGTTATCGAGTCATACAACATAGAAACAGACCCTTCGGTCAAACCGGTCCATGCTGAACATAATCTCAAACTGAACTAGTTTTACCAACCTGTGGTTGGCCTATATTCCTCCAAACATGTACTTATATAAGTACTCATGTACTTATCCAAATGTCTTTCATACATTGTGACTGTACCCACATCCACCACTTCCTCAGGAAGCTCTTTCCCCACACAGACCAACCTCTATGTAATATGTCTTTTTAAAATCTCTCTCATCTCACCCCAGGGAAATGACAACTACCATCAACTCTATCTATACCTCTCATTATTTTATAAACCTCTCAACCACCCCTGCTCCAGTGAAAAAAAATTCCCAGCCTCTCCTTATATCTCAAACCCTCCATTCCCAGCAACATCCTGGTAAATCTTTTCTGAACCATCTCCAGCTTAATAATATCCTGCAGCCAACAGGTCAACCAGAACTGGCCTCACCAACATCCCGTACAATCTCAACAAGATGTCCCAACTCCTACACTGCACAATCTCTCCGACAGCTCTATCCACATTCTACACATGCTTCCCCCCCGCCCACCCCCCCAAAACCAGGATAAGCTGTGGTTAATCTACATCAATGGTTATCTTCATCCTTTCAGTCATAGGGGAGGTGATGGCCTAGTGGCGTTACGACTGGATTTGCTAATCTAGATAATGTTCTGGATAATGTCCTGCACCTATGATGCTGCTTGGCCTGCTGTGTTCATCCAGCTCTACACCTTGGTATCTCTAATGTTCTGGGGACCTGGGTTTGAGCCCCACCATGGCAAATGGTAGAAATTGAATTCAGCAAAAATCTGGAATTAATAATTGTACAGCAGAGAAACAGACCCTTTGGTCCAACTTGTCCATGCTGACCAGATATCCTAAATTAATTTGGCCCACGCCCCTCTAAACCCTTCCTATTCATGTACCCCTCCAGATGTCTTTTAAATGTTGTAATTGTACCAGACTCCATCACCTCCTCCGGCAGCTCGCTCCAAAATACTTTTTGTCTCCTCATTAACAGCACAAACGTTATCACAAACTGAAGCCCATATTCCCAGCCAAGTGTTTGTGGCTCCTTACATCAATGCATTGCACAACCATATTATCTTCTTCCAAAGTGTACTACTGTCCCTCCTCCTTCTGCATTCGCAGTGCTTTCACAAGTCCTTCCCACTGATCATTTCCAAAACCCCTACCCTGTCCTGTCTGTGACTTCACAGCATTTGTAAAGTGTCCCCATTCACTTGGACACACCCTCCTGCTGCACGTCTCCACAATACTCTCTCCACAAATGCAAAATTCTCCCATTCATCACTTTGAATTCCCCAAAACTCAGCTCAGCAATACATTGCACGACAAACTTAATTTTACTGTTTTAGAGCTTTTGTTTTGAAAAACCAACGCCTTGTTACTTGCTGCTTGGCATTAAATTTCTGGGACTAAATTACTCCTGTCGTTCTTGGTTAGTTTATAGTAACCTTTAGCTCCACGTTACTGCAGTATTAACGTAGATCACAATCCAGTAAAGATAATAAATAGTTACTTGCATGAGAACAAAGATATTTCCTCTCAGTTACCAGTAACTCAGCCACAAAAAAACATAAAGATGCAAGCTTTACTATCTTACTTTGTGCTGAACTCAGCAGGGGAAACAGAAAAGCTGCAACAGTTGAATTTGGCAAAGCTGACTCTCTGCATCACAGGGCTGGTTCTAGAAAATGGCAAAACTCTGTTTGCCTTTTGATCCTTGAGACGGTTGAAGTATCTCTGTTGGCAACACTTGCTCACTTGAGATAGTACCAGTTTCCAATACCCCTCATTTCTATGCTTTAGCTCCCTGAGCCTTTCGTCAATTTCCCCCCACCTCGTGTCCATTAATTATGACTCCATCATACCCCATAATACTGGGTTAGACTGGAGAAATGATGTTCCTCAATATGCTACCTCCTGCACTGCTGTGTGCTAAATCTCTGGTGACCCTTCACGTCACCATTATACCCAGTGCCAAGAATGAAGTGTGTACCAAGAGGAAAGCTCAAGTAGGTTTTCCATACAAAATTTAAAAAATACAGATTCAATTCCTTTAAAATCATTAATTATCTTCAGTCTGCACATGTGAGCAACAAAATACATATTAAATTACTGCTGCAGGTATTCTGATTTACAAAGTGACATCTTGCAACGTGGAGAGAAATCACATACTGGCAGTTTGGACACTCTTTTGATTTCATTGGATTTTTCCAGAAATCTTCTATCAATTTATCCTTGCAGTCGCTCACATTTTTCCACCTGGGAAACTTTGTCGCCAATTGTCGGAAAAACCCATCTGGTTCACGAATGTCCTTTGGGGAAGGAAACTGCCAGCCTTACCTGGTCTGTCCTACATGTGACTCCAGACCCACAGCAACGTGGTTGACTCATAACTGCCCTCTGGGCAATAAATGCTGCCTGGCCATTGACACCCTCATCCTGTGAATAAAGAAAAAGACTTGTGTATAGGGAAGTAATTGGGAATATTTGTCTATTTTCTAGGGAATACCTGTCTGATCAGCATCTATGGAACTCACCACAACCCTGCAGTCTGGCCTGATCCTGAGGTACTGACACCTTCTTTCTCACATGGCAGTGTCGTGGAGGGCTCCCGTGCTGCTCCTCCTACAGCGAGAATGTCGTGTTTGATTGGATGTAGAATGACGTTGGATAACCTAATAGCTTTGAAGGAGTTGACGTTCATGTTGCATTAAGCTCCACCCAGTCTGTGGGAGGAGCCTATTGAGGTCAGCTGGAGGAGGTAACAGCAATAGGGAGAGTGGGGGCATGCGGAAGGGTTTGGAAACTGGGCTCAGCTTTGTAAAACTCAGCCGTTGTTTAACTGGGAGCGTGTGTCGGTCAGGGAGCACAGTGATAATGTGAAAAGGTCTTGGTTTGACTGGAATGTGTCCAGAAACTGAGCTGAAGGGTATTTAGGAATTTATGAAGGGAGTAGATGTTTTCTGTACAGCTCCTGAGTAACTGCCTCACTAGTTCCAGTAAACGTTGTCCATTGGTATCAGGCATGAAAATACCTTGTGGTTTAAGTCTCCAACATGAGTCAGCAGTGGCCTATCTGCTGTTAGCACTGATAATGAGCCGGGCTGAGGACAGCCCAGACCCTCCACCAGCAGGAAGACACTGTGGGTTCCACCTCACAATTACTTGTACAATACAACAGCTTGAGGGGAGTG
>JAHRHZ010000146.1:2630387-2648510 GCA_024137785.1 Ginglymostoma cirratum | reverse complement strand
GGGGGGGGAGAGGGGAGTGAGTGCGTGGGGGAGAGGGGAGTGAGTGTGGGGGGGGGAGGGGAGTGAGTGCAGGGGGGAAGGGAGTGAGTGTGGGGAAGGGGAGGCCTAGAGCCTGGGTCCAGGCAACTGAACACAACTGCCTTTGGCTGAGCCACTCAAATCCAGGGATATCTGATTGGCCGGAATTGGAAAAACACATGAAAATGAGCTGAGGGTTATTTAGGAAAGGACATGGAAAAAACCAGCTGGAGGTGACAACAGCGTAGGTGAGGGCTTCAGCAGCAGATCAGCTGATGCAGGGAGTGAGTCGGCAGACATTGGAGGTGGAAATAGGTGACCATGTGATGGTGTGTGAATACAGTCTGTGGCTCAGACTGACTCAGATATGGCATCACGTTCCTGACAGTGGGCAGGCCTCGAGTCAGCAGCTTGGAAACTGAACCCGGAGAACTGGGTCCATGAACAACTGTTTTGGACCGGAGTAAACTTCTGCTCCACCAGTCTGAAATGTCAGACAAGCAACCTGAAGCAGTCCATGCTGAAATGCTTTAAGACCTGGACAATAACCAAGTTTGGGCTAAGAAGTGACAAGTCCCGTTCACACCAGGCAATGACCATCCCCTGAAAACAGGCTATTATCACCACCCCTTGACATTTACCCTCACTGAATCCCCTACTATCAACATCCTGGGGGTTATCATTGACCAGAAACTCAATTGGACTCACCACATAAACACAGTGGCTACAAGAGCAGGTCAGAAACTAGGAATACTGTGGCGATTAACTCACCTCCTGACTCCCTAAAGCCTGTCCGCCATCTGCAAGGCACAAGTCAGGAGTGTGATGGAATACTCCCCACTTGCCTGGATGGGGGCAGCCCCAGTAACACTCAAGAAGCTTGACACCATCCAGGACAAAACAGTCCCCACCTGATTGGCACCACATCCACAAATATCCCCTCCCGCCACCACCGACACTCAGTAACGGCAGTGTGTACTATCTACAAGATGCACTGCAGAAATTCAGCAACGATCCTCAGACAGCACCTTCCAAACCCATGACCACTTGCATCTAGAAGGACAAGGGCAGCAGATAACATGGGAACACCATCACCTCCAAGTTCCCCTCCAAGCCACTCACCATGCTGACTGAGATACAGGAGGATGTAGATGGGATGATTGTTCGCCAGGACAGAAGGGCCTATGGTTGGTTAGTTTGAGGAGAGGTGTGATGACAACAGACTGGAAGGAGAGAGGGACAGCTTCAGAGGAGAGAGATCCATGAACAATATCAGTGAGAACTGGAGGGCTGCTGAAGGGGAACAGTTTAGGGTGAGTCAGGTCCTGAGGGAGGGCCTGGGAGGGGCTTGGGGGGTGTTGTGGTGGTGGGCGGTGGGGAGGGGGGATTTTCGGAGAAAAACTAGAGCAAAGTGACAGGACAGGTCAGAGCGTGAGGAGCTTCAGAGAAAGCTTGTCCCTGTGCCTAGGGGAAGGATGAGACAAGAGTGGCATGAGTCACAGACACAAGAGAGAGATCTGTGAGGTTCCGGGAGAATGAGAGAGCAGTGAACTCAAAAGAGCGAGAGAGAGGACGATGAGCTGAGACAAAGGATGGAAAGCCATTTGATGCAGCGCTGAGGAAGGGTAATGGTGAGGATGATTCAGTGTGTCAAGTGTTGTGGTAGCTGGGGCAGAATAAGCATTCAAAACGTGTGTGTGGTGGGGGGTGGGGGGTGGAACAAGGTTAGAATGTCAAAGGGATCAATGCCAGGAAAAGTGAGGGTGTTGAGCATAAGGTGTACCTTAGTGTCACATCACTACAGAATGGTGTAGTCACTGGAGGGACTTGGTTCAGGGACAAGGAGGCTCATTCTTAGGGGTCCCTCTCTCTCTTGGGGTACAACGCAGGGCTAAGTGTTGCCACTAAGTCCAGGGATGGGTTCACAAGTATCCCCAAGGGAGACCCCATGGCCTTTTGAGAAGGAGAAGGAGAGCTGTGACAGGGAGCCTGGCTAATTCGGGACAAGCTGGGCAAGGAGTGTGTGAGGGACGGGCGGAGAGTGGCAGGGGTGCCTGAGCCGGGCACCTTCTCCCGGTTCAGACAACTGTACAATTTCTCTCACTTGGCTCTGCCTCCACCACATTGTCAGGGAGTACCACTCGCTGGAGAAATAGTTTTCATACGTAATAGCTTTGCCTCTTCCACCAATTACTTTAAACCCATTCCCTCTCATTCTGCATCCTGTCCAGAATGTGAACAGCTCACTGTCTCCTTCAGTGCACGGCCTCACTGTCTGCGTCGGTGCACAGTCTCGCTGTCTGCTTCAGTGCACGGTCTCGCTGTCTGCGTCAGTGCACAGTCTCGCTGTCTCTGTCAGTGCACAGTCTCGCTGTCTCCTTTGGCTCACAGTCTCAATGCCTGCGTCAGTTCACAGTCTCACTGTCTGCATCGGTGCACAGTCTCGCTGTCTCCTTCGGTTCACAGTCTCAATGCCTGCGTCAGTTCACAGTCTCACTGTCTGCGTCAGTGCACAGTCTTGCTGTCTCCTTCAGTGCACAGTCTCAATTTCTGCGTCAGTTCACAGTCTCACTGTCTGTGTCAGCCAGGTTTCCCAAGCTGTCAGAACCCCTTGCTGCCTGTGACTGGACTTTTCCATCTGATTAGTGCAGGACACGTTCCTATCAGTGATGCTGACTGATCCTGTTAACCATCTCATCCGTTGTCTTTCACAGGTTTATAACCCGTATCGCTTCGATTCCATAGACGCAGACAAGAGAGCGTCACATGCCTACGTCCCCTTCTCAGCAGGCCCAAGGTGAGCTCAGTTAGTTCTCTTACTGCAGGGTGGGTCCCTTGCTGTGCTGCTGCCTGACTTCACTTGGCAATGCCCACTACCAGTTACACTCGCTGTTCCAATCAGGGTTCTGAGAATAAGCTGTCTCTGAACAAGAATCTCGCAGGATCAACTGAAACCCTGATGCTCAGTGTCGATCCTGTCCAGTATGGCTGTCAGCCAGCTCTGTGCCCTGAGTCGGTTAGAGTATGGAGTCTGTGTCAGAAACAGTAGGCCACCACCAAGCAGTGTCCAGTAAAATGGAGGAAGAACTCAGTCCCTCACCTTCAGCCTTGATAATCCCCTTGGTCAGTCTCCTAGTCCTTATGGTTTGGTGGAATCCTCCAAAACAGCACACCAGGGGGCATCATTTCAACATTCCTGCATCTTCAGGCGTCTTACTCCACCCATTCAGCTTCTGTAATTATGTTCGGTAGGTGCCAGGGTCAGGAGACAATGCCAGGGGCACCAGTCCTGCTCCCCAGCATCTTGGGAATTAGCATGCAGAGTAGGGATAACAGACAGCGAGACTAGTTCCAAGGACACAAACTGGTGGGAGAATTGGTGGGATTGTGTTTAACAGTGATATTTCTGCTTCGGTAGTGACAGCATCCCAGACTCGTATCCGTGTTCCTCCTACCCTTGGCATTCCCAAAACCCGGCAATGAGCTGCTGAGATGGTTCTTCTGATAATGAAAACTTTTAAATGGAAATAATCTAAAGCTGGACCTTTGACATTTTTCTTGTCATGGTTTCTCAGGCTGTGGGCATCACTGGCAAAGCCAGCATTTGTTGCCCGTCCCTACCTGGCCTTTGCAATGAAGGGCTTGCTAGGGCCATTTCCAAGTAAAGTTACAAATGAACCCATTGCTGTGGGTCTGGAGTCACATATAGACCATGCTGGGTAAGGATGACAGATTTCCCTCCCTAAAGGACATTAATGAACCATATAATTTTTGAAGCTATTAATGGTTTCATGGTCACCATTAGTGAGTCTTAGCTTTGGATTCCAATTTTATTTAAAATTAAGTTGAAATCTTGAGGGATGGATCTATGACTGCCTCCTTCGGTCTCTTTTTCCATTGTGAGATTGTCCTCATGAAGATCGTTGACACAGTGTCTTGAAATCAAATGGTCTTTGTGGTTTGTGTGAGAAACATCGAATGTTTTCAAGAAGGAGTTAGATACAGTTCCTAGGGTTAAAGGGATCACAGGGCACGGGGGAGGAAGCAGGTACAGGGCACTGAGTTGGACAATCAGCCATGATCATGTTGAATGACAGAGCAGGTTTGAAGGGCTGAATGGCCTACTCCTGTTTCTATGTATGGATGGGTCACTGCTGGAGGGGTGCAAGGACTTGTTTCTGATTTCCCAACAGTCTATTTCCATATTTGATAGAACATGGTCAGCCTTTGCATTTCCCTGCTTTTGTTGAAACGGTTCCTTGTGCCAATATTAACGACAGAAATGTGTTTTTGACTCTGAGTTGTGCACAAACATGAAAGTTGCTGCACGATTACCTTCGCTGACCTGATTGAACTGAGAGAGTTAATAAATGGTGACAATTGGTGTTTCTCTGCTTGAGACTGTGACACTGAACTGGAACATCAGCACTCACTCTGTAATCCATACCAAGCTCCCTAGGGGCATGAGCCCTCTGGCTGACTCTGTGGATTGGAGCATGTCCTTTTTACCCCAGCACATGGCTCTCCAGGCAAGCTCCAAGTGTTATTTGAGTAAAACTGTGTGGGAGAGAAGTGGTGAGACTGTGTCAGAGTGGCCAGCACCTGAGCGGTAGAACTGCTGCAGGGTGAGATGTCGCTAAAGTACACCACCAGAGAAAAGGTACAGTCAATCAGCCCAAATACTGTTTTGTGTGAAGATGAACTTCCACCACAGAACAGAGCCTGCAAGCTGCAAGAAAGAGTTTTCCTCCCTAAAAGGGACATTAGTGAGCCAGAAGGGCTTTGAATGGTAGTTGTCTTGGACAGTACAGATTAGTTTTGGAATTCCCGGATTATTAGTTGAGTTTATACCTTCCCAACTGACGTGGTGAGATTTGAACCCATGTTTCATTGTTGAGTGACATGACCATTATATCAGCATCATCAGCCAGAGTTGAGTACATTTCACAGGGGAAGATGTGAGGGTGGCGTTATTAATCCCTTCTATTAAAATAAATGGATTTTCTTTGGCTGCAAAGTCAAGATGTTGTTAATATTGCAAAAAAACCAACTGCTTTCTCTTTAGTGAGAAAAGGTACTGCAGATGCTGGAGAATCCGAGGTAACAAGGTGTGGAGCTGGATGAACACAACAGGCCAAGCAGCATCATAGGAGCAGGAAAACTTGACGTTTCGGGCCTAAAACCCTTCATCAGAAATGGGGGAGGGGAAGAGGGTTCTGAAATAAGTAGGGAGAGAGGGGGAGGTGGATAGAGGATGGATAGAGGAGAGGATAGGTGGAGAGGAGGCAGACAGGTCGAAGAGGCGGGGATGGAGCCAGTAAAGGTGAGTGTAGGTAGTGGGGTAGGGAGGAGATAGGTCAGTCCAGGGAGGACGGACAGGTCAAGGGGGGCGGGATGATGTTAGTAGATAGGAGATGGGGGTGTGGCTTGATGTGGGAGGAGGGGATAGGTGAGAGGAAGAACAGGTTAGGGAGGTGGAGGTGAGCTGGGCTGGTTTTGGGATGCGGTTGGGGGAGGGGAGATTCCTGTATACCTGTATTCCCCATGCTGATGGCCTAAAGGCCCTCCGCTTCTTCCTGTCCCGCAGAACTGACCAATCCCCCTCCACCGACACCCTCATCCGCTTAGCCGAACTCGTCCTCACCCTCAAAAACTTTTCTTTCAATTCCTCCCACTTCCTACAAAGGGGGTGGCCGTGGGTACCCGCATGGGCCCAAGCTATGCCTGCCTCTTTGTAGGTTACATGGAACAATCCCTCTTCCGTACCTACACTGGCCCTAAACCCCACCTCTTCCTCCGTTACATTGATGACTGCATCGGCGCCGCCTCGTGCTCCCACGAGGAGCTTGAACAGTTCATCCACTTCACCAACACCTTCCTGGACCATCTCCAACACTTCTCGCTCCTTCCTGGGCCTCTCTGTCTCCATCTCGGGCAACCACCTAGAAACAGATGTCCATTTCAAGCCCACTGACTCCCACAGCTACCTGGAGTACACCTCCTCCCACCCACCCTCCTGCAAAAATGCCATCCCCTATTCCCAATTCCTTCGCCTCCGCCGCATCTGCTCCCAGGATGAGACATTCCACTCCCGTACATCTCAAATGCCCTCATTCTTCAAGGACCACAACTTCCCCCCAACAGTGGTCGGAAACGCCCTCGACCGTGTCTCCCACATTTCCCAGAACACATCCCTCACACCCCGTCCCCGCAATAATAACCAAAAAAGAATCCCCCTCGTCCTCACATACCACCCCACCAACCTCCGGATCCAACGCATCATCCTCCGACACTTCTGCCATCTGCAATCAGACCCCACCACCATAGACATTTTTCCCTCCCCACCCTTATCTGCCTTCCGGAGGGACCACTCCCTCCGTGACTCCCTTGTCCGCTCCACACTCCCCTCCAGCCCCACCACACCCGGCACTTTTCCCTGTAAGTGCTACACCTGCCCCCACACCTCCTCCCTCACCCCAATCCCAGGCCCCAAAAAGACTTTCCACATCAGGCAGATGTTCACCTGCACATCTGCCAATGTGGTATACTGCATCCGCTGTACCCGTTGTGGCTTCCTCTACATCGGGGAAACCAAGCGGAGGCTTGGGGACCGCTTTGCAGAACACCTGCGCTCAGTTCGCAACAAACAATTGCACCTCCCAGTCGCGAACCATTTCAACTCCCCCTCCCATTCCTCAGATGACATGTCCATCCTTGGCCTCCTACAATGCCACAGTGATGCCACCCGAAGATTGCAGGAACAGCAAATCATATTCAGCCTGGGAACCCTGCAGCCCAATGGCATCAATGTGGATTTCACAAGCTTCAAAATCTCCCCTCCCCCAACCGCATCCCAAAACCAGCCCAGCTCGTCCCCGCCTCCCTAACCTGTTTTTCCTCTCACCTATCCCCTCCTCCCACCTCAAGCCACACCCCCATCTCCTATCTACTAACATCATCCTGCCCCTTGACCTGTCCGTACTCCCTGGACTGACCTATCTCCTCCCTACCTACACTCACCTTTACTGGCTCCATCCCCGCCTCTTCGACTTGTCTGCCTCCTCTCCACCTATCCTCTCCTCTATCCATCCTCTATCCGCCTCCCCCTCTCTCCCTATTTATTTCAGAAGCCTCTTCCCCTCCCCCATTTCTGATGAAGGGTTTAGCCCCGAAACGTCAAGTTTTCCTGCTCCTATGATGCTGCTTGACCTGCTGTGTTCATCCAGCCCCATGCTTGTTATCTCTGCTTTCTCTTTAGTCTTTTGTGAGATGTTACAATGATAAGGAGTGGTTAGGATCTGGAAGGCAGGGTTAATCGAAGCAGTCAGCAGGGAATTGGATTGTCAAGAGGTGGGGGAGTGGGACTGGGTAAATTGCTCCTTGAGAGGGACAGCACAATGGGCCAAATGATCATCTCATGTATTGTAATCATTCCATAATTCTGTAACTCTAATCCTAACACTAACCCTAACTCTGGCCACAAGCCTCACCTTAACTCTAACCCTAACCCTGGGCACAAGCCTCATCCTAACACTAATACTAACCTTGGGCACCACAGATTCAGCAGCATTTATTCCTCATCCCTAATTGCCCTCAAAAAGGTGCGGGTGAGCTACCTCATAGATTATGGACCACAACATCTCAATGTGCATCCACAATGCTGTCAGGGAGGGATTTTGACCCTCTGCCATGGAAGGAACGGTGATATATTTCCAAGTCAGGATGGTGAGTGGCTGGGACGGGAACTTGCAGGGCCTGATGCCCTCATGTATCTGTGGCCCTGGTCCTTCTAAATGGCAGAGGTCATGGATTCAGAAGGTGCTGTCAGAGGGGCTTTGACCAGGTACTGTGTTGGTGCCTGTCGGATGAATCCAAGACGTGTCCAATTATGGTGCGAGCATCATCAGCTCTTTCAGCTTCGTGGATAACCCGTGGCTGACTGGGCTGTGGGCATCTCCACAATGTTAGGTTAGTCCCAATAACTTCCCTGGGGAAGCTGAAGTATTGAACAGCATGACAGATTCCCAGAAGGATCGACAGAGTAAATAATTCAACCATTGGGCACTGTTCCAACACTCAGGATCCGGCTTTGGTCTATCTATTTCAGCACTGGAGATTTTCATTGACGTCCCTCAGGCTCACAGCTTGCTTTGAGGGATAGAGTCCCAGATTTCCACGACCTGTTTGTGAAGTGCTAACTGACCTCATCCCTGAATAATCTCGCTGTGATGTTGAGGTTATTCTTTGGAGGCAAAATGAATATGTTCACCCATTGCAACCTTATCACCAAGAGAAGGGTACAGAGAGCCAATCTCTGCTACCTCCTGCTGCTGTCGTACACACTCAACTTGCCTAGTTTAACTGTATCTGCTGCATCTCCAAGTGTCCGTTCTAATATTGCTTTTCTTGCAAGTCAGTCCTGAGTACAAGGTGGGAAAGTTTAGACTACATGTCTCCTTTAAGTAATATTTATTCCTATTTGTTCTTGATTCTCCCCTGCTAGAGGGATTAGTTTAAAGTACTTGGACTATTGGAGAGTGACAGATGTGAACAAGTCACTGCTTAATCTTTATTACCATCCTATTGATTTAACCTGAATTTGAAATCTGAATCTTTGAGGTTTGGGGAAGGGGGTGCAGAGTGGCGAGGCACCCATCCCTTGGTGACTAAATTGTTGCTTCCTCTTCCCTGTTTGTTTAGGAATTGCATTGGGCAGAACTTTGCCCTGTCAGAGATGAAGGTGGCCGTGGCTCTGACTCTGCACCACTACAGGTTATCACTGGACACATCGCAGGAGGTACGCAGGAAACCCGAGTTGATTCTCAGAACCGAGAAGGGGATCTGGCTGGTACTGGAGCGGCTGCCAGGAACACAGCCGAGCGCTGAATGAGGTGGGGGGCGGTGAAGGTCGAAAACCAGAGTGGAAATTTCAACTTAACTTTCAATTGCCGTGGCCTGCAGCTTTTTTTGTACTTACTGCTACATGAAAAAAAATTTCCAAGCTATAACGCTCAATTAAAAAATACATGTTGCAGCCTATAAAATCAACCTCCATCTGTGCAAGTTAATGATTCTACATAATATGGTCATCTCTGTTGAACCTGATAAGGAGAATCGTAATATTCTTTCTAAGCCTTAATTTTTTTTTGTTTCCTTGAAAAATGTAACAGTTATTTCTTGTGGTAAAGTGTTTGGAAATGTCCAGGCCGATTGAGTTATCTGTGATGTTAGAGAATTAGTGCTGACCGACACTGCTCAAAGCAGGAAGCAGCTGCCCCTTCACTTTACCCACCAGCCTCTACCTAACCAAATCCAGCTACATTCACACATGGCTAGAAACAGCTAGCAACCAGAAGTTGTGTGAAGAGGAGGCTGCAGAATAAGGGAGCTCTGTGTCACTAACTAAAGTGGTGGTAAGACTCACCTTTACCTAAAACACTAAGGCGCATCTTAAGTACTTGATCATCTGGTCAATTTACACAACTTCAACAACATGGTGAATTTCCCATTCATCCATCACCCTGTGAGGATAGGAGGCAAATAATAACTTTAGTGTCCTCTCCTCCATTTATTGGTTGTTTAGGATTGAAATTTTTAAGATAAAATGAAACACTCAATTAAGACATGCTATGATTAAATGGCCTTGCACATACATGTTTCATGTGCCCCATGCTATGCAACGACATTAAGGCCTTGAATTATCTTGTTCCTCTCCTTACAATATTCTGACGTCCTGCAATTTCTAACGTGCAGGTCCTTGAGGTTGTGGCATGATCTAGGAATTTGTGCAGCCTCAG
The DNA here is from genome assembly GCA_024137785.1 of Ginglymostoma cirratum. Taxonomy (NCBI): domain Eukaryota; kingdom Metazoa; phylum Chordata; class Chondrichthyes; order Orectolobiformes; family Ginglymostomatidae; genus Ginglymostoma; species Ginglymostoma cirratum. The sequence continues at coordinate 2,638,695 of JAHRHZ010000146.1, read as the reverse complement.
GTAGGCAGGTGGGCACAGGAGCTCCCTCTGGGAACAACATAAATAATCTGCCCTCCCGACAGGTCTGTGATTTTGAACAGAATTTCCCAGGCTGCTTTCTGCCACATTATTGCATCAATCTAATCCAATGTTCTTGTTTAAATCATAAACATTTATGGTATAACATGGGCAGGTACCAATCCTTTAATTGCAAGCAGGAACACAAAGTTTTTCTGTATCACCCTGGGGTTGTAGACTGTCTATCTTTTACGCAGACTTGGATAATCTACAGCGGGAAGCTCAGTATTGGGAGAGGTACTACCAAAGATCCCACTGAGTCATGGACGACCCTGACTTGTGACCAAGCAAAATGGAGAAGGTTCATTCATGAAAGCATCAAAACACATTGTTGAGAACAGGCAGATGCTCAGTGTCTCAAAGTCAAGGCCTTGGAGGGAAGCACACAAGCCTCCAGTCTATCTACCCAAACCTTCACAAGCCCCTAGACAACATTGCTCTCATTGCCCATTTCCAAAGTCCTTCAAACTGGATTCGAAGCAAAGCATTTTCAATCTTAAGGGATGGCTTCTTAAAGACAGCTACTGAGTGCTAGAGCTCAGTGGCTGGAGTTAAATCCTCCTTCTCGCCATCCTGTTATACCTTTATACATTAACAGTTCTCTTTGGGAAACAGTGTGATGCAATGGGAAGATTCACACGCTGGTCAGTCCCAGGATGTCAGTCAGTTTCTCTCATATCTTTCTCCAAAACACAGAGGGTGTGCTTAGCATCATCCCCAAACAGAGAGCAAGATCTCTGTTCTCTACCTGCTGAGACTGTCTGCAGCAGGATTCAAATCCTGCACCTTCTGCCTCAGAGGCTGGAACACTTATCACGGCACCAAAAGGCTTGGGATAGGTAGCAGTGACTGTCTCCTACAGCAATGGATTGTGGCATTGGCAATAAACCACACAAAGGAGAAGCTTTCTGTATTTCAACCAGACTGTTCGAACGAGTAGCTGTAAAGTCTTGGAGGTTGGAATTGATGAGTCGGGGGCTCCCATCCGGTTTCACATGTGACGTACTACCTACTGAACAACACTGACTGCAGTTGGGGAGAGATTTCCACACTTTTGTTGGTAAGACCGTGAAATGACCAAAACGATTTGGATTAAAGGAAGTTTGAGAGAAGTGGTACATACACACAGAGGACATGACAGTTCTTGCAGTAAATAGTTTAATAGTATTTAATACCATTATTTCCTTTAAATATTCAACCATCAGAAATTGTGACATCTTCTGCTAGTCAATGATTTATTATATTGCTGATTACCTTTGGAAATAAATCTCATGTTAATCATTGCAAATGATTAAAACTACAAAAATGCACAGAATTATTTAACATCCATTACTGACCAGTGCAAATAGCAGGTTAAAAAAAGTTCAACTGAAAATTGCATTGTTAGATTACTAGTGTTGGAGGTGCAAGTATCTCAAGGATCTGCTGGTTTCTTCACAATGTCCGTACAACGTTGCTGAGAATATCTCCGCTTTCGGTTACAGTTGTGCCCATTCTGTCAATCTAGCAGCATCTCACTGGGGGCAGCGAGCGACCTGCACTAACTACAGAGCAAGAAAGGGGTGGGGGGGGGCAGTAACGACAGGTGGCACAAAGCCATTACCCTCCCATACCATCAGGATGGTCATGGTTTGCCCTTTCCAGAGGCAAGCACCTTGTTAGTGCTGCCTGGTCTTCCTGTGCTATGCACACTGTAATAGGTCAGATATGTGACCCAAACTGAAAACCCCTCATCTCGAAACCAACTGTTCTCCTGAATTGAAAACCCAATTTCTGGAGCTGAGGGCTCCTTTTTCATATGTAGCCATCTTCATTAGCCTCAACTCAGACTGGCACTGATGCTTGACTCAGTCTGTGAGCGAGAACAGGATCTTATTATTCCTGTGAAAGGAGGCTTGTTGTTTAAGCTTCTCGTGTTGCACTCATCAAGATGTAATCGCAGGAATACCTGGTTTCAGATGGAACAATAATTTACACTCATACAGTATGAACAGTAGAACTTGCTGCTGTCTTTGAAGTCTGGTGTTCTAACAGCCCCATCCTCATCAGCAGACCACAAAAAGTTTTGACAGCATGTCTTCCTTTACAGCATTACCGTGATCCTATTGGTGAAGTTTCTCCACATATTACTGAAATGTTGGTACATCCAAATGTTACTGCTTACTAGGATAGAACAGACCGGATTTATAGACTTCACTTCAAAAAGGTGATGAGTACAGGTTATGAACATTATCCCTATCACTGAAGCTGCAACTAATTTTCCATTGCAGCTCAACATTCATTATAACCTTACTGTTTGGAATTTAGAGTTTTCCCCGTTGACACTGAAATGTACCAGATGGAGTCACTCCGGACATAGCCAGACGAGCTCGGAAAGGGCTCGACAGGAAGTAGCTTCTGTTCTGCAGTGCCTCGGGTGGTTTGGCTGAACAGTGCTTCAACTAGCTACTTACAAGGTGCACTATCAAAACTTTTGACAGGTAGGGATCCACAAATGAGCCTATGGCAGGAAGGTTAAGGTGTTTTGTTACAATGCAGCTTTTTATCTTTCGATATTTACTCTGGTCCAGAGACTTAAACAGGAGGAGCAAAGCTAGGTGACTAGGAATGTCAGTGTGCTGCTACTTGTTAAATGGGCAAACTCAGTGAGCTCAGCCTAATTGGTGAATATTCAGTCTAATTGGCTGTGGACATGAGGAATGCTAAGTGAATCCTCGTACAGCAGTAACTAGTTCGTGGTCACGTGAATCCGGCAGCAGATTCTGCACCGCCAAATAAAATCCATTAGAACACAATCATAACTCCATCTGCAAAACATAATCTCATCAGCTTCTCAGACTAAACAAAGCAGCATCTCGAGAATGTCGAGGGAGTAAAGTGACCAATTAAAAGTCACAGATTAATGGCAGTGCACGTGATTAAATAGTTGAACAGCAATAATTGATTATTCAAAAATTAAACATTTCAATAACATTATCAGTGCCAAACAAAAAGTGAATGGACCACATTACAACCATCAATAGCCCAACAAAGCCTTCCTGTCTTGTGGAGGTACAATTCTATCCCCGAAACAGTTCAGGGTCATCTGTACCCAAGAGACAGCGAGAAGCTCCTAGTAGTTTTCATATTTAAATTGTTATGAGCAGGAGTGCACCATGTGGGCTTTCCCTTAAGTGTTACATTTGTTTGAATGACTTATTTACCAAAATAAAACCACAGAACACTGGAGAAACTCAGCAGGTGTGGCAGCATCTGTGGAGAGAAGAACAGAGTTAACATTTCAAGTCCATCATGACTCTTCTTCAGAATGGACATACTGGATTCAAAATATTAATTCTGTTTCTCTCCACTGACACTGCACAACCCTGCTGAATTTCTCCAGCACTTTGTTTCTTCCAAGATTTCCAGCATCCGCAGCATTTTGTTTTTCTTGGTGCTTGTTCCAAAGATTTCTGTCTGGTCACTCTATGTTTTGTGCTATACATGCTCCTTGTCCACAGGTTCACAGTGATGGAATGATGGGCTGGTGTTTATTTACGCCATGGGTTTGCAGAGTAGGAACAGACCAGAGATAAACAGGCTGAGGGACTTCCACGGAGCAGGACATTTTCACTTTTCATTCTCACAGTCTGGAATTACTGATTGTCCACCTCAGTCTCCTAAAACGAGTGATCTGGACCCTTTGAAACTTGGGCAACTGAGGCAGGGGGAGGGGAGGGGGGGGAAAGACAAGCGGAGGAGGTTGTCAGGGGGAGAGGCGGGCGGGGTGGCCGGGAGAAAGTGTGTTGAATATGGGGAACGGAACAAAATGGGACAAGATGCATGTATACGGAGCTACAGTAATGCATCTATCATGGAGTGAACTCTGTTACTTACACTGTGTGGGGAATATCAGAGTGTAATTCAACCATCATCTCCTAAGGAGTTAATCCACAGGGTATGGTTCAGAAATGGCAGTGCAACATTAAATCTCTCACTTGTGACAGTACTAACTGGAGTTTAGGACAGTAAATTCAGCTAATAGCTAACAGATTGTGAACACAGAGCTGAAGACTGATCTCTGTTAGAAGCTACTGGCTATGATACAGCACCCACTGAGTTTAAACAGCGTTTAAACAAAACTGACCTCCGCTGATGGGGATCTGGAGTGCTGGTAAAATAAAAAAAAACTAGCTCCTTTCTTGATTTGTTACCAATCTGCATTAAAAGACAGACACTGACCAGCTGAGCAAGTGACAGGGTTTGACAAAGCCAGCACAGCATCAGAAGCCCAAAACCAGGACTGCTGGCAATCCTACCTACTCACTCAAGTATCCCAATGACTTGGAATTTAAACAAAATTAAAGTATTGGGAGCAGGCAGCAAGATTTTCTACTGAGGGGAAAATTGATTGAAAGGAGGACATGGGATTCAGCAGCTTCACCTCACTTGGAGTTAAAAGGAGACGCTGCACCCAACAGCAAACTGAAATGACAGCAAGGCCCCTGGACACTCCAGTGCTGGAAACCAGCTCCTGTAAACAGGAAGGAAAACAGTCCCTGATGGAGGAGGAAATATGATACAAGTAGCATACCGCACTCGCAAAGATTGGTGCAAGAGATGTTTTGCTATTCAACAGGATAATTTTGTAAATCCCTTTCTTTCGCTAGATTCCGTTACTGAAGTGGGAGTTGCTGGCCAGGCTGAGTATGTAGAGTTTTAGTGATAGTCTGATTGGGCGCTGGGGTTTTGCTGGGGGCTGCTGCCAGCTTTACGATGCCTTACATTGTTCTGTTCATCCTGTGGAAAAAGAAAATAAATTCATTTAAAATTCACTACGGGGAGGCTGATATATCAATTAGATATGACACAAGGGCATTCATAAAATACACTTGCATTAGATGTAAGCAGGCATGGTTTTTATGTCAGTGAGGTACAGGGGTCAGCATCTGGTTGTGTTGTGAGGCTAGGGTGGTGTGATCCTGGGTTTGGGGGGGGAAGTAAGGAGAGTTTGTGGGGATCAGGGAAATGATTGAAACACACAAGTGCTTTAATGAATTTAAAGCTGAACCAGATCCCCATCCCCACTATTCCCACATCCCACATTCCACCAGACTCCCAATCCCCAATACTCAAACATGCTTCCATAGTAATTCCATAAGGTATTCTTCCACTGTTCCTGGTCCCCAAGTATCCCCTCAGCTCATTCTGCCCTGATATCTCCAACTACCCTTCACCCATCCACTAAAAACTAACCACAGGTTTGCTCAATTCACAAGACCACACTGCCCCCCACCCCTCCCCTCCCCCCGCATCCCCCACCATCCCAGGCGGCTGCTCAGCTTCTTCAAGTCTGCTTCATCGTTTGATAAATTGACTGCTCATTTCTATAATTCCATTCCCCATATCCCTCAATCCCCTTTGTAGCCACTAAGTGATCTGAATTTTGTTTGTACTCAGTGACTGGGCATCATGGCCTTAAGGGGTAGGGATTCTAACCATACAAAACTAAAGAAATTTCCTCTCAGTTGGAAATGGTTGATTCCTTTGATTGTGAGAATGTGGTTCCTACTTGCAATGTTGAGTCAGTAGACACAGCAGTAATCACAGAGTTGTTAAAGCCTAGAATATAGTCACCTTGTCTGCACCAGCTCTCAAAGAGCTTTTAATGGTGGTAACTTGTATCCACCCCATGGAGCCCCCTAGTCGCTACTGCCTTTCTGTCGTTTTAAGCCAGGGGCTCTGGCACTGCAAGTAGATATCATTCCAGGTTGCTGCTATTGACACAGGTACTCGTGGCTAAACATCTGATTGAGAACTCTCAGGACATCACTGCACTGCCTATGGTCTACCATTCCAAATCAAACCTGACCTGCCACCTCACTTGCTTAGTAACCTGCCTTCATCACGTCAGCACTTCCTGCAGTCTTTCAAAGCCAAAGTTGTGTTGTTGAGCTCTCTGCTATTCAGGCACTCCTCAACCCCAGCTTTCAGAATCATTTCACAGTGTTGGCGTGATCATTGGCTGTTCCTTGGTTCCCTGGCACCCAATCAGCAACAGCACCTAGAGATACACATCACCCTGCTGGTCTCCAGTGCGATCAACAAATTAAATTTCACCTCTACTCTCTATTTCCCAGTCTCACTTTCCCTTGTTAACTTCCTGTGGATTATTCTACTTTCTTAGCTCCATTCAACTCTGACATAACTAATTACAGCACTGAGGGAAGCCATTTGGTGCATCTCCTGGCTGCTAGCCAATCACTCTCATCCTATTAATGAATCCTTACATATTGCTACATTTCATAGATCAATTCAAGTCCCCTAAAATAACGGTGCTGCTTAAATAAACCCCAGTGGTCAGGAATACTCCATTCTGACAATGCACACAATGAATACAGTTTGAATATGTTTTTTTGTTGTCTCACATTGGTCTTTAATCTGTACCCATCAGGCCCATTAGTTTGTTCTTGCTGCTTTATCACAATGTTTCATTCTTGCTCAATCGATGGAACTTGGATTGGTTGTCTCAAACAGTGTCTTAATTTCTTCCTCAGTTTGGATTACAGCATGAATTTTGCGTCTGGTGCATTCTGACACTCGAGTATCCATAGTATGCTGCACCCAGAGGGGCTTAACTCTGCATCTGTTGAAATGGTGAAACTTGGTTCTGTGGCATTGCAGCCATAACTGATCACCTCTGGTTGCAAGTTTGGTAAAAAACAAAGTTTTGCAGCACTGCCGCAGGGACAAGGCCCCATGCTTGCATGCACTATAGGAAGAGGAAGTTAAACACTGATTTAAACTGATCTGCAACTTGATCTGACTATTTAAGTAAAACAACAGAGATATCATGCACAATATCAGTTCTGCAAGATCAAATCACTGAGAGCACTCCTGCCTCTCACTCTGTTATTCTCTTACAGTGTCCTTATCGAGGTGAATGTGACTGTTAATTAGTGCCTAGCAGAAAGCTTGCTGTTTGCTTTCACAGTGTCGCTGATGGAACACTGGACTTTCACACTCACTTTTCTTGCTATGTTTTCCTACCTTGGATCTGCTTCTCTTATCTGTGTTCTTTTGGTCCTGTTTTTTTTTTACCCACTCCTTTGCGCCCAGTTACTGGGATGAGGGCATCACAGGTGAGGAGGAACACAATTCCCGGTGTTTTTCCTCACCACAGGATAGGAACACTGCAGCCTATTTTTGTGCAGTAGGGGTGTGGGGACAGAATGATAACATTACTAGGGGCAGCAGAGTGGCTCAGTGGTTAGGAGCAAAAACAAAGTTGCTGGGAAAGCTCAGCAGGTCTCGCATGCTGCCAGACCTGCTGAGCTTTTCCAGCAACTTTGTTTTTGCTCCTGATTTATAGCATCTGCAGTTCTTTCGGTTTTTATTTGGCTCAGAGGTTAGCACTGCTGCCTCACAGCGCCAGGGACTTGGGTTCAATTCCACCCCAGGTGACTGTCTGAGTAGAGCTTGCACATTATCCCAGTGTCTGTGTGGGCCTCCCCCGGGTGCTCCAGTTTCCTCCCACAGTCCAAAGATGTGCAGGCTAGGTGGATTGGCCACGCTAAATTGCCCATTGTGCTCTGGAGTGTGTAGATTAGGTGGGTTATGAGGAATTGGTCTGGGTGGGATGCTCTGAGAGTCGGTGTAGACTTGTTGGGCTGAAGGGCCTGTTTCCACACTGTAGGGATGCTATGATGATGACTGGCATTGCTTGGACTAATGCTCTTGAGATGAGAAACCATGGCAGGTGGCGGAACTTAAGTTTGAGTAATAAGTTTGGAATTGAAAGCTGGACATTGGGATTTTATAACAGTTATCTGGTTCACTACTGTCCTTTAGGGAAACAAATCTGTTCTCCTTACCTGGTCTGGTATTTTCATGACTCCAGACTTGTTTGCAATGAGGGTGACTGTTAAATGCGCTCTAAAATGACCTAACAAGCCACTCATCTTAAGGACAATTGGAAAAAACTCCATAACTCTTTCAACAAGGTCTCACATGGAAGACCGGTTAAGGAGCTGAGAGCCCATGGGATTCACGGTAATGTGTCAAATTGGGTCCAAAATAGACAGGAAAGCAGAGGGTGATGATTGAAGGGTGTTTGTGTGACTGGAAATCTATGTCCATTGGTGTACCACAGGATTAGATGCTGGGCCCTTTTCTGTTTGTTGTGTACATTAATGATCTAGACATGAATGTAGAAGATATGATCTGTCAGTTTGATCCGTCAGTTTGATCCGTCAGTTTGATCCGTCAGTTT
>JAHRHZ010000146.1:2516419-2630377 GCA_024137785.1 Ginglymostoma cirratum | reverse complement strand
TCCGTCAGTTTGATCCGTCAGTTTGATCCGTCAGTTTGATCCGTCAGATGACACAGAACTTGGTGGCGTGGCAGACACCAAGGAAGAGAGCCTTAGAATGCTATAAATGGGCTGGTCAGGTGGATTGAACAGTGACAAATGAAATTTAATCCTGAAAAGCGTGGAACAGTGCATTTTGCGAGGACTCACAAGGCTGGAGATGGTTGAACGGTAGGACCCTAGGATTTACAGAGGATCAGAGGGACCTTTGTATGCATGCCCACAGATTCTGGAAGGCAGCAGGACAGAGGGATAAAGTGGTTAAGATGACATATAGAATACTTGCCTGCATTAGCTGAGGCATGGAACACATGAGCAAGCAGGCCATGATGGAACTTTGTGTAATGTTAGTCAGGCCACAGCTGGAGCACCATGTGGTTACCACATTGTTGGAAGGGTATGATTACACTAGAGAGAGCTTCATGAGGGTGTTGCCTGGGCTGGAACAACTCAGCTATGAAGACAAGCCTGATAGGCTTGGACTGTTTGCTTCTAGCAGAGAAGGCTGGAAGAGACGTACATAGCTCTGAGAGGCATAGACAGGGCAGATCTGAGGAAAACCTTTCTCATCCAGTGGGTGGTAGGTATCTGGAACTGACTTCCTGAAAGGGTGGTAGAGGCACGAATACACAAAACGTTTAAGAGCTAGTTAGATGAGCACTTGAAACACCACAGCATAGACGGCTTGATATTGCTGATGGGCTGAAGGGCCTTTTTCCATCATATAAAAACTCTGACTCCATGACTCCAATTAAGAATGGGCAAGATCTTACCAGTAATGATCGCATCCCATGAAAGACTGAAGTTGAGGTATCTATCAGCTATAACTGAATAGCAGAACTAAGTAGAACAACAGCCTTGAGAGGATAAATAGGCTTGTCTTGTTACTAGAACTGTAATCCTTCACTGGATGATTAAATTTGGGAGAGTTTACGTTCCTGGGGTTATCCAACTCAAAACTAACATGCAAGAAGATGAGAAATTCTGTAGAAGTGGTGATTCTGTCGTTCACTTACCATTTCAAAAGCAGATTCCTGAGTCCATTCAGCAGCTGAGTGGTTGGTTTCTGGATCGTCCTGGTCTTCAAGCTCCTCATTCTCATCTTGTTCCTCATCCCTCACTGCATCCATCACTTCATCCTCATATTCAGTAAGATAATCAGATTCTTCTGCTATGGAGAAAACACAAAGCATGCGATGGGCAGGCTCCCTGTATCTCTCTCTCTCCAACAGCAAAGGCACAGCACTGCTTTCAGAGTCAAAATTTATCACTTCCTCAATTTCAGGTTCAAAAAGAGAAGTTGTATTGAAACACCCCATTTGCCCCATGCTCCAGATTGACTTCCTAACACCTACTCAATTACCTGCCTCACCTACCAACTCACTTACCTCAATTCTCTCTCATTTGCTTATCCAACTTCTCTTGCAATTCATCTGCGCTATTCACCTCAACCAGTCCATTTGGCATTGAGCTCGACATCGTAACCGCTCTCTGGAGTAAAAAGAGCTATCTCCTGAATTGGAGTTTGAATTGATTATGGGCAAACCCACATTAACAGCCTCAGCCACAAGAGGACAATGAGCTGGTCACAGAGGAGCGTGGTGGGGCAGGTATTATCAAGTCTCACTCGTAAGTGTAAAAATCTCCTCTACATGGTCTGTTCATACCCTCTTCTGATTTTAAAGGGCTGAATCAGGAAATCCCTCAGCCCTCCCTTTGTATTCCTCTTCCCAGATAGGTACATGGGAGCTGGTGAAATTTGAATTCAAATTCAATTTTTAAAAAGCTAACTTAGTGATGGCCATGTAACCACTGCCAACTGTCACAAAAATTAATCTAGTTCCCCAATGTCATTCAGGGAAGGAAATCTGCCGTCCATACCCAATCTGGCCTACACGTGACTCCAGTGCCACAAGAATGTGAATGACTCTTAACTGCCCTCATGGTAATTAGGGATGGGTATGCAAGGGCATTTTGAGATCAAGAAAGAAGTGGTGTTAGGTCTCTTGAAAAACATTAAGGTACATTTTCTATTCACTTATTCATTCACGGGATGAGGGTTTCACTGGCTAGGCAGCATTTATTGCCCATTCCTAATTGCCTAGAGGGCAGTTAAGAGTCAACCACATTGCTGTGGGACTGGAGTCACATGTAGGCCAGACCAGATAAGGATAGCAGTTTCCTTTCCTAAAGGACATTAGTGAGCCAGATGGGTTTTTCCTGACGATAGGCAATGGATTCACAGTCATCTTTAGATTTTTAATTCCAAATATTTATTGAATTCAAATTCCACCATCTGCAGTGGCAGGATTCGAACTCAGGTCCCCAGAACATTACCCGGGTCTCTGGGTTAACAGTTTAGCGATAATACGATGAGGCCATCGCCTCCCCATGTAAATAAGTCCCCAGGGCCCGATGGTATCTGCCCCAGAATATTGATAAAGGCAAGAGAAGAGATTGCTGGGGCCTTGACCAAGATCTTTTTATCCTCATTAGCCGCTGGAGAGGTCCCTGAGGACTGGCGAGTAGCTAATGTTGTTCCTTTGTTCAAGAAAGGAAATAGGGATAATCCAAAACTACAGACAAGCGAGTCTCACATTGGTGGTTAGGAAGCTGTTGGAGAGAATTCTTAGGGGTAGGATTTACATGCATTTGGAAAAGCAAGGCCTAATTAGGGGCAGTCAGCATGGCTTTGTGCACAGCAGGTCATGTCTTACTAACTTGATTGAATTTTTTGAGGAGGGGACAAAGGTGATCGATGAGAGTAGAGCAGTGGATGTTGTCTACATGGATTTTAATAAGGCTTTTGGCAAGGCCCCTCATGGTAGGCTCATCCAGAAGATTAAGATGCATGGGATCCAGTGACTTGGCCACATGGATTCAGAATTGGCTTGCCCATAGAAGACAGTGGGTAGTAGTGGGAGCATGTTTTTCTGGCTGAGAGTCCGTGACTAGTGGTATTCCACAGGGATCCACAGAGGGACCTCTGGCGTTTGCAATATATATAAATAACTTGGATGAAAATGTAGATGGGGAGGGGTCAGTAAGTTTGCAGACGATACAAAGATTGGTGGGGTTGTGGATAGTGCAGAAGACTGTCAAAGGATATAGTGGGATATAGATCAGTTGCAGTATGGGTACAGAAATGACAGGTGGAGTTTAATCTGGGTATGAGATGCTGCACTTTGGGAGATCAAACGTTAAGGAAAGTATACAATTAATGGCAGGACCCTGCACAGCGCTGATGTATATAGTCCGTAGTTCCCTAAAAGTGGCCACGCAAGTAAAAAGGGTGGTAAAGTAGGTATATAGCATGTTTGCCTTTATTGGTCAGGGAATTGTGTACAAGAATCAGGATGTCATGTTACAGATTTATAGGACTTTGGTTAGGTCACACTTGCATTATAGGAAGGATGTGGAGGCTTTCAAAATGGTGCAGAAGAGGTTTACCAGGATGCTGCCTGGATTAGAGAGTATGAGCTATAAGGAGAGGCTAGAGAAGCCCTCGGGTTGTTTTCCTCTTGAGCGGCAGAGGCTGAGGAGAGACTTGACAGAAGTCTATAAAATTATGAAATGCATAATGGATTAATGGTCAAAATCTTTTTCCCAGTGCTGAAATGTCTAAAACTAGGGCGCATACATTCAAGGTGAGAGGGAGGGTAAGTTCAAAGGAGATGTGAGGGGCAAGTTCTGTTTTTACACTGAGAGTGGTAGGAGTCTGGAATACACTGCCAGGGGTGGTGGTGGAGGCAGATACAATAGGGACATTTAAGGGACTTTTAGACAAGCACATGAACATGCAAGGAATGAAGGGATATGGACCAAGGGCAGGCGCAAGGGATTAACTTAATTTGGCATCATGTTTGGCACAACACTGTGGGCTAAAGGGCCTGTTCCTGCACTGCACAGTTCTACATTCTAGTCTATATTTTATGTTCTAAACTTTTAAAAAAATCCCTCCCTGTTCTAGCATCAAACTTGTACATGTTTTTTGGCACCCTTGGTATTTCTTTGCAATATGCAGTTTTGATGAAATTGTTGCCACAAAGTCTGCACCCAAATGCACCCTCATCAAGGTATAGAGGAGGTTGCTTTCAATGTGAAGTGGAGTGAAACTGAGAATGTTGTTGCTGCATACTCTGCTGGTAGATACTTAATAGATAAAGAGATCACGTGTTACTAAGAAATAAATGAACCAACACTGGCACCAACAGTAATTCTGACTGCAAGGGAGTTACTGGATTTATCAATCACTTCACTCATGCATGTCCAGTCCTTCTATGACGTTTTAATGGAAATAGCTGACAGTACAATGAGACCCAGACAACACGGCCACAGTGAGACTGATTAAAGAAGCCCTCCCCAGTCCACCTTCATTGCTCAGATCTTTGAGCATAGGAGTTAGGACATTATATTGAGGTTGGACAGGAAGTTGGTGAGGCCTCTTCTGGAGTACGGTGTGCAGTTCTGGTCGCCCTGTTATAGGGAGCATATTATTAAAGCTGGAAAGGGTTCAGAAAAGATTTACCAGGATGAGTTATAAGGAGAGGCTGGATAGGCTAGGACGTTTTTTTCACTGGAGGGTAGGAGATTGAAAGGTGACCTCATAGGGATTTTTTAAATCATGAGGGGTATAGATAAGGTGAATGGTAGGTGTCTTTTCCAAAGGGTGGGGGAGTTCAAGAATAGGGGATCATATTTTTAAGGTGAGAGGAGAAAGATTTAAAAAAGACATGAGGGGCAACTTTGTTTTTACACAGAGAGTGGTTCATATATGGAATGAACTTCCAGAGGAACTGGTGGATGCGGGTACAGTTACAATGTTTAAAAGACATTTGGATAAATACATGAATAAGAAATGTTTGGAAGGATAATGGGCCAAGTGAAGGCAGGACTTGGACTGAAGGGTCTGTTTCTGTGCTGTATGACTCTATGACTACAGTTTTGTTTCCAACTTCCAAACAGATGCTGATGTAAAGTCAGAGCTGCCAACCACCAGGGCGGGCCTAAAATCTTTAGGAGTTCAAAATTAATCACCAGGAGACTGATAGGAGCAAAACAAGGAGGAAATGTGGGGCACGAAAAGAAAATGGATTCTTATTTTTCTACCCCATGCCCCATTTGGTTTGAAATGCATTGCTGTAACAACGTTGGGTTCACATGGAGAAAAGGATGTGTGGCTGATACGCATCTGGCAGTGAATGAAGTTTCAACTCAATTTACAGCAAAGGGTTGACTTGTTGGGCTGATGATGGAGGCTGCAGGTGAAACCTAAAACACAGAGGGCACAATTTAACCACCTGGAACAGTCCTTCCCAAACCTTTACCCACCGTGACATCACTTTGAGGCTGGAAGATTGTTGTGACCCTTCAGTGGGCAGTTGGCTTGAGGGTTTGGAGGAGGGGGGTGGGGGAGAAGATCTATGATAGCAGATGTGGGGGAGCAGGAAGAGATGGAATTGGCAGAGGTCACTGTCACAAAGGTCACGATCGTACTTGGGGTCCTGGTGCCTGTTTTGGGAACCCCTGATCTAGAAGTGTGAAACTGATAAACTTACAAACATTTCTGGTTCATGAAACAAAGCAAGTCACACTGCAGTCTTTTGTCAAATATGAAACTCTCAGCACACGGCAGCAACAGGGAAAGTGCAAGTACATTATTTGTGGCCAGTGCTGGTACTGCAGCCACATTAAGCAGAGACCGCATTTGGGTCAATACTGGCAAAGCCGCATTTATTACCAATCTCCAAGTTAATAGGGGCTATCTGAAGACATTAAGAGTCAATTGAATTGTATGGGACTGGAGTCAATAATGGAGGCAGTGGATTATCATCACGAGGTTCTGGACTGATCCAGTGGAGCTATTCTAAGTGTTCGGCAGCATTCACGGTCGTTGTGGTGTCTGATGACATTGTCCCAGTGGGATTGGAGCTCACAACCTCTGGGTCACTGCACATAGCCAACATGGTTTGGGTGCCTAGAGTCCTGAGCACTGATACCCACAGTGCAGTTAGTCACCAAAAAATCCCAATCTCACTACTCAGCTGTAGGAGAACCTGCAGCAGGTCAGCTAGTTATCTAGCCATCTAGGCTAAAGTGGCTGCACTGCACAGAGGAGCCACAAAACAACAGGAAACAGGATATCGAGACAGCAACTTCTCCCATCTGCTGGTAGCCGATTTAGGCTAGGGTTAAAAAAAAAAAGGCTTTACTCAAATTTTTACGAAATGGGCCACAGTGAATTGTCTTGAGAGTCTTGATTGATGATCAAATCCATTATTTGGGTGTTTTCCTTTCTTGACTCGTCTCTAGTTGAATTTTGAGTCAACTAAATAAAAAGACACTGAGAAAGTACTGGAAAGTAGGCAGCTTACCGTCTGCTAAATTGTAGCTCTTTGGGGGTTCAATTCGAGACACAATCTCAGCGAGGTCAGTGAATGCAGCATTCGAGGACATAAAGGCCTGTAAAAGAAGATGTTGTTCAATAAAGCAGCCTCCATACAAACACTTGGCACACACCTTCTGACAGTGTGTGAACAGCTTTGTAGACAAGCTGTACATACAAAGTCCCTTCACATTTAACCTGCTCAGTTCCAGTTTACAAGGAGCCATTAATTACATAGTCAAGTATTCCAATGTGCTTCATGAGGAGCGTGGACAAAGAAGCATGAGAGCAAAAGGAGGGTGTGGGGTGGGGTAAGTGGGATACCGTGGGGAGAAACTGTAGGAGGCACTGTTTGGAAAGGGAATAAGTTCAAGACCTTGACATCTGAAGGCTCAAACATTAAAACACACAGTGATTAAAATTGAGAATGCTCCAGGTGCCGTAACTGACCAAGAGCATGCTGGTCCAAGTATTGGCTACCTTTTTTTATTCATAAACAGGATGAGGGCATCACTGTCCAGGTCAGCATTTATTGCCCATCCCTAATTTTTCAGAGTCAACCACATTGTTGTGGGTCTGGAGTCACACGTAGGCCAGACCAGGTAAGGATGGCAGCTTCGTTTCCTAAAGTACATTAGCAAACCAGATGGGTTTTTCCAACAATCGACAATGGATTCACGGTCATTATGAGACTCTGAATTTCAGATATTCATTGAATTCAAATTCCACCATCTGCCGCAGCAGGATTCAAACCCATGCCCCCAGAACATTATCTGGGTCTCTGGATTAACAGTCCAGTGACAATACCACTAGGCCATTACCTCCCCTGAGGGCAGGAATCTGTCCATCATAGACTGCCCCTCACCCTACTGTCGCAATAAAGAGAAACAGAACATTCTTAAAGGATACAAGCCTCTTTTACTTATGGAGGGGGATGCGCTGACCGAGACTCAGAGTCATGTAAACTCACTTCTGAACACAGAACAACACTAACACATACTGACTCTCTCTCTCTCTCTCATACACACACACACACACACACACACACACACACAACTGATGCACCCTAGACATAGACATCAGACACTCAAACTGACAGACTCATCTATGGAGACTCATTCAGAAGATACTCGGACTAACACAGGCAGCAGATCTATTGTCAGAGCAAGGAAACAGCAGAACAGACACAGATTCTGGGGCAGGTTTTCCTTTAAGTGGGGACAGATACAGAGTGAAACACAAACAGACTCAACTGGAGAGTCTGTGGCCCTCTCACATTTCCCTTCCTCTAGTGAATATCTAAACATGGTCCAATCCCACAGATTGATAGTGGACATAATCTTCTTGCTCTCCCCATTGTCACTGAAGCTGAGTGATACTCTGACAGCACTCCATCATTTATGGTAAAAAGAGACATTTTAAAAAGAATTTTGATTTGTAAATACAGGTGGTTGCTTGTGGCCCAGTGAGTGTACATGGGTGTTTCTGGATAAAATAAACTGGGGGTTTAAAGCAGTGAGAGCAGAAACTTGGAGATTTAAATTAATATACTAGCCCCCTGCAGCAAGGGGCTAGCGGTTTTAAATTCGTATTAGATTAGAAACGGGGATCTGTTACTCACATTTTTCTTCTTGATTTCATAATAATCGACTGATTTTCTGTCCTTTAGCATCTTGTCGATAATGTCACCCCTATTCCAGCTACTGAAGACCACCTTTCCGTACTGGTATCCGACATTCTGTGGGCAGTCAGGAAGTGAGCTGAGAGGAGGACAACACCAGCGAGCAAAACAACACAATCCATGAGGAACAGAATACTGCCTCCACGTGCAAGTATGGACTTTGGGGTCAACAGTGGTGACATGCAGAGACCCGTGGCGAACTGAGGAGAGATTCCAATTATGGGGAACTTCCCCTCCTCAAAGACCAGCCTTGCTTTATTGACCAACATAGCCGACCACCTGAAGCCCTGGGAAGTCATGCTAATGACTTGCACCAATAAGTGATAAGTAACATTTGTGCCACATAAATGCCTGTATATCTCCAGCATGAGAGAATCTAACCATCTCCACATGACATACATACATATCACTGAATCCTCCCCACATCCTTAATAGTGACTCCTGACCAAAACCTGAAATAGATCAACCAAAAGGCTGGGAATTGTATCACAAGCAACAAACACATCTCCCCAGTGCCAGCCCACCATCCAGAAGACATAAGTCAGGAGTGTGATGGAATACTTGACTCTATGACTTCGCACTTGCTTGGAGGAGTGCAGCTCCAATAACACTCAAGAAGCTTGACAACATCGAGGACAAAGTAGCCCGCTAAACTGGCACCCCATCATGTTCAACATGCACCCCCTTCATCAATGATCCTCAGTGGCAGCAAAGTACACACTGCAATAACGTGCAAACCCTAGCCTTATGCCATATTGGGCAAGGGGAATAGACACATGGGAACATCACAACCCACAGGATCCCCTCCAAGCCACCTACCATCCAGATTTTTTCTTTCTTCTTTCTTAGGATGTGGGCATCACAGGCAAGGCCAGCTTTTTTTTTGACAATCCCTCCATGCTCTCAATATGGAAAGTTAGTTAGGGCCATTAAAAGTCAACTGCATTGCCCTAGGTCTGGAGTCACATGCAGACCAGACTGGCTGGGATTTCCTTCTCTAAAGGACACAGCAAATCAGACTTTTCTTTTTACAGTTGCTATCAGTTTATTGGTTGCCAGCACAGAGACTAGCTTTACATGCCACACACATAGTAAACACAGTCAGCTGATTGTGTTGATTGAAAGTCCCTTGAGACGGCTTTGTCGTCATCCGATCCCCCTGTGCCCTCGATCCAAACACTGAACAGAAACAGGAATCGTGTAAAACAGACACATATCTGTACAAAGGTAAAAAGGTGTGCAGAGGGCAGGGGAAGCCAAGCACCTGGAGAAGGCCATGCAATGGTATATATTTTTAAATCAGACTGTTATATTATGGCATGTCTCTGGAGCCAGTTCAAGCATATTGGGCTGAATGGCCTCCACCTTGCTCTACTACTCTTTGAAAATGTACACCACAAGATGTTCACTTACATAAATTTCATCAAACTTCCCAAAGTCCATGGTTTTGAACCTGTCAATAGGTGGCCGGATGTATTCACAGTATGCACTGCTCTTTACCAGCTCCAGTTGTCGAACACAGGAGACATAAGCTAGTCGAGACTGAATTTCTGCCATATCTGGCACCTGTAACATATCAGATATTCAACGGTACATTACATGAGATCTGTTAATACCACCATACAAGACATGAACACCAATGCTCATTCCCAAACCAGAGCTCCAATCTCTCCATGAATTCCACTAGCAGTAAAATGCATTTTGTACAATATGATTACAGCAAATGAGGAAACATGGCAGGTGACAGACAGAGCATAAAAACAAGAGGAAATAGAAAGCGAGCATTAGTAAGTGCACAGAAATAGGTCCTGCAGGTTGAGCCATTAACATGGAAATGGCGCTTCTCATTCAGTCAAGAAACACTCATTTTTTAATCTGCAGCACTGAACACAGTGTAGATCTTTATTACAGTTCACAAATGTCTCACTATTTCTCAAAATGTCTGGGACACAGATCTCCCACAGCTCCCTCAACACTCTGGGGCAGGGTCCCCCTCTACAACTCAGAGGCCCAGTCTTTTCTTCCCCGCCTCTGCGAATCAGACAGGGGTACCATCCCCTAAGGAATCATGCTGAGAACACAGATGTTTTTTGTCCTGTAAATGTTCTGTTTTTAGTGATGAGGTTGCGAGGTTCTTCACTACCATTGCCCTAGTAAAATAAACAGTAACAAGATGCACTTAACAATGAGCGAGATTTCTTCATCAATGCATGGCTGGATGCCAGATCTGATCATAACCCTTGATGCACACGTCGTGGTCTTGGCAGAAATCAATGGCAACAAAACCAGCTAATGAACTGGAGGGAATGCGATGTGCCTCGTACATGGTGCCAAGGTGCTCACTCAACTTCGCAGTTCATTACTTATTACTCAGGAGTAGAAATATTAGACCACCCAAGTGTTGGCCAGTGCCCCTGTAATCCAAAGCACTGTTCTGTGACAGCATTCACACTCAACGCCTGCTCCAAGGTAGCTCAGTCCTATACATGAGACAGAACGTGCATAAGAGAGGGAATGGAGAAACGCACAAAGACTCCGGCTGAGTGAGATACATAGAGGCATCGGAGTGAATGACAGGCAGTAATAAAGGACAAATGAGATGGTAATTCAGAAACATCCTGGGAACTCTCAAATCTGAGCTCCAAGTGAGAAGTGACAACATGCAAAGGAATGCCAAGAGGTAGCAAAGCTGGGAAAGTAAAGCCCCCTGACATTCTATACCTACACAGCACCAATATCAAGCCCTCAATATAGGTGCTAGCACTAAATGAGACAAAAATCACCTTGCTGGATTGTCACAACATAATGAAGCACTGCACAAGGAACAAGGGGAAAACTACAAACAAAATGGCTTAATCTCAGCCCTGGTGATGTATTTCTACTGTTAGGCATGAGGCAGTGAGTGGGACTGTCACTTAAGATTTATTTCAAAGAGTTTGAAAGTAGGGAGGCCTTATGTAATTTTAGCAAGGCTCTAGTCAGACCACAGCTGGAATACTGTGAACAGCTTTGGTCCCCTTTCTTAGAAAAAATATATTGGAATTGGAGGTAACCCAAAGTAATTCAGTAGAATTCTGTCTCTAAAGGGATTTTCTTATGAGAAGAGGTCAAGTACTCACTGGAGTTTGGAAGAATAACAGGAGACCTTATTGAAATATACAGAATTCTCAGGTGGCTTTACAGGTTGTTTTTCTTTATGAGAGAGTCTAGGACCAGAGGGCATACTCCTAGAATAAAGAGGTCACCCATTTAAGACAGAGATGAGGAAGAATTCCTTCTGTCAGAGGGTAGAGAATCTGTGGAATTCTTGAATTCAAAGGGCTGTTGAGACTGGGTCATTCAAACATATTCAAGGCTGAGATTGTTTTTAAATCAGTAAGGGAATAGGGGTTTTGGGAAAAGGTGGGAAAGTGGAGTTAAGGATTATCAGATCAGCCTTGATCTCATTGAATGGCAGAGCAGATTCAATGGGTTTCTGTTCCCACGTCTTACGGACAGGTGAGCGCAGTGTAGTTTAGTTTTGTGAATATGACCCCCAGCTATTTAATGGGGCTGGGGCAGCGGTGGCGGTGGTGAGTGGCGTGGGGTTGCCCTCACAGCCCACATTCAATTGCCACCCTGAGTGAGAAGCTGCGGGACAGCCAGAAAAAGCCAAATCACTTGCAAGATTCCCTCTCATTGCAGCAGCTGGCCTTCCCCAAACTCCTTTACAAAAAGTTACACCATGTAATTGCATGAAAGACAGGCTTTTCTTCCTACTTTAACTTTTTCTGCCCATGGATTTAGGCGTTTCCAAAGCAGCCACCATCCCGAAAGACTGTCTCCATAGTTACTCAGCTCAGCTTCATCCCTGCTGCCCACATCAATGGCAATCACTGTTTTGGCGCCCATATTTCTTGCGATGTCAGCTGTAATAAAAACAATTCATTTAACGCTCGTACTGAATAAGACACAAATTGTGCACACTGTGCAGTAAGCTGGTATTCCCCATCCATCGAAGCTCTCTGCAATCTATCCTTGGAAACAACTCCCTGTTGCCATTTGGTATTTAGAGAATCACCGTCCTGTTTTTGCATCATGCTCTAAACACAAGGTTCTAACCTCATTACATTGTCAATATACACAAGCTACATTGTACTCCACTTACCGTGATCCACTTTAAACAAGGTGACAAATGAGGAATCAAAAGAGAAACTTTATTGGTGTTTATAATAAATAAAAATTCTATTAATGCACAAGTTTAAAATCTCTTTGTATAAACCAAAACTGAATAATGAATTCCATATGGAGTAACAGACACTTTGGACATGAGTAAAAGGCAGTAATCTCATCCTGCACCGTACAAATGTAACTGGAGGGTTTGGGACCTGTAATCTTATCCCAGTATAAATAAAAGGCACATGAGGGTTAGGAACAGGGAATATGCTACCTCTGTTCATTTCTGTCGACATTGGTAGGGGTGCTCAAGAGACTAAAAACCTGCAACTATACTTATCAAATAAACAGGGAAGAGATTTGTGTAGCAAAATGAAGGAAAATAAGCAATGTGGCCACTGAAAAGAAACACAGCTGGTCCATAGTATAGCCAAGTTACGTGGTCACTGCAGAACAACATGGCTATTGTATAATGTTCTGACCGGGGATTTAAAAACAGTGATAAAAGTGATGCAGGAAATCATAATTAAAGGTCTGGTGTATAATAGATGGCTGAGGGATAGCAATCTGGCAAGTGGATAAATTAGTCATCCTACAACAGCTTGGCCAGCACGCATTCAGAAGAAAATAAATTGGCCAGCGTACAGCAATGTAAATGGTATGTAATGTGGCAAAAATAATTGTTTAGACCAATATATATTATCCAAACATGGTGAAAAGTAAAGTTGACAGCATTTACCAATGCAACAATGCTGAACATTGCAATAATCAGGCAGTGTACAACAAATGCAGTCAAAAACATTTTAAAAGAGAAGAAAATATTGACTTTGGGTCTGACGTATAATCAGTCAGGTACACTAATTGGATTGCTGTTGCACAAGACAGACTAACAAGCCAGGGGTTGAGAGAACAGGAGTGCTACTGAATACAAGTGCACAAAGTTCATAAAAACTGAAAGAACTGCAGATGCTGTAAATCAGGAACAAAAACACAAGTTGCTGGAAAGGCTCAGCAGGTCTGGCAACATCTGTGAAGAAAAAAAAAATTAGAGTTAACATTTTGGGTCCGCTGATCCTTCCTCAAGGGTCACCGAACCTGAAACATTAACTCTGATTTTTTTTCTTCACAGACGCTGCCAGACCTGCTGAGCTGTTCTAGCAACTTGTGTTTTTGCACAAAGTTCGTGTTGTTCTGAAATCTGGAATGCATTACTGCCTTTACTCTTTACCAATATAAACATCTATAATGATTCATCATTTTTCAATCCAGCAATATATCACTGATATCACTACTCTATCATTAGACAAGTTCACTTTGAACCAAGTTTCCAATAAATTTGGATTTGCCCTTGAAAGAGAGTGCATGGAGAGAGTTGCACAATGCAGAGATAAGAGTGTGCCCATGCTCAACATTCACACGTGTTACTAGTTCCCCTCCTGCTGCTGGTTGACCCAAGTGCAACACTACCAGATTCCAGCTCATCTTTAAAGGTTAATATGTGGCTCTAAGGGACTGAAGGAGGGGGATAAATAAAGTGATGCATTTGGAGGATTTATTTCAGTCCTACTGAGGAAAAGGAACTAGTATTTTTCCATTAAAATAGCCAGGGAATGTACAGGGCTGAGATGGAGCTTCCCCCATCAGACACTTGGTGCAGTTGGCGACTTGTGTTACAAGAAACCGCATTCATATAATACTTGCCAAGGTGCTCCACAGGAGTGTTATAAAACAATGGCTTTAAACAAAGGTGATAACAATAAATTGTTAGAGGTTTGGTCGAAAAGGTAGATTGTAAAGACCATTTCGAAGAGCAAGTGTGAGATGGACAGTTTCAGGGAGAGAATTTGAGTTTAGGTCCCAGGCAGTTGACCGTGGGATGGGAAATGATTTGGGAGCCGAAAATGTCTGGAAGGACTTCAGGGATTAAAAAAAAAAGGGCAGTTGAAGATAAATCAATAGCTTGCAAGGAAAGAAGGATCAAGGGTCTTGCCTTGCAGAAAAGAGACATTAGTAGCAGATTTAACGGAGAGAGGGACAATACTTGAACGGGGAGAATTATTTACAACATCAGCTTAATATAGAGGCCCAGAAGGGAAGTTGGGTCTCAGCAGTTTAGTGGAATTAAAGTCCAGGGAAGAGTTGGGTTTTATGCGAAAGGCTGATTCAAATTGGTTAAGCCCTGGAGACCAGAGTTAGAGGACGACAAATATCTTTGAGGGATGTGTAGCTGGAGGAGATTTTAGGGATAGGGAGAGACAAGGCCATGGAGGGATCTGAAAACAGAAATTAAATTTTAACAACAAAGGGTTGCTCAACAAGGGCCCAGTGTGCATTGGTGAGTCAAGACTAATAGAGAGCTGGACTTGGTGCAAGTGAAGACATGGGCAGTGGTGTTTTGTATAAACTCGAGTTTCCAAAAAGATAAGAGTACGGGTGCCTGACCAAGATCAATGGAATTGTCAACTCTAGAAAGGCATGAAGGTTTCTGCTGATAGCAGGTGGGGAGGTAAGGGATAGAACTAATATGTAAACAGTTTACCTTCATGATGGCATAAATAAGAGATCAGAAGTCACTGCATGGTCTAGTAATGACAAGCTTGCAAACAGCGAGACTGCCAGGGAATGAAATGGTGTCAGTGGATAGGGCACAAAGTTCATCATCTGGATCTAAAGACAACAGTTTCAGTCTATCAAACATTTCATTTGAGGAAACGCCTTCTCATCTAGTGCTATATTATCAGACAAGAAGTCTGAGAACTTAAATAGAGTGGAAGAATCGAGAGAGGTGACTGTAAGGTAGAGCTGGTTGATGACAGCGTGTGTGTGAAAACGGACTTGTGTGTTTTGGATGATGCTTAAGGGACAGGGATAGAAATAAGACAGGACCAAGGATCAATCCTTCAGGACCACCAGATGCAGTAGTCCAGGATCAGGAAGAGAAGCCACTATAGGTGATAATCTGAGATGGAACTAGGAAAGCATAAGCCCTAACTGGATGGACAATCATTCAGCAGCATTAGAGGAGGATGCTGTGGTCAACCTTATCAAAGGTTGCAGAGAAGTCAAGGAGGGGGACAAGAGGAGAAAACCTTATTTTTACCACAGTTAGATAGGAAGTCAATTGTGACTTTGGTAAGAGCTGTCTCTGTACTGTGATAGAAACCTAACTGAGGAATTCAAACATGGAATTCCAAGAGAGATGGGCAATGATTTGGGAGCTGAAAATATCTGGAAGGAATTCAGAGGGAAAAAAAAGATAGTTGAAGATAAATCAGTAGTTTGTAAGGAATGATGGATCAAGGGTCTGGCCTGGCAGAAAAGTGACATTTATAGCAGATTTAATGGAAAGGGACAACACTTGAATGGAGAGAACTGTTTACAACATCAGCTCAACATAGAGACCCAAAAGGGAAGTTGGATGATCAGCGGTTTAGTGGAAATAAAGTCCATGGAGGAGATGGGTTTTATGCACAAGGCTGGGAAAGGAGAGGGCATGAGGTGATATAGGAGAGAAGTTGGATAAAAATGATTAAGCAGGGTGGAACCTCAGAGAGATTTTGGTCTAGTGGGCATGGAGAAAGGAGGGAAGCAGCCGGGGAAGCTGAACTAATGATGTCACACCTAGTGATAAATAAATCTAAAACCCTTCATGCATGTATTTGAAGTGCCAATACAGTAGAAGCTCTTTAAGACGACTGCCTGCAATGGAGAAAAGAAGCTAAGGATTTGGGTTATCTTTGTATCGTTGGGCTCTTGGGCAATGTTGGAATATGAGTAGCTTTAACAAACAAGGACGGGACCAAGATATGATCTTGCACCGTGGAGCCAGATGTCTCTTGGACTTACAGAAAGTGGACTTGAAGGCCCTACTGGGGACTTTTTTGGGGGAAGGGAGGCAGCGGGCAGCTACTGAGGGAAAATGCCCAGGGTGAGGGTAACAGCTTTATTCAGGGCGAAGGTGAGGGGATAATTGAACAAATCAGGAGTGGCAGATATAGAAACATAGAAAAATCTAGAAACTAAGAGTAGCAGTAGGTCATTCAGCGGGTTGAACTTGCACTGACATTCAACAGGATCATAGCTGAGCCACTTTCTCAATGCCACATTAATGCTCTCTCCACATTCTTCTCGACACCTTTAAATTCTAAAAATTAATCTCTCTGTCTTTTGACTATCTTCAGTGACTTGGCCTCCACAACCTTCTGTAGTAGAAAACAGGTTCACTACTCTTTGAGTGAATAAACGTTTCCTCATCTCAGTTGTAAATGATCTACCCCGTATTCTGACACTGTCCCCGGTTCAGTATTCCCCAGCCAGAGAAAACATCCTCCCGTATCTAGTCTGTCCAACCCTGTTAGAATGTTATATGTCTCAAGCAAATACTTTAAGCTCTAGTGAATACAGGCCCAGTTGAACTAATCTCTTTTCATAGGACAACTCTGCCATACCCAGCATCAAACATGTGCTGCACTCCCTCCATGGCAAGTACATCCTCTCTTAAGGTGGGATAATAAAATTGCCTACAATATTCCAGTACAGTCTCAGCAAAGCCCTGTATAACTGCAGCAAGACTCCCCTGCTTCTGAATCAATTCCTCTTGCAATGAAGGCCAACATATCATGTGTCTTCCTAGTTGCTTGCTGCTCACTCTGTTCACTTTCATTGAATGGTATACAAGGACACCCAGGTCCCTTTGTGCATCCACACTTCCCAATATGTCACCATTTAAACAGCACTCTTCCTTTCTGTATCTCACAACAAAGTGAATAACTTTACATTTAGCCACGGTGTACTACATCAACCATGCATTTGCCCACTCAATCAGTTTGCCCAAATCACCTTAAGTCTCCTTGCATCTTCCTCATGGCTATCAATCCTACCCAGTTTTGTGTCATCAGCAAACTGGGAAATGTTGCATTTAGTTCCCTCAGCCAGGTCATTTACATATGTCATAAACATGGGGGCTCAAGCACTGATCCTTGTGGTACTCCAATAGTCACTGCCTGCCACTTGGAAAAAGACCCAGTTAGTCCCACTGTGTGCCTGATCTGTCAACCAATTTTCAAATTATACATTAGTCCCTATCCCCACACACTTTAACCTTGCCCACCAACCTCTTGCGAGCTTCCATCGGAATATCCAAATACCGCACATCCACTGATTCTCCCATATCCATTTCACTAGCTACAACCATAAAACACTCCAGTAGATTTGTTAAGCATATTTTGACTTTCATAAGCCCTCGCTGGCTGTCAAATCCCGTCAATGCTTTCCCAATGTTCTGTTAACACAATTTTATGTTTGTGATAGCAATTGGAAGGCCAACGTGTGATGGGATTTCTGAAAATGCAATTCTAAGTGAATTGGGAAAGAGATGTTTAAGGTGAGGTACAGGAGGAAGTCACTTGAGGGGATGGAACGGAGAAGTGTGAGCAGAAATGGACACTACAAAGTGACAAGAGATTACATCACATGTGGTTGATATGACATAAGTACTGAGGTCTTATGAGATACAAAGATCAAGTGGCTGATCTGGTTGGGGAATTTGTACGGAAGTTGAGATAAAGGCAAGATAGAGATCAATGAACTGACAGGAGATGAAGAGAGTACAGATTGTTAACACAGAGGTTGGAGTCTCTGAGGATGACAGCCTGCTTGGTGCAGAGGCTGAGGAGTGTTGACAGTGAAGACACTTCTGTGAGAAATAATTGGCTGGCCAATAGTGAATGAAAGGTGAAATGGGTGGAGAAAGGGCCAGAGGAGGAGGGAGCATCAGACCAACTTGGTAGCAACAACCAAATCACAAGGAGAATGGTTCGGATTGAATGGTAGATAGCACAGCTTGGACAGGCAGCTTCATTTAGGTAGTTGTCAAGGACATGATCTTGTTGCAGCCAATCACAATAATGGCAAGGGTCTTGTTCATAAGTAAATGGATATTCGAGAGGAAGGTGAGGTGCAGAGAGAGAGAGTTGATCCACATGTTGTATCCACAGGGTCAGCAGTGAGGGGGGTAAACTCATTGGGAAGGAGCTTTTTGAAAGATTTTTTTTCACGGGATGCAGGCATCACCGGCAAGGCCAGTATTTGCTTTCTCAGTAACCCTTGAACCAAGAAGACATTTAAGCACCACCAACATGGTTGTTGGCCTGGAATCATAACGTGAGCCAGAGCAGGTGAGGACAGCAGATTTCCCTAGAGATAGCAAAAGGCCGATGGGTTTTTTCAACAATCAATAGTGGTTTCTTGGTCACCATTACTGAGACTAGCATCCAGTTCCAGGCTTGTCACTGAATTCAAATTCCATCACCTGCCATGGTGGGATTTGAACTAGTGCCTCCCCGGGATTAGCCTCATCCTCTGGACCATCAATCCTGTGGCATTACCGCCATGGTTATTATCTTCCCTTAAATGCTCCTAGAACAGGAAAAGGGAAAGGTGTTTAAGAAAAACTGGAAAGCTGGAAATGGCAGTAATGGGTTTGGGTCTGGGGCAGCATCCAAAGTTTGCACACAAATGGACTGGGAAATCCCAAGCTACGCAGTATGTGGCAAGTAGGGATAAAATCCTGATCATAAGTGTAATGAACAGGAAACAATAATTACCATCATTCATCAGGTCTGCCAGAACACTTCCCCACACCCCCTGCGCGCCATCTCTGAATGTGCACCTCTGTGAGCTAACACTAAAGAGAATGCAGTTCATACACCAGGCCCCAGTATGTAATGAAACCTGTAAAAGTTTCGTTAACACAATCCACATGGTTTATTAATCACACTCCCTCCAGCTGATACTGTTAACATCGAGCATCGGAGGTATCAATTTTGCAGAACATATTCTAATAATTGCTTGCGATCACCGACTCTTTAAATAAAGATGCCTCCATTATTGCTGACCAGGTGATGAAGGGAGAGGAGAAATATGCCTGGGCATTAGGTTGCACTGAATCTGCTGCCACAGCGAAGTACGTGGACCGTGCCATCCCATATCAACAGTAGGTTAATTCTCCATCATTGGATTGTGATTAAACATCTCCTGCTGGCATCAGCATCTGGGTTTGAGCTGTGAAGGCTGCAAAGTGAGTCAGATTTTTGACAGATTGAAATAAGGATGGTTCATCAGCAACTGTGAGTAGGCACTTCTCTTTTTGTGTGGCTGCATTGGGGCTGCACCAATTTATAAAAAGAACATTTTGAACTGAGGAATACAGAGGCTTCTATGTACTTTGCTTACGAGAAGCTTATTTAGGTCTCACCTTTTGCCTCCGCTATCCTAACGTCACATACTTGCCTGGCAGGTTGTTGATGTATCCTCCATCCATGAGCAAATGTCCGTCCTTTGGATCACAGAGTGGTGGCAGGTAGCCCGAGAGGGACATGCTAGCTCGCACGTACCGCCACAGCGAGCCTAACCACACGAGGAACAAATGCAGTCAGAGGCCTAGAAGAGCACAGGTGTGCGTGACCTGCTGCCCTTTCCCACATCCTCAGCAGACACTGTGTGGTTTGTGCAGAGGGAGTGGAGAAGAGGAGGTCACAGCATTCAACTCACAGGCCGAGGAAATCTACACAGCATCACAAAACCTGCAGCATAAACTCTGCTGCAAACCCATATTCTGGGAGGTGGTAGGGGTGGCAGACTGTTGGGGGGAAACATTCTGAACAACTCATGTGAGAATTGCTCTTTTAAGATAACCAGCTGAACTGCCAAAAACTACTCACTCTCCTGATTAATAATGCTCAGTTACAGTGGAATCCACATGCATGCAATTTCTATGAGCAATTGATACATTTGTTGATCATCTCATCACCTTGTGTGCTCTGCTCAAAGACAAGGTCTTGGCTCTTAGTAATCTTTTCATCTCTCCTTTTCCTCTGCCAATTAATCCTTTAACTTCCAAGCCATCCAGTATTGATATTCTCTGCCTTCCTCTTCCTTCTTGAAATCTTTTCTCTGTAACATTTTACAGAAACAGAATTGTATGCAATACGTTCTGTCCAGACTCTACAGTTTCCTAATCATGTTCAACTATTTTCTTTGTAATGCACTTCCCACAGCACTTCAACACATTGTTTTTTCAGTCCAGCAGACCTACATCAGAGTTATTGAAGATGGCCTCCCTTCTCTCCATGCCTTGAAGTTATACAAAGCAACACTCCGAATCAAGCTCTTTACAAGATGCTTGAGTGCTTTATTCAACTTTCCATTTAGCAACCATTGTCTCATACCAAATGTAGTTCTGTGAATTCAAACATTTACACAACCTTTCTTCTTTAAAAGAAAATCATTCCTAAACTCTGCAGCTTCCTCCAGCCCTTCAGTACCGAAGGTTCTCTTAATTCTGTTCTTGTTTGTCTCTCCTACAATCAGCAGCCATGCCCCCTGCTGAGGCTCTAAAATTTCCTCCCTAATGTCTCCATACCTCTTCTCTCCTTCGCTGGCACACTGTTTAATTTCTAACACTTTAGACCAAATGTTAAATCACCTACCCATTGAGAGTGAGGACTGTCAGCAGGGTCAATGAAACTTAATTCAGTACAAGTAGTAATACAGATAACAGGAAGCTGATTGCTACCCCCCAATCACCATCTCTGTAACCATACCATGTGTGCTCTGGTACATTTATTCTGTTGAAGGAACTACATAAATGCAAGTTGTTACTTCAATCTTCAAAGAAATGGAACAATTACAGCATAGGAGGTAGAGGTTGGCCCATCGTGCCTTTGCAGGCCCTCACTTTGTGTCATTCTCTTAACTTTCTCCCTGTAACTCTGCACATGGTTCCTCTTCAAATAACCACCTAATTCCCTTCTGAATGCCTCAACAGTAGGTTAATTCTCCATCATTGGATTGTGATTAAACATCTCCTGCTTGCATCAGCATCTGGGTTTGAGCTGTGAAGGCTGCAAAGTGAGTCAGATTTTTGACAGATTGAAATAAGGATGGTTCATCAGCAACTGTGAGTAGGCACTTCTCTTTTTGTGTGGCTGCATTGGGGCTGCACCAATTTATAAAAAGAACATTTTGAACTGAGGAATACAGAGGCTTCTATGTACTTTGCTTACGAGCCTGCTTCCACCAAAAGCTCAGGCAGTCCTCCTGAGACCCTAACCACTCGTTGTTTGAAAATTGTTTCCCTCTTCTTATATTGTTATTTGAAATTATTAAACTCACAACTCCAGCTTTAATCTTATTTCTTAGAGGTTACTGCTACTCACCACATAAAACAAAAATAGGCCTACCCATTCAAAATAAAAGTAGAGACAATCACAAGCTAATGTTGATTAAAAAATTAAGCATCTTGCTGATCTGTATAATTTGCCAAAAGCATTCTAACCAGAATCAAGTTTATTGCGGAGAACAGGATTCCACTGTAAAAGGTGAACCAATTGGAATTTGGTTTAATTGTGTAGTTTACAAGTGGGTCTCTGACAATTCAGGTGGACAGCACATTTTTTGGAATGATTTAATTTTTAGGAGAATGTTTCTATATGCCTATTCGGTAATGCAAAGTGAATTATGAAACAGGAATCTTAATCAAAATCGAATTGTGAATCAAAATAAGAACAAGTCGAAAAGCTACCTGGTGAATGAGAGGACAACTCACTCATTACATGAGAAATGACGAGAAGCCCTGGGCCAAGGAACTGGTGTCAGCCTGCATGACCCCTTGATGCTGTACAGATTAGTGTTTGACAACACAGCTGACAAAGGAAAGTGTTGTGGTCCCAACACAAGACTTATCCACCTCCTGCCAATCGCTGGGCTGGAGGATAATAAACCTTCATAGAAAGACTTGGTTCAGAAGGAAACAAGGTAGCATAAACCACAGAACTGATTAACATTGAATACATTTTCAGCCAATTACAGTTTAAATTATAATCAGTATTACATACTGAATTATACATTTACCACTGTTGGCTTCCAGTGTTTAATCACTACTTTACCCACAATTTTCAGGAGCTGTAATATAATCAGATACTCAACGTCAATAGCATTATACAGATTTCAAACACACAAATGCTCAAATTTCCTTCTGAGCCCCAAGTATCCAATGTCCCCAGTGGGCCAGTGTAGATAGGAAGCGATTGTAGTGCTGACCTGGGACATTGTTTACATAGCAGCCATCCACAAGCAAATGCCCGTCCTTGGGGTCACAGAGAGGAGGCAAATAAGGGACGTAAGATGCACTCGCTCTGACGTAACGCCAGATACTGCCTGCTGGATGAAGATGAAGAGTAAGAATATGAACAGCACAGGAGAGAAGAGGAATCAGAAGGAATAGAGGGGCAGGGAGGAACAAGCATGATTGTGGCCATCAGAACAAATGGGGAGAAAGGGTCATAACAGCAACAAATGTCAAAGAAAGTTCCCTGTAAGCCTGCTGAACATTTCTGCCATCCCACAAGATTATACATTCAAGAAAGTGCCTAAAACGGCAAAGGAAATATTGCTTTAATTTCTGAAAGACATATAGACAGTATATGAGCAAATAGCAGTACACAATATCAAGGGGCTTTGGCAGGATGTAAAGTCAAATCAGTTTAAACTGAGTGTACTATCAGAGGACACAGAAAGCAGTTCAATCACAGGGAGAAGGGGACACAGCAGAAAGGAACCTAAAAGGGAGAATGAAAAACAGACTCTGTTCCCCTATCCTCCTAGCTGTTATGTTAAGATGACTTTGTTCTATGAAATAGCTAGTTCTCCACTGTTGTCTTTGGATCTTGTTAGAAAATAAAATTCTACTGTGAGATGGTGAGCATGTATGTGTGGGCTGGGGCAGGACATCCACAATTTTTTTGAAAAACAGAACACTCGCTCAACCCCTGTAATATTTTCTCATAATTCTTGAAGGTTTCTTTTCTGGTTTTAAAATCTGTTTATAATCTTCTGTAGTTGTCTGTTAAGTCTCTTCTGCATCCTCTTCATATCTTCCCTCATACGTTACCTAAAACAATTCACAGTAATCGAAGTTCACACCTATAGGATGGACATTACCTCTCTGCTTTTGTACTAGAGCTTCCATTTATCACAATTGCAACTTGACTGACTTGTCTTGCCACATTTTAAGGCTCTGTTCCTCTGGCTCTTTTAAAGTTTTATCACTTAGTGTTTAGTCCTCTCCTTCCTCTCAAAACGCACTACATTCTTCTCCAGAACAGATATATCTAACATGCATCCTTTAAGCCGATTATGCCCTCCTGAGATCCCACGCAGCCCTCATCACAGATGCATTCCCAGGGTAAGAGGATTATTTCACGAGGAATGGTTGGACCTATATCTGTTGAGTTTAGAAGAAAGAGATGAGCTTATTGTATTACATGGCTTGACACGGTGGGTGTTGTGAGGATGTTTTCCTTTTCTTAGGCACAGATTACAATTTAAGAGGAAACAGCTTATTAATGAGGAGCTTCCCATTTAAAAAGCAAATAAAAAAATTCATTTCTCAGCAGGTTGTTAATCTATAGAATTGTCTTCCTTCAGACAGCAGTGGAGACCGAACCCCTAAATATTATTAAAGAAGGCAGCAAAAAGGTACCAGCGGTCAATAGAAAAGAAGAACTGAAGCCACTATTAGATCAGCAATGATCTCATTGAAAAGCAAAACAGATTCAAAAGGCCACAATATCTACTAGGATCATAAGAAACAGGAACAGAAGTAGGCTATTTGGCCCCTCGCGACTGCTCTGCCATTCAATAGGATCCTGGCTGATCCAACATTCCTCACGTCTACTTTCCTGCCCTTTCCCCATAACCCTCAATTCCCTCACTGATCAAGAATCTAACTATCTTAGTCTTAAATATTAACAAGGACTTCAAAGTTCTCCTTGGCAAGGAGTTCCAAAGACTCTCAGCCCTCAGAAGAAATCCCAATCTCAGTCTTAAGTTGGGGCTCCTTTGAGTGTGCGCCCTCTGGTCCTAGACTCTCCAAATGAGGGGAAGTATCTTCTCAGCATTTACTCTAACAAGCCCCTTAAGAATCCTATATGTTTCAATGAGATCACATCTCATTATTCTAAATCCAGTGGGTAGAGTCCCAAACCTGTTTAGCCATTGCTCAAAAGACCAGGGACCCTGACCAGAGATCATCCTAGTGAACCTTCTCTGACTTGCCTCCAATGAAATGGTATCCTTCTTTCAACAACGGAACCAAAACCGCTCTCAGTATTCCGGATGGGGTCCCTCTAGCATCCTGTACAGTTGGAGTAAGGCTTCCCTACTCTTACCCTCCAACCCACTAAACCAGGGGAGGCCATGGCCCAGTGGTATTATCGCTGCACTGTTAATCCAGAGACCCAGGTAGTGTTCTGGGGACTCAAGTTCGAATCCCACCAAGGCAGCTGGTGGAATTTAAATTCAATAAATATCTGGAATTAAGAATCTAATGATGACCATGAATCTATTGTTGAATGTTGGAAAAACCCATCTGGTTCACTAATTTACTTCAGGGAAGGAAATCTGCCATCCTTATCTAGTCTGGCCTATATGTGATTCCAGACCCACAGTAATGTGGATGACTCTTAACTGCCCTCTGGGCAATAAATGCTGCCTAGCAGTGACGCCATCATCCCGTGAATTAATAAAAAAAGTTATAAGGGGCAACATTCTATTAGCCTTCCTGATTCCAGCTGCCCTTGCACTAGCTTTTAGTCTCAGGTACGAGATCCCCGAAGTACCTTTGTGTTGCAGCTTTCTGCACTTTTTCTCTAAATAATTCTCTACTCTCAGTTCTTGTCTTCGTACCTAAAGCAATTCTACTGTACTTGTAGGCATGAAGTCTCTTCTATAAAATTTGCGCTCATTGCCTTCTTAGACAAGTATTAATTTTTATCACATATTCTTGTTCATTAACATCAACCTCCTGGGGGTTACTATTGACCAGAACTACGGCTACAAGAGCAGGTCAGAAGCTAGGAACCCCACAGTGAGAAACACACCTCCTGACTCCCCAGAGTACGTCCACCATTTATAAGGCATGAGTCAAGAGTGTGACGGAATATCCCCCCGACTTGCTTGGATGAGATCAGCTCCAACAACACTCAAGACGCTCAACAACATCCAGGACACAGTCCCAACTGCTTGGCACCCCATCCATCATTTTCAACATTCATTTCCTTCACTACTGATGCACAACAGTACCATCTACATGATGCACTAAAACAACTCACCGAGGCACCTTGGATAGCAACTCCCAAAACAGTCACCTCCACAACCCAAGACAAGGGCGGCAGACACATGACAACACCCTAGTAAAAACTGAAGCAAAGACCTCTTTTAATGTGACCACCACCCCTCTTCATCTAGGAGATTTGCTGTTTTCTCTCTCCCTGGATGTACACTTTCACTTAACTTTGTGTTAACTTTTAACCTTCACTCAAGCTGCATTCTACACCCGCTTGGTGCTTCGCTGCCAAGTATTAATACTGTTCACTAGTAACTAGTAAAATGAATATGATGCATACTTTAACAGATACTGTGCTGCTTTCATAGGAATCATTGCTTGTGTGAAGTGGTTACTGCTTAGAAAATGCCTGGTCATTTGGATGAAGGCCTTCCTGACTATGAACAGCTCAGACTTTGACATTCTGCTAGATGCAGAATCGCTAATTTTCAAGAAGATTCACTGGCAGCACAGAAAAAATATGTAGCAAATTTCCCAGATGTGGCATCACTCTGCAAAAATGGAGAGGTCCTTGCTTGGCACAAGATGCAATTCCCAGGATAAATCAGGAAGGCAATCGTGTTCCTCACCCGAGAATATATGCCCGGAGGGCTGTGGGGATGGGTGCACGTAAATGTGGGGGTCAGGGAGATTAAGGGTAGGTAGCAGCAGACAAGGGGGTATGGTTCAGAGACACGTGGGAGAGGAAGAGGATAAAGCAGTAGTTATTAAATTTTGTGCAGTTGTTTAAAAACCCCTCCATAACCCCTCTCCAAGTTAAGTCGACAATATCGAAGCCTCTACTCCAGCACATCTCCAGGACTACAAATCAGCCCAGTCCAAATCTGCCCACTGAAGTCTCCCCGAAATTAAACTCTGACTTGCGTCTGCTTGCTGCCCTTAATTTTTCATCCAGTTGTTCTCCAAAGGTTCCACCAAACCAACACTGCCCCCAACCTCACGACTACTTCCTTTAAGTGTTTTTAAAAGATTCTGATGCTGTTTGTGCCCTGGCCAATAACGATCCTTATGGTAACATCACCAAACACACTGGTCGTTATCTTCTTGCTATTTGTGGAATCTTGCAATGCTGTTGTGTCTTCCCCACATTTTGACAATGGACTATCCAATGTTTTGAAATGTCATGAAGTTATGAACTGCAGTGAGCACAATTCCAGGTTTCAACATTAGCCTATTTTAAGGTGGAAACAATTGCAGAGAATGATTTCAGTCTTTTTGTGACTGGGTCATTAAGGCATGTACAACAGATCATCTCAGTTTCCAAAAGTGTGTGAGATACTGAGAGGTACTGTTACTGCTTGCAGAGTTTTTTTATTAATATTTCAGAGGGCTGGTGGCATGGCTGATTATTACTGCTTTCCATTCAATACAATGCAAGGTTTGGGAACTCATTCCTTTCCTGACTCATTCAGCTTCCATGTCATTGCTGGACTAAGTTCAGCTGTTCTGCAGGCTTAGGGGGAAATGTTTTCTTTGGTTCTCCTAAAGAGAGTTATTTGAAACATGTGAAACTGACTTAATGGAACAATTTCAGAAGACGTAGGATATTAAAATATCTTTGATAAAGCCAGTGTGTGCACACAGTTGAACTGAAAGCTCCCAATCAGAAGCACATTGACAGCTCAAACACAATTGTACACAATTTACACTCCGGGGACTGACCCCACTCCTCTATTGAACCCCCTTTTAAGTAAGGCATTTAAAAAAATACATCAGCACTGGTGCATGGCATTTCAAGGATTGGTCTTTCAGACAAAGACAATGAACAACTTAACTACGTGAATTAGACCTTATATGCAAGGCAGAGAGAGGGTTTTTTTCATACTTATCAGTTGCTACTGGACGCCACGTTGGAATACCTACCAAGGGCTGGATCGTGACTAATTTGACCTAAGATCACATTTCGAATAGAGTACAGGAATTGAAAATAACCTGCATTCTCACAACGTCAGAGGCAAAGTCAATAAAATATAGGTCAGACATGGCAGTCTGTGAACTTGGTACAAATGTCATTTAGAGGGATAGCTGCCTTTCAGTTCTAAATGACTATGCGAATGAGCATTTAAACTGAAATCAAAACTAACGGAGGTGCCAGTGACTCCAGCCAAACTCACTTGGATAGTGCAGCTGCTTTAAAGAGACAGGGTGAGCTGGTGGAACTATACCTGTGCTATTACTGATAACGGTTCTAAATCTCACACGGTGTGATGAGATGGTGTTTGTTAGTGCATCCTTCTTTGCAGACTTAGATCTCCAAACAATAGAGGAGACAGCAACTGCTGAGCAAAACCAAGCTTTTTTGTGTCGCTTTAGCCTGGTTCTTACCTATCACTTCTGGTCTAACCCACTGAAATCAGAGTTTAGAAAATTCATGTCTTCAACATTCATTATTTGAGAACGAACAACTTTTAACTTTTGATTAGTTTTCAACAACTTCCTTGCACTGAAGAGCTCCATTTGGCCTTTTCACTTCAATATTCAGTTAAAAGACATGTGTCCTTTTGAAACAAAGATGTACCAGATACAGGAGCTGCCATATGGTTAATTTGGTGCCGAATGCTTCAAAGGTGAGTGCTCCGACAATAGCAAGAAACCTTAAAGCTGACCCAGGTACTGAGAAACCAACTAGATTTAAACACCTCTTTGCAAGTCTGCATGGTGGATTTCTAAGAACTGGAGGTGCCAACGAACCAAAAGTGCTTTCATTGCTCTGATCATCCACCAATGGAAAGGTGACATCCAGTGGCAAATGTTAATAGAACAACAACAAAATCCAGCAGAATCCCTCTGCTCTGTGGAAAGACATGAGGACACTTAACTCCTTGGGAATAGGTGGGGCCACATAACATTGTTCCCAAGTTTAAAGAATATCCAAAGCAGATTGCTTCCGAATACAGTGGATTAGCATCCACCCTAGCACTGGAAGACCAAGGGGAAACTGGGCAGCAAAGCCTAATGCTTTTTCACTACCTTCACCTGCTTCCCTTGACTCGGCCATTCCTTAAGCACCCGCTGCCTGAAGGGGCCAATGGAATCATGACAGTAGACTGAGAGTAGTAAATAATGACTTCAAAAGCAGTAAATTGAGGGATTGATGGGTCCCTCCTCTCACTCCCATCGTTTGCCTGAAGGCTGAGAGGAGGCCTTCAACTCCATGAGTTGGTCCAATCTGTGGGTCCCAATTTCCTCCTTAGGTTCTGCAAGACTGCCTTCAGATTGCTGGGGGCTACGGCAGTGAAATGATCCCATCCAAGAATTGGCTGAGTCAGTGGCAGGATCAGGCTAGTAGACAGAAACAATGCAGGGACTGAGATCCGTCACTGCCCCTATACTGTGTTCTGAAGAAGAGTCATATTTAACTCAAAATGCTGTTTCTCTCTCTGTAGATTTTGCCAGGTGTACCAAGTTTCTCCTGCATTTTGTTTTAATTCCAGCTTTCCAGCACCGGCAGAGTTTTGCTTTCTTTTTGGGTTAATATTAGCTCTATTTGCAATTTTTCAGATAACAGAGCGGTCTGGGTTGACACACAGAAAGATCTGTCAAATTCAGTTGCGTACTGTAAAGTGGCAAACAACATTGGTGTCACTCAATAACCATTCCCAAGTCAGAGTCTAACCAACACCCTTTGACACTGCATGGATTATCATCAGTAAATTACTCACTTTCAACATCCTGAGAGATCACCAATGATGAGAAACTTAACTGGACCAGCCATAAATACCATGGCTAAAAGTGAAAGTTAGAAGCTGGCTGACTCACTTGATTCCAGAAAGCCTGCCTACCACTTACAAGGTACAAGGTATGTGATACTCACCACCTGTCTCAATGAATATGGATATAACAACACAAGACAGGTGATATTATCCAAGGCAAAGCAGCCCACTTGACTTCTACCCCAGCCACCACTTTAAACATTTACTCCCTTCATCAACAATGCAATGTGGTTGCAGTGTGAACCTATTATAAAAAGATGCACGGTAGCAACTCAAACGTTTCTTCAATAACTACTTCCAAACCATGACCTCTACCATTGAGAAGGATCTGGGCATTTGTGCATGGGAACATCACCTCCTCCAAATCAAGTCACACATCTATCCTGATCTGGAAATACTTGGCATCCCTTCATCCTCACTGGGTCTAAATATTGAAAATCACTAACTAACAGTCCTGTGGGAATCCCTGTACCGCCAAGACTATGGCAGCTCAAGAAGGCACCTCTCTAGTATCCATTCAAAGGGATTTTAGGGATGGGAAATCAATGCTGGCCTTGCCAGTGATGCTTACATTCTGTGAATCAATTAAAAAAAAATGTCCAGGCCCAAGGCACCAAATAAAATCCAACCATACTCAGCTAGTTTCTTATACACTGAATGTGCAGTGTCTGCAGGTCCCACACTTTCTGGACAGAAATAGATAATTGACATGTTGTTCCTGCATCATCTTGTAACAATGCCACAAATCAAGACAAGTGCATTGAGACAGCACTTTAATATCCCAAAGTCTTCCACGCGGAGAAAGCTGATGGACAGGGAAGGTAGGGAGAGTTAGGGCGCGAGGTCAAGGATATAGGTGCTGAGGCTTCAGAAGAATCAGTTGCCTTCTTGAAGAAAGGTCGCTGGACCTGAAACATTAATTCTGCTTTCTCTCCGCACATGCTACCAGACCTGCTCAGTTTTTCCAGCAATTTCTGTTTGTGTTTCTGATTTCCAACGTCAGCAATTCTTCGGTTTTCTGTTGCCTTGCTCAAATCAGGATGA
This sequence comes from Ginglymostoma cirratum, assembly GCA_024137785.1. Taxonomy (NCBI): domain Eukaryota; kingdom Metazoa; phylum Chordata; class Chondrichthyes; order Orectolobiformes; family Ginglymostomatidae; genus Ginglymostoma; species Ginglymostoma cirratum. Next base: position 2,600,174 of record JAHRHZ010000146.1, on the reverse strand, counting down.
CCATTTCAACTCTAACACGTCCACATAACTACTGTCCTGGAAAGTTTCTAGGTACTGCATTTAGGTTCTTGAGCTCACATTGCTTACCTGATTTTCAAAAAGCTGTTTAACATTATGCCACAAAATAATGTTCTTCTGAATGAGTGCATTCTTTAACCGACTAACAGTGCAACCTTACTGGGACTTCAGGAGTTTGTGGTCAAGCTGATTGGTTGGGTTGGCAGTGTTTCTGTGGCCAGGTTGTTGTAGTAACTCTGGCATAACATGGGAAGTGTTACAGCAGCTCCACAGAGAGGGTTTTTGCGGTGCCATCTTGATCTGGATGAAGCTGTCGAGGGAATCTGCCCACAGCTCACAGGCAATACAAAGATCTGTGCTGTGTATCTGGACCTGAGAAGAGAGATTAGAAGCAGATCCTGGTGACAAAAGTAGTAAAATACAGGTGGCAAGGTCTAATGGCCAGCACTACGTGGGGCCATGAAGGAAAGATTTAAGTGCAAGTGTAACCTGTTGTAAAGTACACTCATCCAAAGTTCGCAAACCAGGGCAGTAAGACGGTGACGAAAGTAAACGATGTGTTGGGATGTGTTGCCAGGATGCCAACTGCAAAACAAGATGCATCACTGTCCCTATACAAGGTCTACACACAGGTGTCTAATTTGAGACTCCTCTACTTGTAGGAAGAGGCACAGAGTGGGTGTAGGGAGAGAGTTAGAGGACCACAAAACTGTTAATGAGTTCACCAACACAGGTTTGGAGTGCTAGACTCTTTTCTCTCTGAAAATCCATCGCTTTTGATGGTCTTTTAAAGACTGGAAAGGATTAGGTTCAGTCCATGTGGGGACGGAATTATCAGTTGGCGAAGGGTCAATCATATAGAGCCTGCTTTATGGAACTGGTATTCTTTGCTTTACCTAAAGTGCTTCTGACATTATCATAATACCTCACGTCTACACTGTAGTACAGGCTTTGGTGGCAACTGTAGGCTGAAGTCGTCCAAAGTATTGTGTGTAATTATGCAATCCATGTTATAAGAGGGATGTGATATCACTGGAGAAGGTGCAGAGATTTACCAGGATGTTGCCTGGAGTGGAGAGTTTCAGTTATGAAAACAGATTGGACAGACTACAGTTGTCTGCCTTCGAGTACAGGAGATTGAGAAGGGACATGATTGAGATGTATAAATTATGAGGAGCATAGACAGGGTTGACAGGAAGAAATTTTTCTCCTTAGCGGAGAGATCACTGATCAGGGTCATAGAGTTTTCACAAAATGTGAGGAAATTTTTTTTCACTCAGAGGTTGGTGTGAGCCTGGAACTCGCTGCCTGTAGGAGTGGTAGAGGCAGAAACCCTCATAATATTTAAGAAGCTTTTAGATGTGCCCTTGTGATGTCAAGGCACACAAGGCTATGGGCCAAGTACTGGAAGATGGGATTAGAACAAATATGTGGTTGTTATTGACCGGCATGGACTTAATGGGCCAAAGATCCTTCTTCTGTGCTGTATATCTCCATGACTGAGTACTAATGGGAACTGAAATAACTGCCTTTGGTGTTTTGAATTGAGAAAAGTTGACAAAACAAATAATATGAAAAGCACTACCAAGGCTGTATATGGATAGCATTTCTCTCATTTTCAGGACATTACACCAAGTAACTGCTGTTTTTGTTTCATTCATTCATTGGATGTGGCATTGTTGGCTAGGCCAACATTTATTTTACAACAAGAAGGTGGAGGGATCTGCCTTGCTGAGTTGCTGCAGGCCATTTGGAGTAGGTATACCTGCAATAACGTTGGGGAAGGAGATCCAGGAACTTGATGCAAAATACCCCAATTGTAGAATGGGGAAATACAACAGGCGATCTGTGCCCAGCCGAATCCCAAAAACAAAGATGAGCTAAGTAACCAGATCAGGTGATTTGGTGGATGTTGGTTGAAGGATAATTAATTGAGAACCAGGAGAACATTATTCCAGCTGAGGGGACAGATGGGTCCTCGACTTAACATCTCATCCAAAACACAGCACTTCTGACAGAGTAGCAGACCCTTAGCAGAGAGCAAGCTCAAAGTGGAAGCATGTGAAAAATATCTTTCACCAAAAACAAAGCCACCATGGAGCACTTAGTAGAAAGTGCAAAAGCAGTAATTAATTTCTAACTTGTGAATTTCTCCTACTTCAGTTACGTGCAATCTCCTGTGTTGACTGGAAGTCTTCAACAACAGGAGCACCACAGGCCAATCTACAAATGTTGTTGTTTTCTTCAGTTTAGGCTGGTACTTAGTAGCTCGCACTGGTGATCTACAGATGTGGCATTTTGAGGGTGCACTTAAACACACTGCTATGAGGCAGGGTATCTCCAAAGCTCTGTGCTGAATCAGGTCATCATTCTTCTGTTCTCCCTGTCACAGCAGTTATGATGCAGTTACGCCCCATATCTCCTGTAGAATATCCAAGTGCATCGCCTCCTTTAGCTCTGCAATTTACAATCCACGATCCCTCAGAACAATCAATGCATTAATGCCCGAGTCCTGCCAAGTAGTGTGGGATTTCCACTGCAGACGCATATCTCTGCATGGCAGCATGATATCTGTGGTACTTCCTGACCCTGAGCGACAGTATCATGGACCTGGATCTCAGGCACTCTACATCCCATCCCATTGTCTACCATTTAAATCAAGTTTTCAGTTTGCAGCTAGGCTGCGTTCAGGGAACTTGGTGCAATTCCATTTGATTTTCAATCAATAATTGTTTATGAATGCAAGTTGCTACAACACTATGTTTTACTTGGCAATAATGTCAATGCGAGTATGAACTGTAGTAATACTAACTTAATGATGCTGCATGTCAAAGTACAAACTAATTTTCATGTAGAATAGTACCATTACTAAATTAAGCTCATAATTAAGCTGGAGGGAATTGTTTTACTAATTAACTATGTCCTGTTTGACATACAACAATGAAAGGATAACACCACAGCTCAGTCTGACACCACAAAGCAATGGATGAGCTTTTTACTTTGCTGAGTCAATGGAAGCAGGGGCCTGGGGAACCAAAGGTCAGCTACTGTTCCTTATGCAGGAGCAAACCTACAAGGTGTAGACTTCTGTAAAGAAACCGAAGAGATATTGGAGGAATTCGTTCAGCCCACTCACTAGTTGCTGCCAATGTTGTAGGCTGCAGTGGAATTTTTTGTCGTCTGCCATTGCAGTCTTTAAGATAGTAAGGCAGCACTTTCGATGCCAAGTCCTAAGTGCAAGGTAACTTTCACTTCAAATTAAATGCAGATGCGGAATCTAAATACAATTGTCTCACACTGGGGAGGTATAGCAGTACAGAATGTAACTCCCAGGCAGGGGAAATGTGCAAGCTTATAAAGCACTCCAGGTTACTTATTAGATCTACAGGACAACGAAGGAAGATTGGGAGCTTTTATCCTCTGATTTACAAACATTAGCAAGGTGCTCTGTGCATGTGCTTTCTTGAGATTGAAGGAAGATAACCAGAACACTATGTACCCAGAGTCGAAACTACAGAGACCAGTGGGAGACCATTAGCTGCCCTGTCAATATACCCAGTCAATACACAATGGTGAATGGTGAAACATTCCAAGGAGGGGAGGAGGGCAGGAAAGGGAAAGGGTAGTACATGATTTTTTTTAAGATTGAAAGTGAATTAAAGTCTTACTATGTTTGTTCACTCTTCTTGTCTAATACTTACCACTGCAATTTTACAGAGCCTGTAAACGGTAGGTTAAACTAAACATTTGATTCAATGCAAGGAAAGTGGACACTTAAAAGGGTTAAACATAGTATTTAAGTAATGAGGAGGAATGGAGGCAAGACACAACGCTGTGTGAAAAAGCTACCCTCAGATTAACTTTGGATTAATAAAAGCAGTTATGAATTGGGTGTGGATGTTGACAATGTTATGAAGCAATGCCACCACAATGAGAGGCCAGAAACAAAAGCTTTGGGAAGCAGGGAAAGATGGGAAAGGACACATACGAGCGTTACACACCACAGTACAACCTCCACTCTCAAGGGCAGAACAAGGAGTTGTGGATAGCAATGTCCCAGTACAGCTCAGCTTTGTATCAGTGACAGAATCAGATCGGAGTTTTAACAAAGGAGGCCAGCAAGCGTCCCTTCCACCACAAAACCCAGGAGTAGACCTTTAGAAAATGACCCCAAATTCAATAAAGATTTTAACCGATTAAGTGTCTAATTTGAAGAGAACAGAATGGATTCTCCATGTTGTTAAGGCTCCATCTGCTTCAGTTCAATCAATGGAAGTTCATGATAAAACCACTCTACGTCATCAGTAAAGGGGAACACTCAGCAATATTCCTTTAACTTCAGAATTTCAATTATGAGGCATACTGCAGATAATAATGCAACTTTTAGTCACCCATTACCTTTCTTCTCAACACTGAAGATGTTTTTTTAAAATCTGTGCCACTCTTCCCAAATTAAGTTGACATTTTGTACTGATGATTGCACATTTTAGCTGGTGTCTTCTGCCTCTTTGGCTTAGTTTAACAAGTACAGAGATAGGCTACTGTAATACACTTGTATGAGTATTAGTCTGTAATACACTTGTATGAGATATGCCAGCAGAAACTGGTCAGGCTGTTTGGGATCTGGGGATGTAAATGTCTAAAGCAGTAACTGTAAATGACGGGCTGAGGGTTGGGGGATGAGCCTGGGGTTGGGGAGTGGAGACAAAGGCAAAATCTTTGCCACAGAACAGGGTGAAAAAGGAGCCAAGCAACCTCTGCATGCCGTGAAGCTGCTCTGATGTTCTCTCAGATCTGCAGATGACCTGCAGTGAAGAGGCTACAAAATCCAATTAAAATGGGGACAGCCAGTATTCCAGAACAACTAGTCCACAGCCACACTGCAGTTGATACATGGCCAGAATTCTTGTCAACACCAAGCACCTGGAGCCAGTTCCCACACAAACCACAGCACACAGGTACTTGCAATGCAAAGCGGGCATGCTTCACGCTAGGCACGGCCATTCAGAACAACTGGGCTTCTCCTTTCATCATCCCCTGTCACAAGATGCAACTGCCCTTAAACAGCGCCAGGGCTTTTGATTCATTTGCAGACTCATTAGGAGATGACGATTTACTTTTTTTGATGAAGCAAATGTTCAGAAGACGCACAGAAATAAAAAAGGCAATACATCTGAGTGTTCCACTTTAAAGATAACTTAGTGATCATGCAAGCCTAAACAAACTAGTGATCCTGGTACTGCTGGCATTGTCACGCCTATACGGCTCACCCTCCAAACAGATCTCTGCTGAATGACGCAGAGCAGCCAAATAGATTTGGAAGCATTCCTATAACACTGATCCAAAAGTATTAGGATTTTCCCCACTTATTATTCGAACACCCACAAAATGACCATTCCCACCTGCTGCTGCTGCTGCGACCATATCTCATGTATCATTCCTACGTCCCAGCGCCTGCCCTTCTCTAGCTGATCAAGTTCTTGCCCAGTTGATTAATCAACTATAATAAAGCATGCACTTCTAGCTCAAAATTTGAACTAAACTTCAGGCTTTAATTTGCATCCAATTCAGCTCACACTTGGAGGCAGCTCTAAATACCCTAACACACCAGCATTAGCAGGATCACTTGCACAGGGTTTTGATAGTTACAAGATTATATTGCTGAAAGGTACGCTTAGTAACTTAAATGGTTAAAGGGCCAAATGCTACAGCATACCAAACAGGTAGTACATCCAAAGCAAATACTGGCTTGCAATGAAAATCCTGTGCTGGCTACTGTGCCTCTGCCAAGCGATCATACCCAACTGGGTTTGAAACTGAGCTGCAGCATAATGCACCACGGTGAATAAAATTTAGTGGCAGAATTAATTGGTTTGTGATTGAACATTTGAGGAAAGTCACTGCAGGAAACTGCACTGAAAGCTGCACAAAACAATCAATCCCAACCTAGAATTCTTAAAGGTTCCAATGTACAGGCTCAATATTTTAAATCTACTCCAATTTTTCGCGAATGCAGCTTTTTTTTGTTTAAAGTGTTGTGTGATACGCCGACAAAAATGGTCAGGCTGCAGCCTTCCTTCATGAATCCATGAAGACTCATTCAACTGTGCAAGGCTCAGATTGGAAAATTGAAGGTAGATTTTCAGATGCTAACAGAATAACTGCACAATAGAATTTCATCCCCTGCTGCTAAAACCTTTCTTCAACCTAATAAAGAATTAGAGCACTCCAAGCGGTTTGATAAGTGACCATCAATTTATGGGAGGAGAAGGAAAACTATTTCCTATTGGACAAAGACAGAAAGGGACTACAAACACCTTGCTGGCAGAAGACAGGGTACTCAGACAGGGTATAAACCCCTTACACGTAGAACAAGCCACAGACCCACAGCATACAGACAATCTTACCATCTTTGTGCACGCGCATCGCAGATGCGGTGATATCAGTCGTTACATTGAAATATGGGATCCACAGGTCCTGAGGTGGGGAGAGATAAAAAGAGTTATGATCCGTGAACAGCTGTGGTTATAGCACTTTCCAGTAGCAAACTTTTAATGATTCCCAACTGAGGGCTTGTCCAGTACTGACATATTTCAGACTAAAACCTGGATTGACAGACCTCAAGTCTTAATGCAGCAATTTGGTTAGTGTGGTGGTAATTTACTGAACTTGTTTACATCAGGCTGCCACTTATTTGTTACAATGGAACATGTGTTCATTACACAGACGAAAAGAAAACAAAGCTGTCCACTTACATAAAAATCATTTGTAAAGTCTCACCATAACGAGCAAAAAACCTAACAATATCGTTTAGACTCTCAATTCCAGTAAAGTATCACTCCTATCTTTAGTCTATAATTTCTTAGTCAACTGACAAGGTTAAAAGGGTTTCCTTTCACCAGATTCTCTCTGTCTGTCCCACACAGTTTCACTCACTGACTTCTTTCAGACTTTGAATACTTTGAGACTGTGAAGACTTACTTCCAGCCTTGTTGGCCTGGAGGCTCCTAAAAACTAAACACTTCTGCTGGAATCAATCTTTACTTTTCAATTCAGCCCACTTGTGGCTGCTGGCCACCTGTTTAATTGTTTAACTGTTGGTGGTAAAAGCTCAACCTTGTAAACACTTGAGCAATTCTCTCTCCAGATGGTTGGAGAGTCAGTTAACTGAAGTCACATGCTTTCGCAGAAAAACTGTTTGACCTAATTTTTATGTTATTCATTTATGGGATGTAGATATCGCTGGCTCAGCAAGCGCTTATTACCCATCCCTAGTCGCCCTCGAGGAGATGGTGGTGAGCTGCCTCCTTGACTGTGGTGAAGGTAGACCCACGATGCGATTAGGGAGGGAGTTCCAGGAATTTGGCATAGCTACAGTGAAAGAATGGCTATATATTTCCATGATGGGACGGACAAGGTCAAAAATCACACGACACCAGGTTACAGTCCAACAGGGTTATTTGAAGACACAAGATTTCAGAGTCTTTCTCCTTCTTCAGGTGTCAGGTGGCATTTAAAGTCAACACAGAATTTAAAGTCAAAGAGTCATAGAACTGACTCAAATATGTCAAACAAAGCCTCACACTTAAAATGCATTGTCTTAGGTTTGTTCAACACATTCACATCAGTTCTATGATCCTTTGATCTTTTGCATATATATTTCCAAGTCAGGATGGTGAGCGCAGGGACAGGAACATGCAGGTGGTGGTGTTCCTATGTATCTGCTGCCTTTGTCTTTCTAGATGGTAGTGGTTGTAGGTTTGGAAGGGCTGTCTAAGGATCTTTGGTCAATTTCTGCAGTGCATCTTGTAGATGGTGCACACTGATGTTACTGTGTGTCAGTGGTGGCAGCAAATTGTTACCAATCCAAAATGCGACCATTGCAAAGATACAGCTTGGTTCAAATGCCTAACACCACAGATGCTGCTGTGTTAACGAACTTGTAGAACTCATTAATGTGAAGCCAAAAGCACAGGTGAAGTAGTCTTCTCATATGAACTAGACGCAGGAATAGGCCCCTCGCACCTGCTCTGCCATTTGATAAGATCAGACTAGCTCAGATTGTGGCCTCAAACTGACTCACCTATCTCCCATACACCACGGATCCTCTGTACGTAAATTATCGCTCTAACTCAGCCTTCAATGACCCTGCCTCCAACAACTCTCTAGGCAAGAGAGCTCCTTGGATCAGTGAAACTCAGAAAAAGATTCTCATTTTTGCTTTAAATAGGACATATCTTATTTTTAAATCGTATCCCCTAGTCTTGGTCTCATCCAGTCTCAGCAGTAAAAATTAGTCCTAATAGATAGGCATTCAATATCAAGAAGTATTTTGAGTGGTTTACAAAGGTCAAGGTACATTCCACCACTGTGGGTCTCTTAAGTGGAACTATTAGGGATGATTAATCAGTTCTGTATCAATCAACTGGCATTGAACTGAGTCATCCATTTGGCCTTGTCTCTTTGACCTGTAACAAGCCATGTGAGCATGACTCCTTGAAAGGTTTGTGTGAGAGCACAGTGTTCCTTGTCAAGTGCATTCACCAAGGGTTCCTTTTGTTTGGTTGCAGGCGGGAAGCAGTTTTGTTTTAAAGCTTACCTCAATTTGTTTGTCTTCAAACACATCAGCAATGCTTGTGTTAAAGGCAGAACCCGACAGCATAGAGGTGATGGGGTAGGTCAGGTCTAACACAGTTTTGAAGACAGAGTTCATTGCCTATAGAAGACAGAAAGATATGAATGTTCTCATTTGTATCTATGAACCCTTGGCTAAACATGAAAACACTTTCCACATCGAGTACCCTGGATAAATTCCTATTTGTGATTACGCAAATACTATAACCAATACTCATTTGTTTGGGCTGATGGGTCATTCCCTGGTTGTGCGAGAGGTTATGATGGGCATTGTAGAGCACAAAAACAGATCCTTTGGTCCATCTCATCCATGCCGACTAGATTTCCTGGATAAACCTATTTTCATTTGCCAGCATTTGGCCCATATCCCTCTATACCCTTCCTATTCATGTTCCCACCCAGATGCCTTTTAAATGCTCATACCATACATGCATCACCCTCTATGTGAAAAAGTTGCCTCTTAGTTCCTTATTAAATCTTTCCCCTCTCACCTTAAACCTATGACCTCTAGTTTTGGACGCCCCTACTCAGTGAAAAATTCACCCCATTCATACCCCTCATGATTTTGTAAACGTGTATAAGGTCACCCCTCAGCCTCAATGCTCCAGGGAAACCAGACCCAGCCTATTCAGTCTCTCCTTCGCTCAAACTCTCCAACCCTTGCAACATCCTTTTAAATCTCTCCTCCACCCTTTCAAGTTTAATAACATCTTTCCGTAGCAGGGAGACCAGAATTAAATACAGTATTCCAAAAATGGCCTAACCAACATCGTGTACAGCCACAACCTGACCTCCTAACTCCAATAGTTGAATAGAGACTGCAGATGCTGGGATCTAAGATAGACAAACAGGATGCTGGAAAAACACAGCAAGCCAGGCCACATCTGGAGGAGGAGAAGTCAACGTTTCGGGTATTACCCTTCTTCAGGACTGGATGTGGGGTAGAATGGATCTGCAGATAAGAGGGGGGTGGGGGAGCGTATCAGAATGGTGATAGATGGACACCAGTAATAGGTATGACCTGGTTGATCGATGGAAAGGATGAGTCCGGCTGGTAGCTGGAATGGAAGGGAGGAGGCAGTAGGTGGAAAGAGAGCTGGGGGACAGATGGAAAGGTTATTTGATATTACAGAACTCAGTGTTAAGTCCTCCAGGCTGTAGGATGCCCAGGCAGAAGACAAAGTGTTGTTCCTCAAATTTGCGGTCTGATTCAGTGAGATACCAGAGGAGGCTGAGGATGGACATGTCAGAGGGAGAGTAGTGGGAGGGGCGGGGTTGGGGGGTGGGGAGGTTAGTGAAGTTGAAATGGGCGATGATCAGGAGGTTAGGCTGGCTGTTTCGGGCCAGGTGAAGATGCTTGGCAAAATGGTCACTGAGTCTATGTTTGGTCTCACCGATGTAGAGAAGACCAAATCGGGACCACTGGATGCATTAGTTCTGAGGAAGGGGCACCAGACCCAAAACGTTTACTCTGTTTTCTCCTTCACATATGCTACCAGACCTGCTGAGCTTTTCCAGCAACTTTGTTTTTGATGCAGTAGACTAGGTTGGAGGAGATGCAGGCACTGGGTGGGTTGGATTGGTTGGTGTGGAATGTGGCATGAACTGAGGAGTGGTGAAGGGAATATTATGGTTGGTTGACTCGCCGAGCAGGTTCAACCAACCATACCATCCACAACCCGAGCTATAAATCTACTCTAAAACCTTAGAAGGAAAATTAGTTGAAGCTGAGTGCACAGCACCCTTGCCTGTGACATGGGCTCCAAATTTTACTACAGAAATTTAGTGCAGCATCTGTGTGAAAAATTCTAGTGGAAAACTGCATTGGCAGGAATACCATCTCTCAGGTTAAATCAAGGCCCTGTCTGTCCTTGGGTGGACATGATGGACCCTGCAAGAGCAGAGAGCTCCCGAGTTTCCTGGCCAATATTTAGGCCTCTTTTCCTTTAATATTCTAAATCAAGGAGTTTTTTTTTTGGCACAGTGGGGTACAGTCCCTGCCGTGGAGTAAGAAGCTCGGAGTTCAAGTCCTACACCAGGATCCACACCCACAGATGGTGGCTCATGACCCAGCTAAACAGGTAGAGTACCAGTTTGTAAATCCTCCCAACACGTCAATGGTAGGTGGTAAAATTGGGAGTGTTTCCTGGTCAGACACATGATGGGAAGGCATAGGTGTCTCTACTACCACTATGTATGGCTCCAGATTAGAACGCGCATGTAAAAGTGCCACAGCAACTCAGACTCCCTGGGTGAGGGACAGTTGGCTGGATGGCCAGTGTGCTGCAGATTAGTGCCAACAGCATAGGGGTTGATTTCTGTTCTGGTTTGGGTAGATTCGGGGCCTGCCTTCTTGGCCTGCCTGTTGTGACCATTAGTCCAACCTGACCTTGGGCAGAGAACTGATGAGGATGATCCGACAGCAAGAAAGCTAAGCATATGCTGATGAGTTTTAAACTCTGGCTAAATCAATTTTTTTTAAAAAAGCTGAAAAAAGTGTCAAGCTGAAAAGATCCTGTTTAAAAATGACCAGATTCACCAGGGTGCTGCCTTTTATTTGGAAATGCAAATAAAGTTTGACGAGAAAATTTGAAGCTCTTTTTGTTGGAATGGGTGATTTCAAGAGACATGTAAAATTCTGAAGGAGTGGGAAGGACTATTCCCAGTGGCTGAGGGGACAGGAACAATGGGATGTAAATATAAGAGTAAATGCAAAATTTTTCAGACAGAGTAGGAGAACCTTTATTATTTAAAATCAGATGTTGTGGAATACACAATTGAAGATGATGTTTGAAAGAAGAGAGACATGTGTATTTCAGAACAGGTCAAATGGTTTATGAAAGGAAAAATTGAGAGAGTAGCTACACTTCAGAACATCTTTAGTGGATAGTTGAGCTCAGGATTATCTTGAAGTTGTGTGAAGTGTTCTTATGTTTCTGGATCAGTTCTGTGGAGGATAAACAAATCAAATCTGGAAGAAGACTTACGTTTGCCCACTCTCTTGCTCTCTGCTTCGTCCTCACTGCACTCCGCTCCTCAGCATATAATGCCCCAATAAACGACCCAATAGAGGTTCCTCCAACAATATCGACCGGGATTCCAATCTCCTCCATGGCCTTCATTACACCAACATGTGAGCATCCCCTGATAGGGCCAACAATAGGAAGAGAGCAGGTGTCAAAGATGGAAGGGTGGGGGAGGTGGGAGATAATGGGATGGGTTGATGTTGGAATGGAGGATACAAGGTGAGGTGAAAGGGGAGAGGTAAGAGAAAGCAGGAGAGTGCAGGTTTGAATGGAGATAGCACTGTTACAATCACCATTCAAGCTTCCAAAATACAACTTCTCTCACACAAGAATTCAGAAACATTCCTGCAGCCTGGCTGATTGCTTTCAGAAGCCTAGCTTCATCTTGTCCTTTGCTGCACATCTTTGCAAACAGCACTCTATGTGAGATGCAACAAGTAGTATTGACAATATGCAGCAACAAAAATGCTGAGTTTGATTCTGTCTTCATCTGCACTGATCCCTCGATAACTTTCAGCAACAGTGATTTTCCTCTCTGGCTGGAAGCACAGAGTTCTGCTTTTCTAATGTCCCATACAAGACAGTGAGAAGCACTGACTGAGATTTTGGACTCGATTCATTCTTGACCCATCGTTGCTGGTACAGGACAGAATGGTCAACAACTTCCAATGCTATAATTTCATTGAACGTCTACTTACAAAATTCAGAGGGAGTGGGTGGTCCTTGCCTTAAATATGTGTTAATGCTATAATTGAGGTATGGGTGATTATGACGTTTTAGGATTGCATTTTCTGGTTTAAAAGACGGCTATATTTTGGGACTGTCGCTTTGAATGCAGGGGAGACAATAAAGGTAAGATTGTCTGTGCAGGAAACAGTCCGACAGTAACAATTAAACCAACCAGACTTAGAGATTGGAGGAAGACTCATATTGCTTTATTGAGGGACCAGGTGCAAGGTTTTTAGGTTTAGGGACAATGGACAGTACTGATTGGAAAACTAGGTTAACCTAAAAATAATGACGGTACTGTTGAGTCCTCTTGTGGCACGGTGGAAGTGTCCCTACCCCTGGACCAAGTGGCCCAGTTCAAGACCCAGCTGCTCCAGAGATGTGTAACAGCATCTCTGAACAGTTTGATTAGAAAAATAGGTTTAAGGAAACGACAATATTATTGGGTACTGGGGGCTCTTGTGGCACAGTGGTAGTGTCCCTACCCCTGAAGTGAGAGGCCTGGGTTCAAGACCTACCTGCTCCAGTAGTGTGTAATAACATCACTGAACAGGGTGATTAGAAACATAGGTTAAATGAAAAAGACGATGTTGAAAAAGAAAGGGGAAAAAAACGACAGCACTATTACGGTCCTTGTGGTACAGTGGTAGCACCCCTTCCTCTGAGCCAGGAGGCCTGAGTTCAATTCCTAACTGTTCCAGAAGTGTGTCATACCATCTATGAACAGGTTAATTAGAAAATATCTGGAATAAGATGAAATTAAGACACATAGCCTTCCTGCTCCTCTGATGCTGCTTGGCCTGCTGTGTTCATCCAGCTCTAAACCTTGTTATCTCAAAGTAAAATACATGACAGCATGATCTGAGCCCATAATGAGTGGACCACAAGTCTCCCAAAGTCCCAGATAACTATAATACAAAACACTTACCAAACAGCTGTGCAACAAACTATCCCTTTTACTTCTATGACAAAAAGGAGTTGGGACGTAGAATAACTAATTAATTTTACTTTTAAGATAAAAATAGTATGTGTTTCCATTGCTATGAGGAGGATAACAGGGGAAACCATTTTGACATCAGGTTAGAAGATTCCATTTAACCCGGCAATATAGGAAACATAGGAACAGAAGTAGGCTATTCTTAAGCCTGTTCCACCATTCAGCAAGATCATAGCTGATCACTGGCCCAACTCCATATACCTGCTTTTGGCCCTTATTCCTTAATACTTTTGTTAAAGGAAAGTTTACCTCAAATTTAAAAATAACAACTGATCCAGCATCTACTCCTGTTTGTTGAAGAGAGTTCCAAACCTTTGCCACCCTTTGTGTATAGAAATGCTTCCTAACATTTCTCCAGAATGGTCTGGCCCTCATTCTAAGACTGTGCCCCCTAGTTCTAGAGTCTCAAACCAGTGAAAATGGTTTATCATTGTCTATTCTGTCCTTTCCTGTTAATATAGAGTGACAGTCATACTGTACGGAAACAGACCCTTTGGTCCAACTTGTCCAAGTCTATCAAGTTTCCCGAACTAAACTAGCCCCATTTCCTTCTAAACCTTGCCTATTCATGTATTTGTACAAATGTCTTTTAAATATTGTAACTGTACCTGCATCTACCACTTCCTCTAGAAGATTATTCCATCTATGTACCACCCTCTGTGTGAAAAGGTTGCCCTTCAGATCCCTTTCAATTTTTTCTCCTCTCACCTTAAAATTATGCTATCTAGTTTTGAACTTCCAAACCCGAGGGAGAAGACCTTTGCTGTTCACTTTATCTACGCCCTTCATGATTTTATAAATCTTTACAAGGTCCCCCATCAGCCTCCTACGCTCTAGTGAAAGAATTCCCAGCTTATCCAGCCTCTCGTTATAACTCAAACCCTCCAATCCCAGGAATATCCTTGTGAATCTTTTCTGCACCCTCTCCAATTTAATAATATCCTTCCTATAGCAGGGTGACAAGAAATGCACCTCCTGTCACCCACCTTCCTGCAAGAATACAATCCCTTACGCCCAATTCCTCCACCGCATCTGCTCCCAAAATGAAGCATTCCACTCCCAGGCATCCCAGATATCCTCCTACTTCAAGGACTGCTCATTCCACGACCCACTTGTCTGCTCCACACTCCCCACCAACGCCACCATGCCTGGCACCTTTCCCTGCAACCGCAGGAGGCGCTACACGTGGCCCTACAGTCCCCGCTCACCTCCATCTGAGGCTCAAGACAAACTTTTCATATCTGACAGGGTTCACTTGTATATCCTCCAACCTGGTCTACTGTCTCCATCGCTCCTGACGTGACCTCCTCTACATTGGTGAGACCAAGCGCAGACTCGGTGACTAATTCGCGGAGCATCTACACTCTGTAAGCTATAATCAACACCACCAATTGGTTGTTAAGCATTTTAACACCTCCTCCCTCTCCTTTGGTAACATGACTATCCTGGGCCTCCTCTAGTGCCACAATGACGCCACATACAAACTGGAGGAGCAACACCTCATAGTCCGCCTCGGGAGCCTACAGCCCAATGGCCCAAACACAGAATTCACCAGTTTCAAAATCTCCTCACCCCGGGCTCATTCGATGTCCAACCCTCCCCCTCACCCGACACCACCTTGACCTGACACCACCTGTCCATGCTCTCTCCCACCTATCCGCCCCACCCTTTCCACTGACTAATCCCCACTACCATTCCCCCAGCCCTACCCCTCTTCCCTCTATTTATTTCCCAGATCCCTTCTCTCTCCTCAGTCCTGATGAAGGGTCGTGACCTGAAACGTTGACTTTCCTGCTCCTCTGAGGCTGATTGACCTGTTGTGTTCCTCTGGCTCCACACTGTTGACTTTGACTCCAGCATCTGCAGTTCTTGCTACCTCTGTACACAGTCTTGAAATGTCGATCAGATCACCCCCTAACCTTCTAAATCCTAGTCAATAAAGGCCTCATTTATATGACCTCACCTCATGACTTAACCTCTGAAGTCCAGGTATCATTTTTGTAAAACTACACTGTACTTATACCAAGGCCAATGTATCCTTCCTAGGTGTGGTACCTAGAGCTGGACTCCAAGTGGGGTCTAACCTGGCTTTTGTATAATTGCAGCATAACTTTTATACACCAGTCCTTTAGACATGAAGGCCAGCATTCAATTAGCTTTCTTAGTTGTTTTCTGGGCCTGTTTGTGACATTTTAAATATCTATGCAGCTGAATCCCCAAGTCTCTTTGGATATCACAGATAGACAGCAGCTATGTTGCCTTCTGTGGTCTGGAGTTAACAGAGATGTAGAAAGCTGGAATGGTGCCAACCAGGTCTGTACCTTAAGCAGACAAAATGTTAACTCTGCAACAAAAACAGAAGTTGCTGGAAAAGCTCAGCAGGTCTGGCAGCATCTGTGAAGAAAAAATGAGTGTTAACGTTTTGGTCCAGTGACCCTTCCTCAGATGTTAACTCTATTGTTCGCTGTCCAGAATGCAGGTGGGTCTCAGGCTTGGATGTAAGACTGAGTTTTTGGTGAGTTAGAGGTTGGAAGATTTGCGTCGTTTGAAGCTAGAGGAAGTAGTTTGCAGTGCAATCCTCACAATGATAGCCATGTCTGGGATTTGAAGTTATCCAACTGGGAAAGGACAAAAGCAGCAGCCCAATAAAAGGTGGAAGCAGCTCTGAACTGTTTGCGATAAGGACTATAACTTCATGAAGGGTGCAACGAGTGATAAGTAAAAAACTACAATTTATATAGTTTAAAGTATAGATTACATACAAATGAAAATAGTGAGTTAATTTTTTTAGTCATTTGTCACAGTAAAGTTAAATTTAAAGTCTATGGTTTCTGTTATTCTTTCAGTTAAACCTGAAGGTCAAATGTGTCTTTAAAGAATACTAGCTTCTATGGAGATTGTCACAGTCAGAATGCTGTGACTTTAAACCCCATCCCAGAAGCTGAGCTTTGTAGGCTCCCTAGCACTATATCTACACTGACATCAACACCAGTGCAATAGGAGCAGCTCAGTCTGATCTAATCCTTCCAATGCATGACACTGTAAAGCACAGATTGTTAATCAAAAAGACACTGGGCCAGGGTGAGCTGGCAAGGTGGGTACAGAACTGAGATAACAAGGTGTACAGCTGGATGAACACAACAGGCCAAGCAGCATCAGAGGAACAGGAAGGCTGATGTTTCGGCTGCTTGGCCTGCTGTGTTCATCCAGCTCTACGCCTTGTTATCTCAGATTGTCCAGCATCTGCAGTTCCTACTATCTCTGGGTACAGAACTGGATTAGTCATAGGAGACAGACGGAGGATGCTTTTCGGAATGGAGGATTGTGAATAGTGGTGTTCCATAGAGAACAGTCCTGGGGCCTCTGCCGCTTGTGGACTACATGAACGATTTGGAGGAAAACAGGGTTTTAAAGAGCCGACCAGATACAGCACTTGGGGTGAAAGGGTTCAAAGCTTATGGGGAGAAAGCAGGATTAGGCTATCGAGATGGATGATCAGCCATGATTGTGAAGAACGGCAGAGCGGGCTTGAAGAGTCGAATGCTCTCCTCCCGCTCCTATATTCTATGTTTGTGTGTGGCTGGTCTAATTACTAAGTTTGCAGTTGATACAAAGCTTGGTGCAGTTGTGGATAGTGTGGAGGATTGTCAGAGGTTACAGCAGGATATCGATCAGTTGGAGGCAGAAAAATGGCAGATGGAGTTTAATCCGGACGAAGGTGAAGTAATGCATTGTGTAAAGTCAAGTACAGGTGGAAATAATACAGTGAATGGTGGAACCCTTGGGACTACTGATATGCAGGGATCTCCCACCTCATATGCTGCTCCACAGATCACTGAAGGTGGCAGCACAGGTAGATAAGGCAGTAAAGAAAGGCCTATGGCATGCTTGCCTTCATTGGAAGGGGCGTTGAGTATAAGGACAGGCAAGTTATGCTGCAGCTTTACAGAATTTTAGTTAGGCCACACTTGGAATATTGCGTACAGTTCTGCTCACCACACTATCAGAAGGATGTGGATGCTTTGGAGGGTACAGAAAAAGTTTACCAGGACGTTGCCTGGTATGGGGGATTTTAGCTTTGAAGAAAGGTTGGATAGACTGGGTTTGTTTTCACTGGAATGGAGGAGGTTGAGGGGTAACCTGATACATGTTTATAAGATTGTGAACGGCATGGATACAGTGGGAAGTATGAGGCTTTTTCCACAGGGTGAGGGGATAATTACTAAGAGATACAGGTTCGAGGTGCAGCAGGGGCAAAGTTTAAAAGAGATGTGTGATGCAAGTTTTTCACACAAAGGGTGGTGAGTGCCTGGGACGCGCTGCCAGAGGAGGTGGTGGAAGCAGACACAATGGCAGCATTCAAGGAACACCTGAATGAACACAGGGATCCTCTAAGTGAAGACAGTTTTAGTACAGAAGAGCAACATGTGTCGGCGAAGGGTTAGAGGGCCAAGGGCCTGTTCCTGTGCTGCATTGTTCTACATTTACCGAAAGCCACCACACAGGCAAGATCAAGCTAAGCTTGGCTGGGGAGCAGGAAGGTCTTCACATGAGCACAAGGTGGGAGAGTGAGAAAGAAGAAAAGAACAGTCCCTTTATGGGGCCAAACACTGATGGACACCTTCAAGGAGGGGCAAAAGATTCAGTCAGAATTCCAGGCAAGATAGATTGAAGGACATTACAAGTCTAAAGTATCAATGAGAATCTGAGCATTTTAACACTGTTTTTTCCATCGGTACTTATGACTATTTTAAATAAATAAACATCCCTGCTATCCCAAGGAACTTCTGGGAAAATGCACTTCCATAGAATCGAAAAAGGTAATGAGTGCACCAGTGACATTCCTTTACAACATGGAAAGTAGATACACCATTTAATGATGGGGGTTCCAGGGTGGGGTGGTGAGAGGATCGAGTGGAAAAGCATTTTGCAGCCCGCTCCAACTGCCACTCCTCATTACTAACAACATTTGAGCTGATAATTTAACTCCAGTTACCTGGCTCCTCCCCCTCCTAAGACCAGTGCGATTGTGTTTCCTGTAAGGATTCGGGCCAGTCGAGAAAAGTCACTGTGTCGATCTGCTGTTTTCTCAAATAGTTTTTCATACATCTCCCTCTGAAAGAAGAATGATAATTACTCCTTGTCCCTCCCAATTTCCTTCTACCTCACTTAAAATTGCTTGCTCTAGCCCATTCCCACCTCATAGCCAAATCCTGCAATCCACACATTCCCAGCAAGCTACCCACAGTAATTCAGTTATTCCCATTTTACCCACCTCGCTCACACATCTGCCTTTCCGCAGTCACCCACGGTCAGATAGCCCAAGCCCAGTTACCAATTTTTGGAGGCTCCGACGAGAGAAGATCCTGCGAGGACACTTGATGTGAAAGTGCGCGGAACACCAGCTCCTCATGTTCAGCCACTCCACGGTCCGGGAAGGACTGGGACCATCTTCCTTGTGTAAAAGGATGAGCTGTTTCAGTGCCCGGACGGCTGTGTTCTCTAACATCTGTTCCAGCTGCAGAGATGGAGTGCAGAGAAACATGAAGTTCCAATATAGACAAGGAAAACCTACCAGCTGTGTACACACATACTCAACCTGAGAGGAGCCTGGATGGAGAACTGTAAAAGTATAAATACAAAGATTGTCTCTTTCTATTTTTCTGTATTTTTGATTATACTCTGAAAAGGGAGTAAGGACTATTTTAAAAACCAAGATTGTGGAAAGGATTGGTGTACTTTTTTTAATAGTTACCTGACATGGCTTGTATAGTAGGTGCAATTTACTGCAGATGCTAGAATCTGTACTGAAAACAAAAGATGCTGGAAATCACAGCGGCTCAGGCAGCATCCATGGAGAGAGAGCAAGCTAACATTCTAAGTCTAGACTACTCTTCATCAGAGCTGAGCGAAGTGTGGAGGGGGAAGCATTTATGCTATAGTAGGAGAGGGCAGGAGAGTGCTGGGGGAGAAAGGATGCTGATCCACTATTGCATAAATGCTGTCCCCTCCACACTTCACACCAGCTCTGATGAAGAGTCATCTAGACTCAAAACGTTAGCTTGCTCTCTCTCCATGGATGCTGCCTGAGCCGCTGTGATTTTCAGCACTTTTTGTTTCCACTGCTTGTAAGGTGATAGAGGCAGAAACCCTCATAACATTTAAGCAGTATTTAGATGTGCATTTGTAATGCTAAGGCACACAAGGCGATGAGTTTTATGAAAGGGTTAGAGTTCTAACCAGTACAGACATATGTTGACAGTTTAGAATTGTTTACTTGTTGCTAGATTCTAGTTATTTGTAATAAATAGGAATTTTTGTCAAGTGTAAAATCCTGGCTTGTATTTTTGGTCAACCTGGGTCTAAAGGAAAAGTAAACTGGGAACCCTGTACACTTCAATAAGGTCTTTAAATTTTGTGACAACCCAGAATAGTAGGCCTTGATTTCTGAACTTTTCAAGATTTCGAACAGTTCTACTACATCTGTTTTAACATTCCTGACCTTAAGGAGAATGATTTCAGCTTCACCAGTCTCCCTGCAGAACTGGTAGTTTCTCATCCATCGCACTGGTTTAGTACATCTCCAGTGGGAGAAGAAAGCACTGCCTGTGAAACAGCATCCGGGAACCAGCACACAGGAAAATCCCACTCTTGTGCCAGAGCACAGATTCTATTCAAATTGCTGTAATCTTGGCATACAGCCATCCAGCATTCATGGATGAGAACAACTACAAATCATCTTCACAATTTCCAAACAATTGCACTTTAATTGCCTTACAAAGTTTGTTTTAACAAAAAAAGTGGAATACGTCTTAAAAATAACATGTCACATCTGGAAGGATCCCTTGTCTTTTCTCCTTATGTATGCGAATGTGCTGCTTCTAAAATAAAAATTCTTTCATGAAACATGGGAATCACTGGCTGGGGCCAACACTTGGTTTCCATCCTTAACTGAGTGGGTTGCTGAATCATTTTGGTGGGGCAGTTAAAAACCAACCACACTGCAGTGGATCTGGAATAATGTGAGAGTAAGGATGGCAGATTTTCTTGTTTAAAAGGACTTCAGCCAATTAGATGGATGTTTTGCCACAAGTGATGACAGTCGGCATAGCCACCATTATTCAGACTAGTTTTATATTCCAGATTGTATTAATCAAATGTAATTTTCACCAATTACCACAGTGGGATTTGAACCCATGGACGAAAGAATTAGCCTCGGGGCCTCTGGATTATTAGATTAGTGACATTGTCATTGTGCCTCCACGCCCCTGTATTTCTCCATTTCAGGACACCAGAAGCAAGACAATAGAAAGCATAGGTTGGTTACACAAGCATATCAAGTGAACAACTCCAACTATCTGTTTGCTTGAATTGTGACACAGCATGGGCTGGCTTTGTGTTGTGTGTTGTGCAATTCCAACACAGCACTCGATGGTTTGCTCAAAACACAAACTTGTAGCAAAAAAAAAAAATCTGTGCAGATGGCAGCACAGTGGCAAGCGCTGCTGCCTCATAGTGACAGGGACCTGGGTTTGATTCTAACCTCAGGCTGTGTGGGTTCCAGTGTGGAGTTTGCACATTCTCCCTGTGACCGTGTGGGTTTCCTATGGGTGTTCCAGTTTCCTCCCACAGCGCAAAGATGTGCAGGGTAGGTGGACTGGCCACACTAAATTGCCATAGTGTCCAGGGATGAGCAGGTTAGATGAATTAGCCATGGGAAATGTGGGGTTACAGGGATAGGCTGGGGTGGGTGGGTGGGTCTGGAAGGTCAGTGCAGACTTGATGAGCCGAATGGCCTGCTTCCATACTGGGGATTGTATGATTCTATGATCCATGGTGCGATGGCAATGCAGGCAGCAGTACGGAGGGTGTGCTGCACTATTGACTAAGACATGAAATTGAAGCTCTGCCTGCTCCCTCAGGTGGACAATGAAAGATTACAGCACATTAAATCGAAGATAAGGAGGGAGGTTATCCAAGGGTGATATCTAAATTATTGTAATATACTTTAAATTAAAATTCCTTCTAGGCCAAATATGTAAAAATTTTGCAATGTAATTAGCACTTTTCAGAAATATCCAAAATTCAAGGAATTCAAATGTCTTAAGTTCTATTCCCCCAAGTGGCTGGGACAATTTCTTTTCTGCCTTTCTGCAGCTCTAGATATTTACTTCCCCACTATTCTGCTCCCCTACTGTTCCCTCGTTATCACAGCCAGTGGGTTTTATTCAGTCACATCAAATTGCTGCAAACAACTACATCCATCAACCAATTCACACAATAGGTTATAGGGAATAGGCCAGTTTTGGTGCACAAATGCTACGCAGGGTCTCACACTACCTCTCCCAAGCTGGGCTCTTGGTCTCCAAGTCCGACAATAAGGATGCAGTCTGCCTGCCGAATGCAGCGCTGGGTCCAAGGTGTCATGCTGTAATCAGTCTGGTACAACACAATGCGGTGGATATCTTCTTGCTGGGCCAGCCAGCCTGACAGACGGTATTCATGGATGCTGCAAAAGGGGATCAAAACACTCACTGTTTACCCACAGTGCAGCCTAGGGAGCTACTCTACTTTATGTGACAACTATCAATGTCAATGGGGAGGCAACACTACAGCAAGACATCACTGAGCATCGAAACCAAGGACTCAAGTTGGAATCAGCAACACTCGCCCACAAATGGCACTACCTCCCATGGATAGCCAGGTCCAAACTAAACCACGTACATTCAGGCAAGGCCCAGGCACTGCAAACCATCATGATGAACACATAAAGAAATATGGAAAATTTAACTGATGTGAATTCATTTCATTTACACAGGTTTTGACTCTCACAATTCAGTGGGGGATAAAGAAAATATTTTATAGGTGGGCTAGGCAAAGGCTCCTTGGACAATGGTAGATATTTTTAATCAACTTATTTGGACCTCTGGGGCAGGTGGGACTTGATTATGGACCTTCTGGCCCCAGAAGCAGGGACTCTACCACAAACGCTATCACACATAACCAATATTAGTTATCATGTGTTATTTGTTGAAACAATACAAGCAAGTTTCACTGCTATTTTTGCACAGAATACTGTTGCAGCATCAGAAGTTTTCAATAACGAATGGAGGTTTTCCCCACAAGTATTCCAGCAAAGTAAAATGGCAGGTGCTTACAGCTTTCGAGTATGTTTGAACTATAGGCTTGTCTTCCCAAACTTATATGGTGCCTGAAGTTATGTTTGAGCTAGGCTGAAGCAGTGGCTGTTACAGCCATGAGACAGTAATATCAACAGAGTGCCAGTAGAAGTGGTTGGCACAATATGACAGCTAGTTTCCCACCTCCTCCTGCTCCAAACGATGCATTAATATCTCACCCATCTACTTTGGGCAACATAAAAACCTCAAGATTTTAGAACATAATTTTGGCCATTGGCTGAAAAGAAACAGATTCTGAAGTAATTCAGTTATAATTGTATGCCGATCCAGTACACATACGAAGGCACAGTTCCCAGGCAAGATTAAAGACATGAAAATCTCCTACTTCCTGTTTCACATGTAAGATCTCCTAAAGATATAGTACTTCCCAAGCATTACGCATAAGGAATGACACTGTAGGTAAAAGGAAGAACTTTGAATTGTATGACAATTGACAGATTTTGTTTCATTCTCAAACAATGCTCTAAGATAGTTACAAGTAAAATAAAAGGAACTATTCCTTGCCAAACTACTTACTACCATCATAGATAACAAGGTGTGGAGCTGGATGAACACAGCAGGCCAAGCAGCATCATAGGAGCAGGAAAGCTTGACGTTTCGGGCCTAGACCCTTCATCACCTTGTTATCTCGGATTCTCCAGCATCTGCAGTACCTATTATCTCTGATACTTATTACCATCAACACATTTATATCTCAATAAATTTTTTTTTATTCTTTCATGGGATCAGGATTTTGCTGGCAGGGCCAACAACATTCATTATCCATTCCTAATTGATCTGTGGCCTGTAGGCTATTTCAGACGGTCTGGTGTCACATGTTGGCCAGATCAGGTAAGGGCAGCAGATTTCCTTTGCTCATTCCCAGAAGCATCAGCCTGGGCCTATGCATTATTAGATTGGTGATATTATAAATACATCACCATCATACACGACTTTTCATGATCAGAATGAGCATTACAATGAATTTTTCTCCCCCGCAACATAGTCACCATTGGAATGATGGGAAAAGCATTAACCAATGTTCATGTGGCATGCTCCCACAGATAGGAACAAAATAACTGACTAGTCATTTGGTTCAGTCACTTTGGATGAAGGGCAGAAGATCTGCAAGATGTAAGCAGCTTCACAATTCTGTGTGCCATGGAGGAGGCACTGAAGCTTAACACAGATCCCTTTTGTGGCACTGCTCACTAAAACAGAGCCCTGCTTCCTAGCCCAATCAGCTGTGCCTGCAAACATTGTGCGTGTGCGTAGGTGCGTGTGGGGGGTGGGGGGGGAGAGAGAGAGAGAGAGATAGAGATAAAATGAAAATGTGTGTGTATAAACAGATCAGAACTTTATATTATATATGTTTATACACATATGTATATGATATTCTGAAGCAATTTTGTGCGCGCATATTATGTTCCAAGAACACATGAGACTCTTGGGCAAGAATCTGGAATCAATAATGAAACTAAAAACAAGGACTTCAACTATTCCTAGGAGAAACCTGCCTGTGAGGAGGACCACAGTGCATCTCAATGTTGCCAAGACTTTTTTATTTTCTTTACTCTTGCCTGGGTTCACTGGAGAGGCCAGCACTCTTCTGCCCATCGATGTCACACGTGAACTGATTGGCTTTCTAGGTGATTTCAGAAGGCAGTTAAGAGCGAGCCACGTGTTCATTCCCTGTTCCAGTCCTATTCCGGCCCCCACCCACAACTCTTACTCTGATTATATCAACGATGTCATCGATGTTGCTTCTCTCTTTTGTATGGATTTGGAAAAGTTGATCAATTTTGCTTCCAGATTCCACCCCGCCCTCACTTTCCCCTGGTCTATCTCTGACTCCTCCCTTCCCTTCCTCGACATCTGTTCCCATTTCTGGGGATAGATTGGCCACTAATATCCATTACAAACCCACTGACTCCCACAGCTACCTGGACTATACATTCTCACACCCTGCTTCCGGTAAAGACTCCCATCCCGTTCTCTCAGTTCCTCTGTCTCTGTCACATATGTTCAGATGAAGCCAACTTTGACAAGGAAGCCTCCAAAATGTCCACCTGCTTTCTCAACTGAAGATTCCACAGCACCACTGTTGACAGGGCCCTCAACTTGGTCTGACCCATCTCCTGCACTTCTGCCCTCACCCCCTCTCTTCCCTCCCGCAACAGCAATTGGGTTCCCCTTGTCTTTACCTACCATCCCACCAGCATCCACATCCAGAAGATCATCAGACGCTATTTCCACTATCTCTAGCGAGATACTACCCTAGACACATATTCCCTTCTCCTCCCTTGTGCGCCTTCTGCAGGGACCTTTCCCTCCAGGACACCCTGGTCCACTTTTCCTTCACTCGTAACACAACACCCCTACAACCCCAAAGCACCTTGCCCTGTAACCACCAAAGGTGTAACATCTGCCCGTTTACCTACCCCCTCTCCAGTATCCTAGGGCCCAAACATACTATCCAGGTGAAGCAGTGCTCTACCTGCACTTCCCACAATCTAGCCTACTGTATTCGCTGCTCACAATGTAGTCTCCTCCACACTGGGTAAATGAAGTGTAGACTGGGTGGCCACTTCACAGAACATCTACGTTCTACGCGCAAAAAAGACCCTGAGCTTCCAGCTGCCTGACACTTTAACACACCACCCTATTTTCTGGACAACATCTGTCTCAGGCACGCTACAATGCTCCAGCGAAGCTCAGCGTAAGCTGGAAGAACACCACCTTATTTTCTGCTTGGAGGCCCTGCAGCCTTCTGGACTCAAATCAGTCTGAACTCTCCCATGTCCTAGCCCCCTACCCCACAAACCATAACTATGTTATCACATAGCCTGCCATTACACACTACCTATTGTTAGTCACTAAAAGTCCCCTCCTAGCCAGGTCGTTATCAACTTCTTTTCTGTCCAACTGTTCTCTCTCTTTGGGGTCTATTCTCACCTATTGTTTACTCCTTACACCCTCCTCGCATCCTATCTTCTGCATATAAACCAACGATTTCCTAGCTACCATCAGTTCTGAGGAAGGGTCGCTAGACCCGAAACATCAACTCCGCTTTTTCGTCACAAATGTTGCCAGATCTGCTGAGCTTTTCCAGCAACTTCTGTTTTTGTTCCATATTACTGTGGATCTGGAGTCACATATAAGCCGGATGAGGGAAGGATAGCAGATTTCCTTTCTTTAAAGGAAAGTGGTGAACCACATAGGTTTTTATAGCAATTGACAACACAGTTACATGGTTACTATTGGACCAGCTCTTAATACCAGATTTTTCTTTTACAGAATTCAAATTTCACCATGTGCCATAGTGGGATTCAAACCCACGGGCCCTCAACGGGCCCCACGAGGCCCCACGAGCCTGGAGCTCTAGATTACTGATGCAGTGCCATAGCCATTACACCACTACCTTCCCCTAAATCCCCATTGACAAACAAACATCTGATCGATCTTTGAGAAATCAGCTAGAATTTGATTGAAGCATGTAACTAAAATAGGGATAAAGTTATATCAGGAAATGTTGGCTATTAGCAACCTAACAAAGCAATACCTCTATTAAATCATCTGTCCCAAAAATCACATCCCACCAGATAGCAACTAAATCCCAGTTACAAACTGCAATTCTGGGAGAACACATTATTAGATACTATACAGTACTAGATTATTGATGTTCTTACACAGCACTCTTACCTGTCCAGTGCTGATGCACCCAGACGTTGCCTAATAATATCACTGGTCAACAGCAGTGTGGGCCCTAGCAAGTTACAAAGACAGCCAGAGTTATTGTCATTATTAACATGCACACTTAAGCAGTCAAAGCAATTCACTGGCCAGACAGCACATCAGCAGATGGTAGAGGGCTCTTACGAATATTCCCCAATTACCAATCCCTTCCTTGATCCTGGGAGCAGGCCCAATCCTAACAAGATAAATTGTTTAGAGAATGCTTCTGCATCAAAGCAAAAAGCAAATCAGAGAAGTCCCAGCCTCATTCGGGAGGTGAGAAGCGATCGCTGCTGAGGGAATTGGGTGACAACAAATTGAACACGACTGTGATGCCCCATGCAGTTCAACAGTGTGCTGGCACTGAACCCTTGTGCATTCCAGTCATTGCTTGACTGTGGTACTAAAGGGAAACTGGACTCCAGGAAAGCAAGAGCATGGACAGGAAAAAAAAAAATGGGGATTAGAATAATGGAATAAAGAAAGGAAAACCTCTGGAAAACGATACTTGGATTGAGATATTATTGATATTGATTTCTCTATAATCCAATGTGAGGTGTTTGAATCAGAGGACATTTGACATGTTTGTTCAAATGCAGTAGGGGACAGGTTATCAGTTGGGTTTTTGAACCTGCCATTACTTTAACGCAATTGGCTTAGAATTGGCTTTGTATATTTGGAGCTGCCAGTTTCTTCACAATTTCCACTGCTACCCACTTGGTGAGGGTATCTTGAGGGTTCATTTATTTGTGGTGAACGCCACTTTTCTTATTCCTTCCTGTACAAGGCTCAGAATCTCATCAGCTAGTGAGCAATGTATTAACCGAATGCAACTTTGATCAGAGTGCTGGGAATTGGACCAGTTTGGGAAAACTTAAACTTAATCTAAAAACTAAAGTTTGTTTGTATTTAACATTTAATGTCATTGATTATTTACAAACCACATTTCATCCGGGCTAAAACAGGGATCTTGAATTCTCTGGCTGAGAGTAGCTGAAGGTAATTAATTCAGGAAACTTGCTTCATTTTGTTTTAATCTGGGGCTGAGCTAACTGAACAGCATATAAACAAAAGCAGCTCAGTGCAAATTAACATGGGGTGCAATTGAGCACTGAGAGTTGTGTAAGGGAGTTGGTTGAGGGGTGCTGTTTTGTTTTTCCTATTCATCCTGTAGGAATTGGTTCTCCATGAAGGGAAGAAGTTAGCTGTTTGGTGAGTATTTGGATTTAAAACAGTATAGGAACAGGTGGTAAGATTAATATATTATAAATGATAATAAATAATAGGATGAAATAAACTGGATAATTAAAACACATTAAGGATTGTGACTCATCACAAGTGATACGTCAGCCTGAGAGCGCTCCTGGGGGCTGGTAATGACCTGAGTCAAACACAGCAACACATTCGGGAAAGGGGAAGAGACAAGAAACCTGTAGATGCTGGAACCCATGGCAGATAAACTGAAGGCTGGAAGAACACAGCAGGCCAGGCAGTGTCTGGAGGAAAGGAGCAGTCAACGTTTCAGGTATTACCTTTCTTCAGGACTGGATATTTTGAACCAGGAGCTGGTCAAACCCTGTTGGATTTGGGCCTTCTGATTTAATCAGTGGTCAGGAACAGGGAAACATGACTGCAGCTCAGACAAGCAATGGATCCAGGGGGAATCGATAATCTCATCCCAACAAAGTGGAAGAATAAGAGATGCAGGGGAATGAGCTAATTGAGCAAAGCACTGTGGTTCAGCATGCCATTTAAATGGGTGGAGCAAAAAGAAAGACAGGAGGAGTAGTGGACAGAGAAAGGGATTGACACTGTTCTCTGCAACAAAGAACAAGAGTCTAAAGAACTGTATTGTTTGGCTAACGCCAGGATTCAGGACATCCGTTCATGGTTGGAGAGGAACTTACATTGGGAGGGGGAGGATCCAGTCATTATGGTCCTTGTCGGTCCCAATGACAGAACAAGGAAAGCAGTTCTGCATAAAGAGAATGAGGAGCTAAGCATCACATTAAGCAGAACTTCAAAAGGTCATTATCTCTGCACTATTATTCATGCCATATGCAAATTGACATAAGGCAAATAAGATTGGAGATATGAACGGGTGACTCAAAACTGGTGTGGTAGAAGTAAGTTCTAGCTCATGGGACAATGGCACCAGTATTAGGGAAAGTGGGGTCTGCACGATGGGGATGGTCTCCACCCAAACTATCCTGGGGCCAGTGTTCTAACAAACACTAGGGAGCAGAGATGGTTTTAAACTCAAGTGGGGAAACGGGTCAAATTTGTGAAGAAGTGGTGATTCAAAGAGTAGAGACAAGGCAAAAAAGAAAAAAAAATTAGTCTGGGAAATGACAAAAACTGTGACACAAAGGAATGCAGAGTACAAATCTAAGTGAATCAACAGATAAGGCTAGAGGGTGCAAAAATATTAAAAGGATAAAACTGAAGACTCTGTACCCGAATACATATAGCATCAAAACAAAACAGATCACAACAGAAATAAAAATCTCAGAGTTTTAGTGGAGAAAGAGGCTACTTGGTCTGTCACGTTTAGTCCGGATCTGAGCATTTTGGCCTTGGTGCTAATCCCCCGTCTTTTCCCTATAATCCTGCACATTATTTAAATAGGAATGATCATCCAATGCCTTTTTGAATCCAGGCGCTGAATGCCAGACCCAAACTACCCACTGTGTGAAAAAAGCTTTTTCTTACCTCAATTTCTTTTGCAAATCGTTTTAAAACTGTGCCTTCCGATTCCTGATTTGTTTATAATGGGAACAGTTTCTCGCTATTCACTCTGTCCAGACTCATGATTTTGAGAAGTCCAATCAAAGCACCAGCTCACCTTCTCTTCTTCAAGAAAGACATCCCGAATATCTCCAATCTTTTCTCATAACTGAAGCTTCTCATCTCTGGAATCATTCTCTCCAAGGAAAACAGCTCAATTGCTTCAACTTATCTTCATAACTTACACACTCTGAATGCATTCAAATCTTTAAGATGTGGCACTCAGAACTGTACACAATACTTCAGCTGAGGTCTAACCCGTGTCTTATATAATTCACATAAACTCCTTTTACATGCCTTTGTACTTGATGCTTTAATAAAGCCTAGGATACCATATTCTTGACTAACAGCTCTCTTCTTGTCCTGCCACCTTTACAGGCCTATGCACTTATATACCAGGTCTCTGCACCTGAACACTCTTTAGAATAGTAGCCTTTAATTTATACTCATCTCTACATGTACTTTGTACCAAAGTGCATCACCTCACAATTCTCTGCTTTGAACTTCATTTGTCACGTATCTGCCTACTCAACCAACCTGTCAATGTCCTTTTGAAGTTCTACACTGTCTTCCTCATAGTTCACAATACTCCCAATGTTTGTATTGTCTGCAAATTTTGAAATTGTTCCCTGCACTGTGAGATTATGTATAAAGTTCCACTACTGACTCTCAGGGAATTCTACTGAAAACCTTTCTCCAGTTCAAAACCGGTCCATTAATATTACTTTTCCAAGTCCTCAGCCAATTTTGTGACCATCTTGCTACTTTCCTTTTTAGTCCATGAGCTATAACTTTTCTGAAATCTGTTGTGTGGCACTGCATCGCAGTCCACGTACATCACATCAACAGTATTCCACTCAACACCATTACCTCTTCAAAAAACTCCAAATAATTATATTTGGTTCTCCATTAGACAATCCAGGTTTGGTATTCTGAATTAATCCATAAGTTTTCTACATGACTATTAACTTTGTCCTGATTAATTATTTCTAGAAATATCCCTACCAAAGTTAAACTGACTGGTTTTTAATTGCTGAGCTTAGTTGAACCTTTTGTTTTTGAACAAGGGTGTAATATTTACAATTCTATAGTCCTCTGACATCACCCCCTAAATAACTGAGAGATGGACGTAGGGTGACAAATTGGGAGCCAAATATTGAAGGGTACAGCACATATAGAAAAGGCCAAAGGCAGAAAGGTGGCTTTCAATTAATCACGGTATTAACACAAGAGGAGGTGACCTAAGTGCAGGAAACCAGGATGTAAAAGTGGTATAGGTAGAGATGAGAAATGATAAAAGCAAGAAGTCCCTTGTGAGGGTTGTACACATACCCACCAACAGTGGGATGAAGCACAAACAAAGAAATAATGGGAACTCAACAGGAAGGTGAATAATGTCCAAGGTAAAGTCACCGTAGTTTTACAAGATCATAGGACTGCTCTTATATTAGAGACAGAGGAGATTGGTGGTGGTTTAACCGGAGGGTCACCATGCCTCAGGTGAGGGGAGAGGTTGAGAAGGACAGTCCTTCATGGTAACCTCAGCCCATAGCAGGGTAGGTGGGAACTGAACCTACACTGTGGGCGTCACACAGCATCACAAACCAGTCATTCAGCCAACTGAGCTAACTGACATTTCAGGATAGTATGACAATAATTATGAGGCTTTTAAACACAGATTGACTGGAGAAAAAAAAATGGGCAAAGGTCGCCCAGATAAGAAGTTCATGAGGAGTTTTTGGGACAGTTTCTTAGAACACGTTCTGGAGTCAGACAGCATGCTATATTAGATCTGGTTTCGTGCTTGAAGACAAGATTAATCAGTGGACAAAGATCTGGGAAATAGGAGTATAAGATTGGAAAATCTGAAATTGGCTATTTTAGTGGGAAGAATTTAAAAAAGCACATTGTCCAAATGGTGAAAGATTGCACAGGGATCAAAATGTCGTATACATGAATCACAAGATGTTAGTCTGCAGGTATAACAGGTCATTAAGAAAGCTAATGGAATATTACCATGAATTGCAAGGTACTGAATCCAAAAGGAGAAGATTATGTTTCAGTTATAGGGAATTGACAAGACCACATTTGGAGTACTGAAATAGTTCAGAAGGTTTACCCGATTAACACTTAGATTGGGTGAGATGTCTTAAGCAGAAGTGTTGGACAGGTTAGACTTGTAGCCCACAGGAGTTTAGAAGAGTTAGAGCAAGAGACAAGTTGATTCAAATGTTTAAAAGGTCTTAACACTGGAGAATCCGAGTGTTGTTGACTGGGTGCATGCGGAGTAGAGGTTTCCGCTTGTGGACGAATCTCAAAATAAGGGTCGCTTATTCAAAACAGATGGGGGGAATAAGGTTTCCTCTCAGAGGGTCAAAGGTCTTTGGAACTCTATTCCTAAAAAGATGGTAGAAGCAGAATCTTTGAATTGCTTTTTGTAGGCAGATGTGAATAGATTCTCGATAAACAAGGGGCCGAGAGGTTGTAGGGGGTAGGTGGGAATGTGGAGTGGTCAGATTAGCCATGGTCTTACTGTATGGCAGAGCAGGCTCAAGGGGCCAATGGCCTGCTCGTGACTCACACTGACCGGCTCCCAAGCACATGGTGCTCGAGCACCTCCTTAACTGGTGAGGCAGAGTTCCTTGGTGACTCCCTCCAGCCCACAATCTCATCTTTGCGTAAGAGGGCATCTGAGTGTCAGAAGAATGAAAGCCCTTTATGCCCAGAGAACGATCATCTTGTTGCCCTAAAGATACCCCTTCCCAAGTTTCTGATACGGAAAACTGGATGAGATTCAGTGAGACCACGGTTAAACCTAAATTGTGTCATGAATGAACTCTCAGCATTTCTCAAAAGTGATGGTATTCTTGCAGCAACAAGAGTTTCAGAGGTCAATGCTCAGACTAAACCTGAAGCTTTTACAACTCAAGGTCAGAGAGACCAGGTAAATGCTGAGGAAGTTCCTTAGCTCTGTGGAAGGGTCACCGGATCTGAAACGTTAACTCTGATCATTTTTTTTCCACAGATGCTGCCAGACCTGCTGAGCTTTTCCAGCAACTTCTGTTTTTGTTCCTGATTTACAGCTATTTACAGTAAATAGCTCACTAACCAATAGCATTGAGTGCATGAGTCAGCTCCATGGTGAAGGCAGCAATTGGTACTTCGTCACAGACTGGAAGCACAGCCACAGTGGATAGGTTACTGGTTGGGTTTGTTACATCGGCACTGCTAGCTGTCGAGATTCCGATACCAGAGCCTGGAAGAATCGAGACACACAAAAGCGAGCTCAATAAATCATCACTAAGATTAGTCCGCACAGAATAGAAAAAAAAAACCAAGTGGGGGAGGGATCTCGATTTCACAGGCACGATGTATTGTAACAACATGATATCCAGCTAAACATTTGGGAACACCCATTCTGATTGTCAATGCTGCACAACAGGAAGAGAACCTCATTCCACTCACAATTCCTAAAATCTCTTCAAGTTACAATTTTACATCCATGTCGTGTTGCTTAGTAAGCCCAGAGAAACTTTGGTCTTAGAACGAATAGAGTGGTGAATTATTCTGAAATAAGACACAGTGTTAAGTGTTGATAGCCCCATTTGATAAGGATAAAGGCCATCATCTCAGAGTAAAGGGTCACCCATTTAAAAAAAGAGATTAGGAAGATTGTCTTCTCTCAGAGAGCAGAGAATCTATGGAATTTTTTTTACAGCAGAGGGCTGTTGAGACTGGTTCTTTAAGCACAGGTATGTTCAAAGCGGAGATAGACAGATTTTTAATCATTCAGGGAATCAAGGGTTATGGTGATTAGACAGAAAAGCAGGGTTGAGGATTATTAGGTCAGCCATGACCTCATTGAATGGCAGAGTGGATTAGATGGTATGAATGGCTTACTTCTACGTTTTATGGGTTTATGGAAGACTTGGGCAATAACTACTGCTTGTTCAGGAAATGCTGTGCTTAAGATAATCTGCCCATTTAAGACTGTAATATTTAACACTGGAGCTCAGGAGACATCTGATCATCTGCATGTGAACTGTCTCCTGTCGGAATAGAGATTCTCTCATGGGACCTGGGGTTCAACTGGCCAGCATTTATTGGCCATCCCTAGCCACCCTCAAGAAAGTGGCGGTGAGCTGCCTTTCTGAGGTTTTTGGTAATTAGGAAAGGGCAATGTGCTGACCTAACCAGCAATATTCACACCCATGAACAAATGAGAAAAACTGCTGCAGGACCTGTGGTGTAGGGACACCCAGAGAGTGCTACCTGGGAAGGAGTTCCAGGACTTTAACTCATTGGTAATGAAGGTATGGTGGCATTGTTCCAGGTCAGCAGGTTGCATGACATGGAGGGGAACTTTTAAGTGGTAGCATTCCTAGGTATTAGCTGTTGCTCTCCTTCCAGGTGGTGGACACCCCAGGTTTGTAAGAATGTTACCAGACCCACAGATGGATTTACCTGAGGCCCACCTCTATTCCACACAGAAGACATTGTTATTCAAGAGTCCCTCGGCATAACTGTATAACTATATCTCAATTATCTGTTGCCAGTCTATATTTTATTCAAACTGTCCCGACTGGCAGGACTTTGCACATTCAAACGTTTGTGTGCAGGCAGACCGAGCATCTGAAGACACCAATATATCACAGCACAAAAGACAAAATACCGCTCACTGACCTGGACAGGCGCATGTTTAACATCAGCTATACCTGCTGGCTCTCAGCAGGGATCAGACAGACATACTGCACCTGCTCTTACTTTTCAAGGCGGTTGCTGAGATGGGAGGAGGATATGAGCATTTGAAATCCAACTCAGTTCAGAATCCCATGGCTAAGTGTCCTACCTGGAAATGTCCCGTGCACCTGCTGCAAGTTACCCAGGATCTTCTGACCCAGAAGGTGAATCAACCGGGTGACTACCTATAATACATAAACAATTTGACAAAATAGTTAAAAAGCATTACCATCAAAACATAAACATATGATTTGGCAGGATATTCAGCCCCTTGAACCTGATTCACCTTTTCATACAACTGTGATTGATCTGATAGCAACCTCAAATCCACATTCCCGCCTACTCTTGATAACCTCTGACTGTCTTGTTAGTCTAAAATCTACCTATGTTAGCCTCAAAATTATTCAATGAACCTGTTCTGCTGCTCCCTGGGGAGGAGAGTCCCAAAGACTCATGATCCTTAGGAAACAATTCTCACCTCCATCTTAATGGGACTAGTTTAATTTGGGATTATGATCAGCATAGACTGGTTGGACTGAAGGGCCTGTTTCCATGCTGTATGACTCCAACGCTCTTAAATGGGAGACCCCTTATTTTTAAACTATGTCACTTGTTCTCATCGCCTTTACAAGGGGAGACATCCTTTCTCAGCATCTACTCTGTCAAGTCCACTCGGAATTTTGAATGCTTCAATGAGATCACCTCTCATTCTTCTAAACTCCAACAGATACAGGTCCAGCCTGTCCAAAATTTCCTCATAAGATAAACTCCACCATTGCCGGAAATCAGTTGAATGAACGCTCTCCAAACTGCTTTTACCACGTTTACATCCTTTCTTGAACGAGGGGATCAAAGCTGTACACAGTACCCCAGATAACGTTTCTGATGAAGGGTCTAGGCCCGAAACGTCAGCCTTCCTGCTCCTATGCTGCTGCTTGGTCTGCTGTGTTCATCCAGCTCTACACCTTGTTATCTCAGATTCTCCAGCATCTGCAGTTCCCATTATCTCTCACAGTACCAGAGATGTGGCCTCACCACAACACAACTGCAGCAAAATATCCCTACTTTATATTTCCCTCACCTTTCAACAAATGGCAACATTTTATTTGCCTTCCTATTCACAGGTGGTATGCATTTACATATCCGTGATAATAGAATCCCAAGTGGGACAGAAGAGATTCAAATCAAGTTACAAAAAACAAAATACTGTGGTTGCTAGAGATTCTGAAATAAAAGCAGAAAGGGCTAGAGAAACTCAGCAAGTCTAAGTTTCCCCAGCACTGAATATTTTTGAAATTGAACTATTGCTGAGGTAAGTATCATTTTGAAGCCACCCCAACCACGAAGGGACCCTGTTTATCTCTTCCCCACTCCAAGGACGATAGTCTCTAATGACTTACAAACCATTATCGCTTACTGTCTGATCAGAAGGCATCAGTGTTTCCTTTTGGGAAACATAATTCACCATCAAGTATGAATTAATTGCTACTATCTCCCTGAACAGAGCACAGATAAACACCAACCATAAACAACAACAGTCCCACCGGGGGACACTCCAAATTTCTGACAGCTGTTCACCTTTCTGCAACTCAGATCCTGCTGGACACCAATCCCAGGACATTTTAGCACAGATTCTGACACCAAGCCTACAGGGAAATTCTTCAAGAGACTCTTGCCCAATATCTTGGATTTTCCTCACTATCTGCACGATCAACATTCATAAAGGTATAACACAGAAAAAGGCCTTTCGACCCACTGCGTCCAAACCAATCAACAACCGTCACCTAACCATTCGAATCTCATTTTCCAACACTTGGTTCGCAGCCTTGTCTATCTTGGCATCGCAAGTACACATCTAGATGTTTCTTAATCATTATTCGAATTCCTGCCTCTACCACCGTTACTGGCAGTGGTTCCAGATTCTCTTTGCTAGCTGTAGATGTGGATTCCAGAACTGCACACGATACTCTACCCGTGACCTAACCAACATTTTATACAGTTCCAGCGTAAGCTCCCTGCTCTTAAACTCTATCTCTCGGCAATAAAGGCAAGCACAATGTGACAAGACTGTGCCTTTAAGAGAGGTGCTGGGTGTGTTGCTCTTGCTGTGGGGTGTTGTCACAGCGCTGTCGAAATGTCTCCTTTCGAAAATTGAGTAAAGTTATGACCATTGCTAAATTTTTTTGTATTTTAACCATGCTGTAAGAATGAAGTGTGTTTTGATTAAAGCATAGCAATGGACGAATCAAATCACATGTGGGACACATCACGCTTGCCTTTAATTAATTACAAAAGTTAGGGTCAAGGCTATCTCACTGGTGGGGGTGTGTGGGAAAGGGGGAGAGAGAGAGAGAGAGAGAGAGAGAGCGAGAGAGAGAGAGAGGGAGAGAGGGAGAGAGAGAGAGGGAGAGAGAGGGAGAGCGAGAGAGCGAGAGAGAGAGAGAGAGAGAGAGAGAGGGAGAGAGAGCGAGAGAGCGAGAGTCTGATGTTGTCCATAACAATATCATATGCCTTCTTAACCACTTTATCCACCTGTCCCGATACCTTAAGGGCTGGCATACGTGCACGCCAAGGTCCCTCCGGCCCTCAGTGTTTTCCGGAGTCCTATCATTCATCATATATTCCCTGACTCATTTGTCCTGCCCAAGTGCATTACCTCACATTTATCTAGATTGAATTCCATTTGTACCTGATCAGTCTGTCTGATCAGCCATCCAGGAATTCTGCTCCCTCCAAGCCTTTCACACAATGGTGACTCCAGTTAATGTTGGGCAAGTAGATGGCCCCATCTATCACTACCTTATTTTTTTTAAAAATTCATTCACAGGATGAGGGCATCGCTGGCCAGGCAGCATATATTGCCCATCCCCAATTGCCCAGAAGGCAGTTAAGAGTCAACCACATTGCTGTTCGTCTGGAGTCATATGTAGGCCAGACCAGAAAAGAATGGCAGTTTCCTTCCCTAAAGGACATTAGTGAATCAGATGGGTTTTTCCAACAATTGACAATGGATTCACAGTCAGCATTAGATTCTTAATTCCAGCTATTTTATTGAATTAAAATTCCACAATCTGCCATGGCAGGATACGAACCTGGGTCCCCAGAACATTATCTGGGTCTCTGGATTAATAGTCCAGCGATAAGACCACTAGGCCATTGCTTTTCCATCCTATTACTTGCATGCTTCTTTGAAATTTGCCTACAAATCTGCTATTCTATTCTTCTCGGATTGTTTGGGTGTCTCAACAATGTCATTACCCCTGTTTGATTTTTAAGTTCTACTCATATGGCTTCATTTGAGGAGTCCTTTAAAATATCATCCCTACAACAAACAGCAAAATGTAAATTTACCTCAAATATTCAGGGAGTTCACATCTAATACTAAGCACCAAATTCATTCATTGCCAAATTATTTCAGCTTCATATTCAAATGTTTCCCTTAAAATTGCATTCTTCATTCCCTTGTGCATGTTTCTGCCTTTTGCCAAGAACTCAACCCAGGTTTAAGGTGAGAGGGGAATGATTCAAAAGGGACTCAAGGGACAACGCTTTCACACAGAGGCTGCTGCGTGCATGGAACGAGTTGCTAGAGGAAGGGGTGGAGACTGGTACAATTACAAGATTTAAAAGGCATCTGATGGGTACATGAATAGGAAGGGTTTAAGAGGGATATGGGCCAAATGCTGGCAAATAGTCTAGATTAATTTAGATATCTGGTCGGCATGGATCAGTTGGACCCAAGGATCAGTTTTCGTGCTGTGTAACTGTATGACTCTATGAGTCTATGTCTTGCACCTTGATCTCATGTATGGACTGAAAAATACCTAGGAATTATCCATGGACTTGGCTAATTGGAAACAACCTTACTCTCCAATGGAACTTCGCTGGTGAAAAATAATGGGAAGTCGGAACTCCCTTTCACCTCACTGCAGACCCAGGACTTGAATATGAACCAGCATTTGAGACAGGCATCCAGACTGTGCGCCAACAAAAGGTAGAGAGCTCTGAAAAGCAATATCACTGCACAAGAGCCCCACCAGCAAATCCTGAGTTTATCAACATGAGTGAGACTTCAGCACACAAGGCAAAATGGCTCGTTTAATACAATCACAGCACGTTTCAGGAACGCAGAGAACAAAAACTGACACCTTTCTTATTAAGGGATCAGATACTTTTGTTTTTTGGAATTATCAAATGGAAGTTGGGCTATTGTAACAGGAAATAACAGGAGAGTTTTGCAACTTAAAAGCAAGTGTTAGATTTTGTGGAGCTGAGCAATAGAACATTGCTTTTTGAAGGAAGGAGAATGAGACTAAGTGGCACAAAGAATGTTTCGAGTCAAGGAAATTCTGCCTGACAACAGACCTCTGATTGGTTGAGATGTAAAGTGTTAAAAAAGCTATAACTGCCAGCGTAGCCGCAGAGGAGAAAAGTATCCAGAGCCTGCAGATAGAAAGCATAGCTCTCTCTTTCTCTCTGTGTCTCTCTTCCTGTTCAGGGTAGAAGTTACAGGCTTAAATTAAGTAACTGTAAAACAGAGTCCACCTGATCAACCGACCAATTGAAGAATAACCTCCAAAAACAAGATAATGGAATAGACTGTTAAATGTTTCTCTTTTTTGAGGGTCTCTCACCCGGTGTTCTCTCTAATTTTCTCACTGGCTGTGCAGACCTTGAGGTCAGTGAATGGCAGGAACTTCCGGAAGTCAATGCTGCGATTGGCATGCTGATACTAATTGCTGTGCATGGAACCTTGGAACTTTGAGCAAACACTGTTTGGGAGTGGGATAAATTCCCCAAGTATGGTGTTGCACTTTCCAACATACTTTTTTTTTTAAACTTAGTTCCTTTTGCAGCTTTAAACAGAAATGGAGTAAAAACCATGTAATAGGTTTCTCCGAGTAGAGTGAAATCCAGCTTACTCTATTCCAATTGCTTCACAGGTCCATAAAACAACAAATACAAGTACCAGTGACAACCACTTATCAGGAGATACCCTGGTAGCGTTTGTAATCGCTTGTGAAAAGGAATCAAAACATCAGCCTGCACTTAATTCCTCAGTGGAGAGGAGCAACTTCATCCAGGGTTCCTTCAACAGTCCATTCCAAACACACAACTACTATCATCTAGAAGGACAAGGGCTGCAGGCACATGGGAACAACATGTTCCTCTCCAAGGCACACAACCACCCTGACTTGGAAATATATCACTGTTCCTTTGCTGTCACTGGGTTAAAATCCTGGAACTTCCTTTCTAATAGCACTGTGGGACTGCAGCAGGCAAGAAGTCAGCTCACCAACGCCTTCTGTAAGGCAGTCAGGGAGAGGCAATAAATGCTGGCCTAGCTGGTGATACCTATATCCCGTAAACAAATGAAAAATATCTACCCTCTGGCTATGTTCTGGATGATTTTAGCACCATTTTAAAACAGCACTTCAAGTAGCCACACACAGGTGAGATGAGAGAATATTTAGAAATCTCCTAAATGAAGCGAGATGGGATGCGTACTTTGAAGCATCAGATCATGCAGAGAGGGCCAACCTGGACTTGGCAACCAACCTGAGGATACCTTCTCTTGATATTATTCAGCGTTCCCTCGGGTAACTTGGCCAGTTCAGAGTCACGAACTGCATGCATTGTAGTGGCGCGGGGCTGGTGAGTTAGGGCTTCAACCTGAAGTGGAAAGAAAAATAAAATTAAAAGTAAGGCAAGTTACAAATGGATGGAAAATGACAGGCAAGGAACAGACCATCCATCCACCCAGTTTGTCGCAGTACAACTGCAATTGCCTCATGAATCACAATAGGCACACTTCAGAACATAAAAGCTAATGGTTTCACTGGGGTTTTGACAGTCTGAGTGTTATGTCAGTCCAGATACAAGTGGTTTGTCTAAACCAAATAGATTTGTCAAAATGGTGTTCAGACCATCATCCAGTAGTGCAGGTGAAGGAAATATGAATGGTTTTGTACCAGCTAGCCCACAATAAACAGACATTTGTCCTTATTAATTGGTCATTCACTTTACTTCTCAAAGGGCTAATAAATTGCCCATCAAATTCAAACCTCATCCAAACTTGTTTCTTTCATTAATAACTCTCAGAATTTTCCAGTCAATTGATATTCAAGAAGCAGCTGAACCTTCTTCCTGGTCAGGATCAATGTGCGAACAGGAGGTTGGGGCAGAGTGCTGTGATAGGGTTTCACTTTCTTGAGTTAGAAGTGCCCTCAATCTACTGCTCTCACGTGGATCTGGTGACACATGCACACAGGGCAGAAAGTGAATGGATGGGAGGAAGACAACAAAACTCATGCAGGAGATATTCTGTCAGCCACTGAGCACTGGCTCAAGCAGAAATCAGTCCAATTGCTTGTTATTCAGCTAGGAGTGCTACGAAGCAAATGGTTATTTATTAAATGAATCAGATTTTGGCAATCTTGGTTCACATGGCCACTTTTTCTTTAAAAGGAACATACTGAGACCATCTGACTACTGTGGTTACGACTGGTATTTTCACTCCCCTCAGCAAACAAGAATGCAGACAATCTTTTAACAGCATGGGAAGAGAACTAATTACCACTCCAATCAGATCTCCACGTCCATATTCTCCTACAAGTTCTTTCTTGCCGTTAGCCTTGCGGATCACAGACCTCAGTCGTCCATTCAGGACGATATAGGTACAGTCTGATCGGTCAGCCTGCCTGCAAATTGAAACAAAGATGCTAGAGAGAATCAGACAGCTAGGGGGCCACCAGGCAGCCAGTGAGCACAAAGTTAACTTCATCTGATTAACCAGGAATGCGGAAAGAACACCGATGGCTGTTCACACTCGCAGAATGAAATTTGTCAAACTTCTGCACAGAGACAGTTATAGCACCATGATCACTACCAACAACATGCTGGTACCTCTCGCTAATAATCTTTGATGATTTTCTTCTGCAAGTGAAAGGGAGCTTTTTAAGATCAGCAACTCTCAAATAAATGGGGTCTGTAGACTTAGGGACGTGCAGTAAGACTTTCAAGGGGGGCCACAAAAGAACACTACACCATCCACGGCTGTGGTAACACCCTTTTAAGTACACGACTAAAAATACTTTTGATCATCTGGGCCTGGAATAAAGCTGTGGTACCACTTACTGGTAGTGTCCCAGTGCGAGAAATGTTGAATAGCAGATAGCGTATTAGTGATGTTCCAGCGCAGACAAACTGGTAAAATGCAAAGGAGACAGCAAAGAAAACCTCGAGACACTCAGGATCTGTGAAGTGAGTGGGTGGGAGGTGGACTGGGGTTGGGTGGGGGGGGGGGGGGGAGGGGGGAGATGCAAGGAATGGAACCAGTGCTCCCAATAAGCCCTATTGTTTGAGAACCACACACTGTTTTAAATCACTAAATTGGCCCCATAACAATGGATGAATTCAATAGCCACTGTCTCTAACGGTCATTTTACGGCCTCAATTCACTGATGACTGAATGGAAGGAGAAAAACTGATGACACAGCAACAAGATTAGATTCCTGCAGAGAAAACTGAACAAATTACAGAATTGTTACGGTGCAGGAGGCAAGCATTCAGTCCATTGTGCCTGCACCAATTCCCTGAGCATTTTAACTGAGTGCTAATCTCCCGCTTTTTTCCTCAAACTCTTCACTTTGTTATTTAAGTGGGAACAATCTATTGCACTCCTGAATGGCTCAATTAAACCCGTCTCCTAAATACTCAGTTTATTGAGCAAATATGGATTGCTAGGCAGGAAGAGTTGGCTTATAACATTGAGGACAGAGAAGACAGTGCACTTAAAGAAGGACAATAAGCAGTACATTCACTTTCATCAGGGAGACAGCAAACAACTTTTGAAATGCAATGTTTTGAAATGATATTTCTTGTCTTTTTAGTAGTGTCAGTTCCAGAGTTGGTAATGGCAAACTGCAACAGATGAAGAGGGTATCTCACTACCAAGTTCGGTACAATTGGGATGGACAATAAATGCTGGCTTAGCCAGCAACATCCACATCTTTTGAAAGGATCAAACTCCTCCGTAACGATCTATGGAATACGCAGAGCTATACATGTACTGGATTTGTACAATATATACAATGTTGGAGAAGAATCAATACCTTTACATCATTTTTAATTGAATTACTAAGATCTTAGAGTCAGAGAGTCATTCGATCCAACCAGTTCATGCTGACCATAATCCCAAACTAAACTGGCCCCACCTGCCTATGCTTGGACCATATCCTTCGACCATATCCTTCCAAACATTTCTTATTCATGGACTTATCCAAATGTCTTTTAAACGCTGTAATGGTACCCACATCCACCACTTCCTCTGGCAGTTCAATTTACATATAATCCACACTGTGTTAAAAAAATTGCCCCTTATGTCTTTTTTAAATCTTTCTCCTCTCACCTTAAATATATACCCTCTAATCTTGAAATCGCCCACGCTTGGGAAAAAACACATGCCATTTACTTTATCTATACCCCCCCATATTTTTATAAATCTCTATAAGGCCACCCTCAACCTCCTACGCTCCAGTGAAAGAAGTCCCAGCCTATCCATCCTCTCCTTATAACTTAAACCCTTCGGTCCCTATATCATCCTGGTTAATCTTTTCTGAACTCTCTCCAATTTAATAATATCCTTCCTATAACAGGGTGACCAGAACTGGACTCGGCATTCCAGAAGAGGCCTCACCAATGTCCCATACAACCTCAACATGATGTCCTATCTCCTATAGTCAAAAATCTGAGCAATGAAGGCAAGCACACTAAACATCTTCTTAGCCACCCGTCTACATTTCAATTTTAATTAATCTTAATTTCCTTCACAATCTGTACTCTGCATTCAGAAGCTATATGCCCTGCTAGATTTCGTTGGAGATAGGGGTGTAGGGTTGTAGCAATGATGCCCTCATTCTCTAATCAGGTTATGCCGTGTTCTAGGAGCACTGCACTGTTCACTTATCTAGAGTGGAATAGTTCACAGATGGAGTTGTTGATGCAAACAGCATTGATGCATCCAAGCCCACGAAGGAGCAGGGAATGGAGGAATAGGGTTAGATGAAATGATTGGAGGAAGATCATGAGGATCAGCTTCGACAGAGGTTTTCAAAATCATGAGTGGGCTGAATGCAGCGTACTATAATTGGGAGAAACTGTCCAACTTGTAAAAGGAACAAAAACGAGACAGTACAGATTGAAAATTATGCATAGAAGAAGCAAGGACAATGTGAGAAAGAAACGTTTTCACACAATACGTAATTAGGGCATGGAATGACTGACTGGATTGTGGAGGAGGAAGGGTCAACAGAGTCATTCAAGACAGCACTGGATGATTATTTGGACAGAAATATGGTGTAAAGATATGTGGACAAGGCAAAAGGCTGGCACTCGGTAATGATGCTTGGTTGAAGAGCCAGTGCAGACACGAATGAACTGAATGGCCTCCATCTGTGTTATTATAATTCTGGAATTGTGTGTTGTGGACCGAAAATACTGGAACAAGTAGCTGGGCTGAACAGCCAGTGCTGTGCAATAAATTGTACAACCAGTTGTTGCTATTAAACGGTATCTAACAAAGCCATGTATTATGTAGATTAAAATGGTTAACTGTTTTCTGGTGACCATCATGGACACAATGGGCTGAAGGGCTTTTTCCTGGGTAGTAGATCTCTATGATGCTGAAGATCAAGTGCCATTAGTTAAATTGACAACAAAATTGAGCCCTTCAGCAGCTCACCAACGAAATTTACTTTCAAAATTATGCTAGAAGAAGCTCGAGACTGTGCATACAAATCACCAGCATTGACTTACCTATAGAGGGCACGGCCTGCTTCTACTGCCATCCAGTCAATTGCAAAGTCCATTTGCCGTACAAATGGAGACATTCTGACAGCCACATTATGTGCAGCACTGAGCACCACGTTAGGCTGTTCGCGCATTATTCTGCAAAATGAACACAAGGTTTAACAAAAACATCAAACTCTGTAGCACTCGCTGCCAACACTGCTCGGTATCCACTGCAGTCAGCCTCATTTCTCGACATTGAAAACTATGTGACTTCTATACAGAGCGCAAAGTCACAAGCAGATGTGCAGACAGTCACTTCAACAACTGCAGGTTCACCCAATAAACTCCCGAATGCTGCCTCGGACATCGCTGTAATTTAGGAACTTTACCCCTTGCAGCAGAACATATCAGCCTGAACTAAAGAATGGAGTTTATTTATTCGTGGGATGAGAGCATTGCTGGGTAGGCCCATCCCCAATTGCTAAGAGGGAAGCTGAAGAGTCAACTGGCTGTGGGTCTGGAGTTACATGTAGGCCAGACCAGGTAAGGATGGCAGTTTCCTTACCTAAGGAACATTAATGAACCAGATAGGTTTTTCCTGACAATCAACAATTGTTTCATGATCATCATTAGACTCTTAATTCCAGATTTTCATTGAGTTCAAATTTAGCCATCTGCCAAGGTGGAATTCGAATCCAGGTCCATAGGTCTCTGGGTCTCTGGATTTACCATCTAGTGATAACACCATTCAGCCATTGCCTCCCCTGATGGGCCATTTCACATAGGGAAAAGAAAGGGGTGTGAAAAACAGATTAATAGAAAGCATTAAGAGACTATTAAGGCGGGTGGTAAAGGCAGAGCTGCTACCGGTGGGATTGAGAATTGAGATGGGAATATGGACGAAAGCAGAATCAAATGATTGGACATTTTAGCAACAACAACAGGCAAGGAGGGGAAAGGACGAGTTATAAGATGACCAGATTAGAGGGATGAAAATGTTAACGTGGACTGGGAAGCCCCGGAGATCAACGAGGGATTGGTGATGGATAAATCAGAGCACATCCAAGAGGCCCTTCTTCTACACATAACCTCAGTGGCCTGAAATGCACCTCATCTCTCCGATTTAAGATACTGACAACATTACTCTCATTATAAACCGGCTGGTGAATTATAACAGTTCTTCCCAAACTGTTTCCACTTGCATTTT
Source organism: Ginglymostoma cirratum (assembly GCA_024137785.1). Classification (NCBI taxonomy): domain Eukaryota; kingdom Metazoa; phylum Chordata; class Chondrichthyes; order Orectolobiformes; family Ginglymostomatidae; genus Ginglymostoma; species Ginglymostoma cirratum. The sequence continues at coordinate 2,555,330 of JAHRHZ010000146.1, read as the reverse complement.
AAAGGCCCAGTCTTCACCAGAGTGAAAGTTTGGGGTAGAAGACTTGTGAGTGGAGGGTAGGGGAGAGAGGGGGGTGGAGAACAACAGGAAGTTGATGAAAAGACAGCATTTCTCCAAACAGAAATCTGCCTATTCATGGACATCTTTTGCACCAGCAGTTGGGTCTCAGAGTTGTTCATTAGGCTAAGTCCACCAACATAAATGCTTAAAGGGGCCTCGCAGCTGTCAGATGTCAGACGTCAGTTCTAGTTCCTCTGCAAGTATTGCTTCCTTAGAGCTCATCACCCCACGACCATATCTCCCAACCCCAGCTGCAGGTTTGTGATGCAGAGTTTGGGAGACACCGAGTTACGATTTAGAGTCATACAGCAGGGAAACAGACCCTTTGGTCCAACTTTTCCACGCTGACCAAATTTCAACAGCTACACCAAAATTATCAATCTTGTCAAGCACAGAGAGAACTTCAGGTGTTTGGACAGACAATGACAATTTCAGTTGCTCTCCCTTAGCCTGCTGAATATGAATGTAGGGTTAGGAGGAGCAAACCATTGAGCCTACTCGGTCATTCCATAAGGTGATGGCTGATCTGATCTGATCATTCCACATTCCCACCTCTCCCTGCAAGACTTTCACCCCTTTGCTTATCAAAGTATCAAGTCCTACCTTTCCTGAAAGCAGATTTTAAACTTTTCAATAAAATAAAGGACAATAGTTATGCAGAGGTTGGAAAATATTTCCACTTAAATCCTATTCGGTAAAAAGAACAGATCAGTTTAGCAACTGCTCCCATCAGCAACAACGATACAGCAGTAAGCAGGCTGTTTATCAATGCTGCACATGTGCATTAGTGTATGTAAGATTAGAGCTCATCGTTCATTCTACATACACAGGAGGAATAATATACCCACACACCCCTGCTTTTAAAGAAAGAGGTTCAGGGACAGAGGTATAAACGTGGCACTAATGTACTGGTCAGATTTCTCGCATTCAAACTGATGAGCCAGGAATGCCTCACACTGGAGGAGAATTGAGAGGTCATCTGCATATTTTACATTAAGGAGCTGCACGTATAACAACATGGGAGGAAACTACTTCACAAGCTGTGAAACATCTCCAGCAGAGTCACAAGGACCAGCTATTGCAATCAGCTGCATTGAAGGGTTAGTCAAGCATCTCTGTCCGTGGCAGGGACTGGGGGGACCGGTGGTGGGATGGTAATGCCGCTAGACTAATAAGCCCCCAAGTTGACGTGGAGGACGTGAGCTCAAATTCCACTGTGTCATCTGATCTGGTGGAATTAAAATGCATTGAGAAAATTATAAACCTAGTGATGAAAATGAAACCATTGTTGACGGACACAAAAGCTCTGCTGGATCATGAATGCTCTTTCGGGGAGATGTCCTTACTTGGTATAGCCAACGTGTGACTCTAGACCCACAACAATGTGGATGACTCTTAAATACCTTCTAAAACAGCTTGACGGCAATTACGGATGGGAGCTTGGGGCCTTTATTTAAAACGCTTGAGGTTTCCATATTCAATGCAGGCAGCCTCGAGGCAGGCATTATTCCAGAATCAATCCCTGAGGCTGGAACACCCACAACAAGGCTGTCCAGCTGACAACGCAAACACTTCCTTCAACTTGCATCAAAGCTAAGTGCATGACAGCACATGGAGAAGAAGGGGTGGCACGGTGGCTCAGTGGCTGGCACTGCTGCCTCAAAGAGCCAAGGACCCAGGGTCGATTCTACACTTGGGAGATTGGCTGTGTGGACTTTGCACATTTGCTCCATGTCAGCTCCAGTTTCCTCCCACAGTCCAAAGATGTGCAGGTTGAGTGGATCAGCAATGCTAAATTGCCCAGTGTCCAAGGATGTGCAGGCTAGGTGGATTAGCCATGGGAAATGCAGGGGTAGATCTGGGTGGGATGATCTTCGGAGGGTTAAAGTGGACTCGATGGGCCGAATGGCCTGGTGCCATGCTGTAGGGGTTCTATGATTATTAAGGAAGTTTCGCATTTGCACAAACCCTGCACAAAGCTCAGCACACAAAACAGAGACAAATACCTGCCAATACTCACTCATAGAAATCCGATTTGGAGATCTTAAGGAAGACGCAGTCACGGTTTGCTTTGACAGTGAAGATCAGTGGCTCACCAGTCAAGACAGCAAGCTGGCCCACCATTTCTCCAGGGTGAGTCACAAATAGGCACACATCGTCCTCCTTGTCAATCATTCGCTGGTAAACATGCAGGTAGCCCGACAGCACAAAATGTAAACTGACATCCTGCATTCAGGAGAGATGACAACAGATTTCAGTTTGCTGCCAGCATGGGCATTATCATACAGTACAGTTGGGCATTCTGCAGGTTTCATTTTACAGTCAACAGAATGACAGCTATCGTGCTGACAAACTCCTTCACTTTTATGCACAATTATATCCCAATTATGCACAACCGGTCAACAATTCGGGAGTCTGAATTAAAATCTGTGCAGCTTGGCAACCATCCCCTGTGGTCGCCCCTCTGAAAAACACTTCTACCATTTGGATACCGTTGAGGGGAAAGCAGCAGCCAAACTCGTTGCATCATGGTTGTTTCTGTAGCAGACGGGTGGGGGGTAAAATGTCTGCCAGGGCAATAGTTATAGGGGACTTAGTTCTAAGGGGAATAGACAGGTGTTTCTGTGGCTGCAAATGAGACTCCAGGATGTTATGTTGCCTCCCTGGTGCTAGGTCAAGGATCTCTCGGAGTGGGTACTGGATATTCTGGAGGGGGAGGGCAAACAGCCAGTGGTCGTAGTACACATCAGTACAAACAATAAGGTAAGAAAAGGGATGAGGTCCTAAAAGCAGAATACAGGGAGCTGGGAAGAAAGTTAACAAGTCGGGCCTCAAAGGTAGTGATCTTAAGATTACTACCGGTGCCACGTGCTAGTCAGAGGAGAAATGACAGAGTATACCGGATGAATACGTGGCTGAAGAGATGGTGCCGGGGGAGGGTTTCAGATTCCTGGGGCATTGGGACCGGTTCTGGGGGAAGTGGGACCTGTACAAATTGGATGGGTTACACCTGGGCAGGACTGGGACTGATGTCCTGGGAGGAGTGTTTGCTAGAATGGTTGGGAAGGGTTTAAACTAATATGCCAAGGGGATGGGAATCTATCTAAGGAGTTAGAGGAGGAGGGAGCAAGGGCAAAAACAAAAATTAGAAAAGGGAATAAGAAAAGTGTCAGGCAAGGGAACCAAGGACAAGATTCAAAAAGGGCTATTGAGAAAAATGAGGAGGGGGCAAACACTGTTAAAAGGACAAGCTTAAAGGCTTTGTGCCTTAATGTGCACAGCATTGGCATTAAGTGGATGAACTAATCGTGCAGATAGATGTAAATGGATACAATATAATCGTGATTAGGGAGACATGGCTGCAGGGTGACCAGGGATAGGAAATGAAAGTCCCAGGGTATTCAGTATTTAGGAAGCACAGGCAAAAAGGAAAAAAGGTGGTGGAGCGGCATTTTTGGTTAAAGCGGAAATTAACTCAATGGTGAGAAAGGATATTAGCTCTGACAATGTGGATTGTCTCTGTGCGGGTCGAGTTGAGAAATACCATGGGGCAAAAAAAATCAGTGGGTGTCATATACAGATCCCCAAACTGCAGTGGTGATGTTGGGAAATGCATTAAACAGGAAATTAGAGATGCATGTGATAAGGGAGTATCGGTGATCATGGGTGATTTTCATCTGTACATAGGTTGGGCAAATCAAATTAGCCACAATGCCATAGAGGAGGAATTCTTGCAATGTATACGGGATGGTTTTCTTGAACAACATATGCAGGAACCGACTAGAGAACAGGCCATCCTAGACTGGGCGCTGTGTAATGAGAAGGGAATCATTGCCAATCGAGCTGTACGAGACCCCTTGGGGATGAGCAACCATAACATGATAGAATTTTTTTTTGTTAATCAAGATGGAGAGTGAGGTAGTTGATTCGGAGACTAGGGTGCTGAACCTTAATAAAGGAAACTATGAAGATGAGGGGTGATTTGGCCTTGATAGATTGGTGAGAGCTACATAAAGGGAGGACAGTGGATAGGTAATGGCAAACTTTCAAGGAACACATGGGAGAACTGCATCAACTGTTCATTCCTGTCTGGCACAAAAGCAAAATGGGTAAGAGGGCCAAGTCCATGGCTTACAAAGGAAATTAGAGATAGTATCTGATCCAAGGAAGAAGTTTACAGATTGGCCAAGAAAAGTAATATGTCTGAGGATTGGGAGCAGTTTAGAATTCAGAAAAGAAGGACCAAGAGATTGATTAAGATAGGGAAAATACAGCATGAAAGTGAACTTGCAGGGAACATAACGATTGACACATAGAGTTTCTAATGGTACGTGAAGAGAAAGAGATTGGTGAAGACAAATGTAGGTTCTGTTCAGACAGAAACGGGGGAATGTATAATAGGGGACAAAGAAATAGCTGAGGAACTGAATACGTAGTTTGGTTCGGTCTTCACAAAAGAGGACACAAATCAGATACCAGAAATGTTGGAGAACGCAAGATTTAGTGAAGAAAGAATTGAGGGAGATCAATATTAGTAGAGAAATGGTGCTGGGAAAATTGATGGGATCAAAGGCGGATAAATCCCCAGGGCCTGATACCCTACATCCAAGAGTATTTAAGGAAGTGGCTTGAAAAATATTGGATGCATTGGTGGTCATCTGTAGCCTCTGGAACAGTCCCTGCAGATTGGAGGGTAGCTGATGTCACTCCAATATTCAAAAAGGGAGGTAGAGAGAAAACAGGGAATTATAGACCAGTGAGCCTAACATCAGTAGTGGGGAAAATTCTCGAATCAATTATCAAGGACTTTATACCTGACCACTTAGAAAGCAGTGGCAGGATCAGACAAATTCAGGATGGATTTATGAAGGGGAAATCATGCTTGACAAATCTGCTGGAATTCATTGAAGATGTAACTAGTAGAGCGGACGAGAGGGAGCCAGTCAATGTGATATATTTGGACTTTCGGAAAGCGTTTGACAAAGTCCTGCGTAAGAGATTATTGTGCAAAATTAAAGCGCATGGGATCAGGGGAAGTGTATGGAGGTGGATAGAAAACTGGTTGGCAGAGAGGAAACAAACAGTAGGAATTAATGGGTCCTTTTCAAATTGGCAGGCGGTAACTAGAGGGGTGCCGCAGGGATCAATGCTGGGACCCCAGCTATTCACAACATATATTAATGATTTAGTTGAGGGAACAAAACATAACATCTCTAAGTTTGCAGATGATACCAAGTTGGGTGGGAAGGTGGACTGTGGCGAGGATTCAGGATCCTTCAGCATGATCTGGACATGTTGGGTAAGTGGGCAAAACAATGGCAGATGCAGTATAATTTGGATAAATGTGCGGTTATTCACTTCCGAAGCAAAAACAAGGCGGCAGATTACTACCCAAATGGCTGTAAATTGGGAGAGGAGAGTGTGCAGCAGGACCTGGGTGTCCTTGTGCACCAGTCGCTGAAAGTAAGCATGCAGGTGCAGCAGGTGGTAAAGAAGGCAAAGGGTACGTTGGCCTTCATTGAGAGAGGTTTCCAGTACAGGAGCAGGGATATGTTCTTGCAGTTATACAGGGTCTTGGTGAGGCCAACCTAGAATATTGTGTGCAGTTTTGGTCTCGGTCTCCTTTTGTGAGGAAGAACACTCTTGTTCTCTCAGGAGTACAATGAAGGTTAACCAGGCTGATTCTGAGGAAGGGTCGCCGGATCCAAAACATTAACTCTGTTTTTCCCTTTACAGATGCTGCCAGACCTGTTGGGCATTTCCAGCAATTTTGTGTTTTCTCCTGATTCTGGGGATAGCAGTGGGTGACATATGAGGACAGATGGACTAGGTTGGGATTGTTTTTGCTAGAGTTCAGATGAATGAGGGAAAATCTCAGAGACTTATAAAATTCTAACAGGACTGGCAGGGTAGATGCAGGGAGGATGTTCCCATTGGTGGGTGTGTCCAGAACCAGGGGTCACAGTATGAGGATTCAGAGTAGACGATTTAGGACGGACATTTCTTCACCCAAAGAGTGGGGAGCCTGTGGAATTCATTACCACAGGAAGTAGTTGATGCCAAAACATTCAACGTATTCAAGAGGCGGCTAGATATAGCACTTGGAGCAAATGGGATCAAAGGTTATGGGGAGAAAGCAGGATTAGCCTGTTGAGTTGGACGATCAGCCACGATTGTGAAGAATGGTGGAGCAGACTCGAAGGGCCGAATGACCTTCTCCTGCTCCTATCTTCTGTGTTTTATGCCACTAGACTAGCACGTCAGACGGCCAGGTTAATGTTCTGTGGGTATGCATTCAGACCCAACCACGGCAGCTAGTGAAATTTAAATTCAAATAATAAAATCAGGATCTGAAAGATAGTCTCAGGGATTGTGACCATGACAACTACTACCAATTGTTGTGAAAAAACCTGACCACTTCACTAAGGTCCTTTAAAGGAAGGAAATCTGCAGTTCTTATCTGGTCTGACCCAAATGTGACTCCAATGTAGAATTAACTGTCCTCTGAAAGGCACTTACTTCAAGAACAATTAAGGATCGGTACCAAGTACAGACTTTGCAGCAAAACCCACATCCCACAGAACAGTTAGGGGTGGTGGGGGTTCAAGTCCCATCTCAGATACACGACTGCATTACTGGGGGAATGCTGCAGAGGTGCTACTTTTCAATCAACACATTATACTCAGGCCCCACATGCACTCTTAAGTAAAAGAGCCCAGAACACACTTTCAATAAAAAGCAGGGACTATCTCCCAAACTATTTACCCTCAAAGAAAAAAAAACTCATTTGTCTCATTGCCGATGTGGGATCTTGCTGTGCACAAGCTGGCTGTTATGTTTACTACGTCACAACAGAGAATAAATTATAAAAGTATTTCATTGGGGACAAAGTGCTTCTGTGATGGTCCATAGCTGTGAATGCTGTCCACCCAATCTCTGCCAATGGAATCATTGACTCAGCATTGTAGATGCTCTGGCACGCAACTGTACCTACCTGGTCTCCCTGACGGGCCAGTACACTTCCAGGTTTGGCATAGTGCAAGGTGACGCGGTTGTTAAGAAGAGATGGATCCTAGGGGAAATGGACAGGAAATCATTAAACGCAAAAGGTTTAGACCGAGGTCACCATTCGAGAAAATCAGAAGTCACACGACACCAAGTTACAGTCCAACAGGTTTATTTGGAATCACATAAGCTTTCAGAGCACAGCCCCTTCATCAGGCGCAGTATGGTTCCAAACAAAGCTGTTGGGCTATGACCTGGTGTCGTGTGACTTCTGACTTGTCCACCCCAGTCCAACACCGGCACCTCCACATCATGGCTAGCATTAGAGAGGATCTAGCTGCGTGTTCACTACAGCTTCAGGTTACCGTGAAGGACTCCTTTCCTCTCCCCTCATCTGAGGCGTGATGATCCTCAGGTTAAATCACCATCAGTTATCTTTCTCTAATGAGACAACAGTCCAATGGTTCTATAGGGCTTTGGAGGCTTTACCAAGGGCAGCAAATGCACAGGACAGGTAGAAGGGTTGAGATACAGGATGATACAGTCTTCTTGTCATTTCCTACACTGTAAGGCATAGAAGTGGGCCACTAAGCCCATTGAGTCTGCTCCGCTATTCAATGAGGTCATGGCTGATCTGATAATTCTCAACTCCGCTTTCCTGCCTTTTCCCTATAAAAATCTGTCCACCTCAGCCTTATAATTCTTAACCATTCAGCCCTGACAGCTCTATGTCGTAAAGAATTCCTCAGATTCACCACCATCAGTGAAGCAATTTCTTCTCATCAGTCTCAAATGGGCAAGCCCTTTGGAAGGCCAGGCTCGGTGGTACACTGGTGTCAACCTGCACACAAAAGCCTGACCTTTCTGAGTCAAAAGGGCAACTGGAATGAGAGACGAGCAGTCTGGAAGTGCAAGCCGAGAAAAGAGTCAATGCAGGCACGTGGCATTAAAAGCATGAGAAACCTTTGACTTGTTGTTGCACAAGTACTAACAGCCATTGGGTCAATTGGAGATGTAGCTGGGTAGAGCCAAGCATAGGCATCTCACATGTGAAAACGGACCATGAGCTTGACTGTCAGAACACAAATCAAAAGCATGTAATGACAAGACAGGCAAGAACGGAACCATAGGTACACCAGAGGAGGCTACATAGAGGAACTGTTTGAGGAGCTAAAACATGAATAGCAGCAATCAGAGGTTGGTTACAGCAGGAAAGGTGTTTCAAGCTGTTAAGTTTCTGGCAGCTCTCCACAGGAGCATTTCCATTCTCTAGACCCCTTCCCCATAACCCTGCAAACTGTTTCCCTTCAGATTATTATCCAATTCTGCTCTTAAAGCTTTCAACTGATTCTGCCTAAATCAATAAAACTCATCAATATCCTTCCGACAGTCGACAATACTTCAAAGTTTTCTGTATCTGCATGACAGTGATGACTTTGGATGGTGGAGCAAACTCAAATGGGCCAAATGACCTACTGCTGTACCTACGTCTTATGGTCAGTAAGAAACAATAGATCTCTACCTCAATACGCAGTAGTTTCAGGAGCTCCTGCTTCGCCTCCTCGAAAATAGTTCCCACATGCTTGATCTGAGGCGCTCCATAGACTTCATCTGTATCGTCCTCAGTATAAAGATACACACATGATGGATGTTCCTCAACTGTCACAGACTTACGCTCCCTGGTCTCTTGTGGTGCAGACTGAAACAGAAAGACATTAACCTTAACACTTCATTCATTACCCCTCGCACCCACGGTTTTCCCTTTCCTTCAGGGCCTCTCAGAGGGTGCAACATTCCCTGCAAACCGCTCTCTGTCCATGATCAGAGCTCACTGTGAGCAACCTTAGAGGGGCAGAATGGCCTGGTTGTTCACTATTCAATGTTTATGTGCAACGAGGAAGCAACAACAACTGCTACCCCCTCTCCAACCCCAAACAAAGCTCCCATGACCCACAAGGACACTGGAAAGCACAGTGGTTTCACTACTTCTGCAACACTGAGCAATTAGCTCAAAATGAAAATTGGCCGGCACTTGGAACATGTCAGTTCTGTAAATGCTGAAGTGTGGTTGACAATCAGTCTGCCAACGATGGTGTTTATCCAATGTACAGATGAACTGCAGGGACCAGGACAGCAGCTGAGGCACTGGACCAGGCCTTCACAATCTCAGATCACACAGAAAATAGAATCAGCTCTTCAGCAACCTTTACTGCAAACGCACATGGGCAGACATACGAGACCAACTCGGTCTAGGGTGGAATGCAGCCTGTCAATTTCAAGGCTGTTTCATAAATAATAACTCCTTAGATGAAATACCAGAGAACATAAAATATAATAAGAAAGGCAAATGGAAGCCTGGCATTTACTGCAAACAACAGGGTTATAAATGTTAAGAAGTGTTGTAACAATTATATAAGGCATTGGTGAGACCATGCCTGGAATATTGTGTCCAGTTTTGGTCTCCTTACTGGAGTAAGGATGTGCTAGTACTGGAGGCAGTTCAGAGGAGGTTCACCAGGTCGATTCCAGGGATGAAAGGCCTCTGGTACGAGTAACGGTTAAAGAGCTTGGGCTTGTGTTTGCTGGAGTTCAGAAGAATGAGAGGGGATCTGATTAAGATATGGAGAACACTAAAAGGGATTCATAAGATGGATGCTGAACAAATACTCCCCCTTGTGGGACAGTCTTGAACAAGATGTCATAGATATAGAGTGAGAGGAGTGAGGTTCAAAACTGAGATGAGGGTTGGGAAACTGTGAAACTGATTGCCCCAGAGTGCAGTGAAGGTAGAATCAAGAATTATGTTTCTGACAAACAGCAGGATAAAGGGCTATGGGGAGCAGGCAGTAAAGTGGAGTTGAGACCAGGTTAAGATCAGCCATGATCATGTTCAATTGTGAAGTAAGCTCAAAGGGCTGAATTGCTTACTCCCACTCCTAATTCCTATGTTCCTAACTATCGTGTATGAAACCAGGGGAGGCAATGGCCTAGTGGTATTATCGCTGGACTGTTAATCCAAAGACCCAGGTATGTCTTGGGGACCTGTGTTCGAATCCCACCACAGCAGATGGTGCAATTTGAATTCAATAAATATCTGGAATTAAGAACCTAAAGATGACTGTGAAACCATTGCCAATTGTCAGGAAAAACCCATCTGGCTCACTAACGTCCTTTAGGGAAGGGATCTGCCATCCTCAACTGGTCTGGCATACATGTGACTCCAGACCCACAGCAATGTGGTTGACTCTGAACTCCTCCTGGGCAATTAGGGATGGGCAATAAATTCTGTGAATGAATAAAGAGGAAAAAAAATCCCAGCTAAAAGGTCAGAGCACGTTCAGCTTGTCCGGATGGGTGCAACTGCAACAACAGCACTCAAGAAACTCAACACCTTCCAAAATAATTACAGAGATAATAGGGATAAAAGGTACTGCAGATGCTGGAGAATCCGAGATAACAAGGTGTGGGGCTGGATGAACACAGCAGGCCAAGCAGCATCATAGGAGCAGGAAAACTTGACGTTTCTGGCCTAGACCCTTCATCAGAAATGGGGGAGGGGAAGAGGGTTCTGAAATAAATAGGGAGAGAGGGGGAGGCGGATAGAGGATGGATAGAGGAGAGGATAGGTGGAGAGGAGGCAGACAAGTCAAAGAGGCGGGGATGGAGCCAGTAAAGGTGAGTGTAGGTAGGGGGGTAGGGAGGAGATAGGTCAGTCCAGGGAGGACGGACAGGTCAAGGAGGCGGGATGAGGTTAGTGGGTAGGAGATGGGGGTGGGGCTTGAGGTGGGAGGAATGGTCAGGGAGGCGGGGACGTTCTGGGATGCGGTTGGGGGAGCGGAGATTTTGAAGCTTGTGAAATCCACATTGATACCATTGGGCTGCAGGGTTCCCAAGCAAAATATGAGATGCTGTTCCTGCAGCTTTCGGGTGGCATCATTGCGGCAATGCAGGAGGCCCAGCATGGACTTGTCATCCAAGGAGGGGGAGTTGAAATGGTTCGCGACTGGGAGGTGCAGTTGTTTAGTGCGAACCGAGAGTAGGTGTTCCACAAGCTTCCGCTTGGTTTCCCCGATGTACAGGAGGCCGCATCAGGAACAGCGGATACAGTATACCACATTAACAGATGTGCAGGTGAACATCTGTTTGATGTGGAAGGTCTTCTTAGGGCCTGGGATGGGGGTGAGGAGGGAGGTGTAGGGGCAGGTGTAGCACTTCCTGCGGTTGCAGGGAAAAGTGGCGGGTGTGGTGGGGCTGGAGGGGAGTGTGGAGCAGACAAGGAAGTCATGGGAGAGAGTGGTCCCTCTGGAAAGCAGTTAAGGGGAGGGGAGGGAAAAATGTCTTTGGTAGTGGGGTCAGATTGCAGATGGTGGAAGTGTCCGAGGATGATCCCTCTCCCACTGCAACCCTCTTGTAATTTTTAAAATATTATCCCTCACCCGTTGCAACCCTCTTGTATTTTTAAAATATTATCCCTCTCCCACTCCTTGGACGACATGTCCATCCTGGGCCTCCTGCATTGCCACAATGATGTCACCCAAAAGCTGCAGGAACAGCATCTCACATTTCGCTTGGGAACCCTGCAGCCCAAGGGTATCAATGTGGACTTCACAAGCTTCAAAATCTCCCCTCCCCTGACGGCATCCCAAAACCAGCCCAGTTCGTCCCCGCCTCCCTGACCATTCCTCCCACCTCAAGCCCCACCCCTACGTTCTACCCACTAACCTCATCCCGCCTCCTTGACCTGTCCGTCCTCCCTGGACTGACCTTTCCCCTCCCTAACTCCCTACCTACATTCACCTTCACTGGCTCCAACCCCGCCTCTTTGACTTGTCTGCCTCCTCTCCACCTATCTTCTCCTTTATCCATCTTCTATCCGCCTCCCCCTCTCTCCCTATTTATTTCAGAATCCCCTTCCCCTCCCCCATTTCTGAAGAAAGGTCTTGACCCAAAACATGAGCCTTCCTGCTCCTCTGATGCTGCTTGGCCTGCTGTGTTCATCCAGCTCTACACCTTGTTACCTTCCAAAATAAAGTGGCCACTTAATTGGCACCATACCCAACCACTGGTTTGAACATTCACTCCCTCCTTGCCTGATGCACAGTGCCAGCAGGGTGTACCCTCTGCAAGATGCACTGCAGTAACTCACCAAAGCACTTTCCACAACACCCACAACCTTTACCACCTAGAAGTTAAGGGCAGCAGATATATTGGAACACCACTGGCTGCAAGCTCCTCTCAGAGCCACTGACCATCCTGACTTGGAAATATATCATCATTTCTTCAGTGTCACTCAGTGAAGATCCTCAAAATTCCTCCCTGATGACATTCTGGGTGTACTTACACCAAGTAGACTTCAGTGGTTTAAGTTGGCAGTCAACACCACTTTCTCCAGGATAATTACAAATGGAGAATAAATGCTGACCTGACCAACAACATCCACACCCCATGAATGAAAAAAACCCAATAAGCTTCCAGTAGGACACAAGCAGAATTCAGCTGGGGATACAGCTCCAAGAAGTCTCCAATATTTTATTCCAGAAGAAAGAACTGTTGCCAGAAGTCAGCAACAGAACCTCTTCAACAAATGTGCTCTCTCAGTGGCCACATAAACACTGGCACAGGCAGCTTCCGAGCTCACGTTCCGAGTCCAGTGACTGAGTTGCAGCTTGTGGAATTTGTACAGTGAGAAAGAGCAGCATCTCAGTCACATATCTTCATGTTTCACCGTGACACAGCATCAGTACATCCAGCTCTGAGTGCAAACTGAACAACAAAAACCCAGATTCACACAGTGAACAATCCTGACTCACAACAATTACAAACAGCCAACCTGAACCAGCTTCTGATGTGATGTTGGAAAAGTCGCAATGTAATTGCAATGTCCCCAAAATGTAAAGACCACAAACTGAGCTGAAAGCAAACTAATGACAAAACCGACCACAAGGTGCAATAGTCACGAGTGTCCTTTATTTATAACAATAATATAATCTTACTCTGCTTAGTGGCACGGAGCTCACTGGGCTATCCTCCTGTAAGGACGAGGAAATCCTCCCTCTTTCATACGCCATGTCAAAGTCTGAGCAAACTCCTTTCTGTATTCCTAAGAGATGAGCAAAACATTTTGTTATGACCCTCGAGTTGTGAAATGGAATGGACTGCAATTCGTTTGCTGTACCACAGTCACTATATGCTCAGCGAATTCAGCCTTTCAGCAGATTATTAACTGACATCACTGCTCTAGAGAACAGTCAACAATCAATGCAGGGTTAGGGAGGAATAGAATGCTCTGGGGTGCAGGAGTGGGGAGGTGGGGTGAGGAAATAAAGGGATGTTGGGGGAGGAAGAGGACAGAAGATAGAGGAGGGGGATTGGGAGAGAGGAGGGGCAGAATGGGAAAAGAACTTAAAATAGCTCCCTACCCACACTCACCTTTACTGGCTCCATCCCCACCTCTTTGACCTGTCTGTCTCCTCTCCACCTATCTTCTCCTTTATACATCTTCTATCCGCCTCCCCCTCTCTCCCTATTTATTTCAGAATCCCCCTTCCCCTCCCCCATTTCTGAAGGAGGGTCTAGGCCCGAAACGTCAAGCTTTCCAGCTCCTCTGATGCTGCTTAGCCTGCTGTGTTCATCCAGCTCTACACCTTGTGATCTCTTAAAATAGCTAACAACTTGGCACTCCCCTTCAATAGATAAATTAGAAAGTGCAGGATTTCATACTAAGCAGATAGAGCTGTACGATCTGCAGGTTCCATAAATGAATTGCCAGTTTGGGTGTTCAAATATTCAAATTTAAATCTGGGAAAGTCTTCAATGGTATTGTTTGATGTGTTTTTGAAGATGTTACCTGAGATATACACTGGAAATATTGTCCCTGGGCTTACCAGAAATATCCAATGGCATGGATATACAGCGGCTCAGCAATGCTCCCCGATTATTCTCCAAAATTGGTCCCTTTAGTACTTCATTTCCTGCAGATAGGCAGACAGATAGACAGACAGACAAAGAGAGAGAGAGAGAGAGCGAGGTGATGCAATGTGAATAGCAGCATCCACAGGGTCAACATCACACTGGCTGCCTCAACTGCTCCTGTGAGAATGAGGAGATGTGGCCACACTAGGGGTCTAGACACTGTGAAGAAACCCCTCAAGCTGTCTACTTGGCATGAAAGGAACATCATCAACATTGAATACAAGTGTAAACTCACACACACTATGTTAAGTTTGAATAACCACATGAATTACTTGTATAAATTTTACGAATGAAAGCATATTTTTGGGGAAATTATTATTTGGCTCAGGGACATTGCATTAGACTGACACCTAGAGAAGAAACACACAAGAAACCTGAATATCTATGATTGCTCAAGTCCATCTCCGCCTCACACACTATTCCTTTCCCCAACTCTGCCTACATTGCAGAGGCTGCCTTAACAAAATGCTGGTACAAATTAAAGCTTGTGTTAAGTATTCACCCATGTTCCACTACCAACATTCAAAACAGACTGACAGATACAGAAGTGAGTATCAGAGGAATGGAACTCCATAATATTTCACATTCTGAACACAACAGATGCCCTGTAGCTCTGTCAGAGCTATGATCAGCTTGACCCCATGACAATGGCTTCTCATCCAGTTACCGAAGCTCTTATTGGTTAGAAGTGACCAGTTTTTGATTGGTCTGCTACCTGCATGTTTTCCCACCCTGGTCATAGTTTCTGTGTTACTTTCCAGATCCCCATAAAGGGCCTATTCCTGTGCTGTACAATTCTATATTCTGGTTTCACTGATGTTGTCCCTTCACACTCGGAAGCAGGTACTTGTGGGGGCCACAGTGAGCTTTCTCCCAATCTACTGACATTGATGTGAAGTGCAATACTGCCTCAGCTGGAATGACAGAGCTCAGTTGCCTGCATTCATCTTGGCATCAGTGAGCTAAGGTTAATGCAAATATATGGGAAATATCTGCCAGTTTTAAGTCACACTATACTTCCTAACAGGACGCAGTTACAGCTCTGAGATAGAAGTTGCCTAGACATTTAGTGTATGATCCCTTCATACTTTGAATGGGACACTGAACAACTCACAACTGTCACCCGAGCGTCTCGACACTAAGGTTTCTGAGAAGCTTGTTACTGGCATCCAAAAAGTATTACAGAGTCATAGAAATGTATAGCATGGAAACTGAGCCTTCGGTCCAAGTTGTCCATGCTGTCCAGACATCCCAAATAAATCCAGTCCCATGGCAGCATTTGGCCCACATCCCTCTAAATCCTTCCTATTCATATACCCATCTAGATGCCTTTTAAATGTTGTAATTGTACCAGCCTCCATCACTTCCTCTGGCAGCTCATTCCATACACGCACCACCCTCTGCATGAAAAAGTTGCCCCTTAGGTCCCTTTTAAATCTTTCCCCCTCACCTTAAACCTATGCCCTCTAGTTTTGGACTCCCCTACCCTGGGGTAAAGGCCTTGTCTATTTACTCGATCCATGCCCTTCATGATTTTATAAACCTCTATATGGTCACTCCTCAGCCTCCGATGCTCCAGGGAAAATAGCCCCGGCCTATTCAGCATCTCCCTATAGCTCAAACCCTCCAACCCTGGCAACATCCTTGTAAATCTTTTCTGAAGTCTTAAGCTTGACAACATCCTTCCTGTTGCACACAGACCAGAATTGCACGCAGTATTTCAAAAGGGGTTTAACCAATGTCCTGTACAGCTGCAACATGACCTCCCAACTCCTATACTCAATGCACTGACCAATAAAGGCAAGCGTACCAAATGTCTTCTTCACTGTCCTGTCTACCTGCGACTCCACTTTCAGGGAACTATGAACCTGCACGCCAAGGTGTCTTTGTTCAGCAACACTCCCCAGGACCTTTTCATTAAGTGTATAAGACCTTCCCTGATTTGCGTTTCCAAATTGCAGCAGCTCACACTTATCTAAATTAGTTTTTGAAAGGAATATAAAAAAAAGTGTTACTTTTCTTAGCAGATTCTTCTGGTTACTCCGGTTTCCTCCCACAGTCCAAAAATGTGCAGGTTAGGTGGATTGGCCATGCTAAATTGCCCATAGCGTCTAGGGTGGAAAATGAGGGATAGAGCAGGGGGTGGCTCTGGGTGGGATGTTCTTCAGAGGGTTGGTGTGGACTCGATGGGCCGAATGTCCTGCTTCCGCACTGCGGAGATTCTATGATTACTTTCTATGAAAGATTCAGCTAGTAAAAGGAAAATACTGCAAATCAGAAATGAAAATAGAAATTGCTGGAGAAACTCAGCAGGTCTGGCAGCATCTGTGGAGACAAAAACAGTTAGCAGTTTGAGTCATATCAGATTTGAAGCATGAACTGTTTTTCTTTCTCCACAGATATTGCTGGACCTGCTGACTTTCCCCAGCACTGTGTCTATTTATTTCAGCTGACCCATGTTTAAACAGCTTGCCCTATGGAGTCATTAGTTAGATTACTGACCTACTAGAACAAGTTGGGTTTCCTCACTAGTTTCTAGAGATGTTCCCTTCTCTAGCTCACGCAGAAAAGGTACGCTTGCTTCACTGGTACTTGTTTCGGTTACTAGGCGAGGTTGAGCTATTTCAGTATTTGAAATGGGTTCAATGGGAGCGATTGAGACTCGTTTCACCACCTGATTCCTATCCTGCTTCTTTTTGACTATCTCCTCTCCTGTTGGGTCCTCTAATTTAGACTTTTCCTGGAACTGAGTTTCGTCCTGGTTCTCTGATTCTGTACACATCTCCTTCTCCTTAGGCATCTTGGGGCGCTCTCCCTTCAATATGGAACGCCGCTTCAGTACTCTCTTTTGCCCTAAGCTAGGTGCGTCATCAATCTCAGCCTCGACTTTGATTATTACTACATGTGAGAAGTCTGGTGGTTCCTTCAATGCAGGATCCAAAGGAATACCTTTGTAAAAAGACAATGTCATAGATGAATCTGCGATTTACCAAACTATGTGAAGGTTGGTATTCCACAACCCACCTTTACATTTGTAAAGAGCGCTAGCTCACATGTACCCTCAGCTGAAATCATTTAACAGAACTGGGCACAGTCATTGAGGTTGGTGCAGGGTTCCATTTTCTAGTTTTCTTACAGGGGCGAACTTTAATAAAAGCTACAGTCTGACCACATGCATTGGAGTCACCAGATTTAGGATTGGGAATGCTACAGGAACAGGACAGGAGGTAGTTTTAAGCGGTGGGGGGAAGATGTGCGAAACCATCTTGTTACGGGCATCCAAGAAATGCAGTTAGACTACCACTAATTATTTATGAGAAACACTTGAAATTTATAAAACACTTTTTGCGATTTCAGGGCATGCAAAAAATTTTTCCACCCAATGACATGCTTCTCAACTGCTGTCACCAGGTTAATGGAGGAAAATGCAGCTAGCATCCTATTTAGCGATAACAATCTGAACAATGAATATTGGCCATGACACTGGGGACAACTCACCTGTCCTTTCTCAAATAGGCCATGGGATCTTTTATGTCCTCTGACTAGGGAAGATGGAGCTTTGGTTTAGTACCACGCGTTAAAAGACTGCACCTGAGATAAGTAGACAAGATGGTGGCCTCCCGTGTCTGGAGTTTTCCTTCGCTTTAACTCTTTGGGTCAAAAAAAGAGCGATCCTGCTGAGCCAAACCTGACATCTAAAGCTATTTTTCTTTGTTGATACTTTAAAACACTTGTTCTGGGAGCATTCTTCCAGATTTATTTGTAGCAACAAAATTTGGGAGGTAAATAGCTGCTCATTAATCAGGGCAACACTGGAGAAAATAAAAGCAATAAAAAATAAGCTATTCTGAACATGACTAAATCTGAAAAAAAACCACATATAATCCAGATAGATTAGTCAGATAGAAACCAAGCTTTTAAGTGCTAAAAGGATAATACTAGTACTTCCTACTTCACTGTGCTTCAGAAAGAAAAATGTGGAGATAATGAATCAGTTGTAAAATGTCAGCATTCCAGGTTCACCAGTCTTCCACGAATGCCCAACACAACAGAATGAACAAACTTATCTAGCAATTTACATAACCCTAGAGATATCCAGCCAATCAACTCTAGTCATCATTTCACTGTGAGAAATGTAGCAGGTAGTGTGTACAGCAAGATCCCAGAACCAGGAACAAGCTAATAGCCAGATTGTCTACTTTGGTGATGCTGCATATTGATAACCATTTGCCATATTTTCAGGGAAACCTACCTCTTCTGGTCTTGACCAAATAGTGTCATTGTGACATTTTATGTCCATCTGCAAGTTAAAATAGGATTGAGGTTTGACGCCCTTTTGGAAAAGGGTGATCTCCCTCACAGTGCGGTGCTGCCTGGCTACTGCCCTGGGATCATCTCCCTCACTGTGTGGTGCTGCCCCTGGGATCTACACAGACTGTATGCTCAAATGCCTGAAGGCTGATTCAAACCTTGACCTGCTGATTTCGGGCTGAGTCTGCCACCCATGGCTGACATCTGACTGACTTTATCTCATACTCACTGAGGAATGAAGTCACAGCAGCTTCACAAAGACTTCACATGGCCTGAGAAACAACGAGACACTGGGTTTACATCCTCACGTTTGGTCTTTCTGCTACGTTTCATCTGATAAGGGACTGGAGAGTGATCAGGAAATGCATGTTCTTTTCCATTATCTCACAGCCCGGGAGCAGTATCACCAAATACCATCAGTTACTTCTTTAGCAGATACTGACGAACTGGCATGTACATCCAGCACACTATTGAATATGACTGGGCCGTGAGGTGAGACCAGGACTGACAAGAGCACTTATCACATGATCCAATGGGGGTTGAAAATATTCAGTTATGCAAATTCATCTGCAATATAAATTGTGAGTTATGGATGCTTCTTGTATTTGTTTCAAGACCTGCGTGTACTATACAACTGAGTCAGTTTGATCTACACAGCCTGGCATGAAAATCAAAAAAAAATTCAAAGAGCCAAAGAAGGATTCTAATGCAGTCTAACAGTTAATGTGGGGAGATGATGGCCTAGAAGTTTTATCGCTGGACTGCTAATCCAGGGAGAGGTAATGACCTGGGGTTGAATCTCATATGGCAAATGGTAGCGTTTTAATTCAATAAAAATCTGGAATTAAGAGTCTAATGATGATCATGAATCAATTGTTGGGAAAACCCACCTGGTTCACTAATGTCCTTCAGGGAAACAAACTGCCATCCTTACCTGGTCTGGCCGACATGTGACTCCAGACCCACAGCATTGTGGCTGACTCATAACTTCCCTCTGGGAATAAATGCTGGCCTAACCATCAATGAATAAATGTTAAAAAAAAGTATAAACCTGCAAACAAATAGTATTTTTTATAGGGTTGACAAGTGTGGCAAAAATGTTTTAAACATACACAAAGCACATTCTGTTTACAACTGTATGTTAGTAAGACAGAACCAGGTCATCAAACCATCCAGCCCAATTTACCGTTTTATTAGATCACAGCTGATGTATAATTCAGTTCCCTTTGTTCCACCCTTTGCTCCTTATCCCCCAAACCCAAAAAATCTACTAAAATATGTCAAGAAGCTTCAAAGGCTCCTGAACATCCACAGCATTTTGCAGGAAGAGAGCTCCAGATTGTCTGTGTCCTTTCCTGGGAGAAGAGAGTGCTTTCTGATATCATGGTTTCTTTAGAGGAATTAATCCAGATTATGGAGGTTATGTGCCTGAACAACAGTCACTTCCCCAGACCAGGGATGCACTCCCTTGAGGCACAGGAAATATTTAATTGGGCAGGGAGGGTGTCACATGAAGACTTTCCACCTCTGCTCCGCTTAAAGTTGGGGTGGCACGGCTCAGGGACAGTCATCTGCAGCAACCGTGTTTTAATGATTTCAACTGAGGACAACTGATGGCAACTAAAGGGCTTCATGACACCATCACTGGCACTCAACCAGTAGAAGGATGGGCAGTCATCATGTGGATAGCTGAAAAAAAAACCACGTCACATTTCCTTGTGAACCTCCAGAGGTACACAGCGGTCCTTGATCCTGGGAATGTGAGACACTGGCCAATTGCATAGCAGACTGACATTTAACATAGTGGGCCTCAGCTCTGCAGGGGGTGGGCAAGAGCCCCCAATGCTTCAATTATGTCCCAGAGATATTGGCCCATGGATGTCCATTCACAAGTTGCTCTCCTTGTACATGATATACATTATACAGTTTGTAGCTCTACAAAGAACAACCACATCATGTTTTAAATTACCGTTGTTAGCCGATGGCCAGCAACCATACCTTAGCATCAAAATATACCTTGTTCTCTCCTAGCACAGGAAGTCTAGTTTGGAGCGTGTTGATAGCTTTATTACAGCCCAACATCCCAGGCTTTCTTCCTGAGACAGGCAGAGAAATTGCCAGCAGCAGCCCAGAATTGGGACGGTAAAATCATCCAATCTGTCTGGAATTGGGGAAGCAGAGGGTGAAAGAGCCTCCCAGCTTTGGCCCTTTCCATGGGCAGAAGGTGATGGAAGTTACAATGTGGGCAGAGAGCTGTGAACGAGTGCGAGTTCAAGGAAGGTGGGAGGCCAGCCAGAAGAGAACTGCAACTCACGTCTAGATATACACAAGGTTTGGATAGGGTTTCAGCAGGCAATGAGCTGAGGTAAACGACAGAGATGAACGGAGGCAGAATGAACTTGGAATCTCATAACAGAGTCAAGCTGCGTGTGAACAGTCTGACTCAACATTTAGACAATGGCCAGAGAGCAGGCTATGACTAAAGAATGGAGTCTGTGGTGTGGATGGCTTTAGATTTTTCCCCTGCATTTATGTAGGGGAAGTCTCTGCTCACTAAGTAGTGAATGCCATACAAGCAGTGTAGCAAATCAGACTCCGATCTAAAGTCGGTCATATTTTATAATGCACCAGTGTTAACACTCAAGTCCTATTTTCCTAGATGGCACTGAGTTAGGAATCAGAATGAGCGTTATCAACAAGGAGGTAGGGTGCAGCCACTAAAAATGGCCCCCATGATCCATCTGCAAGTAATGGAATAGGAAAAGTGTCTTATAAAACTGTAGTGATCTCACAGACGATCACGGAAAGTGGGACTGGTCTCATTGGAGAGCAGGCTGATCGGAGATTCAATAGAGTTTTTAGAAAATCATGAGTGGGCTGGATTGAGGAAATAGGAAGATGCTCACACGCATGAAAGAATCAAGAACGAGAAGTCTTAGACTTAAAGTGACATGCATTAGAAGCAAGGGTGAAGGGAGAAAAGAACTTTTTTTTAACATAATGAGTAGTTAGGGTCTGGAATGTCTGGAAACGTGGAGGAGGCAGCTTCAATTCAGGCATTCAGAAGTGGCACTGGATAGTTACTTGGATAGAAATGGTGTGCAGGGATACAAGGAGAGGGTAGGAGCTTTGAACTAGGGAACAGAACCAGTACAGGCCAAATGGCCTCCTTCCGTATTGTAACATATGATGTTGGGATCATTTCCATTGACTGGATTCCCACTTATTGTGGAAGGTGCTGCAGTTATTTGTGCTTTGAACCAAAAGCAACATTCCAATTTGATGCACCAGTGCTTGCTGATCCACCGAGCAGTGACATTAGTCATAAACTCAGCTGTTAGGAATTAGTGTTGAAAAGGTTGAATGAATATCCTTTACATGTAAAGTAATGGGACAGCGACATCTGGAGGTCAATCACTAGCTCTGCGCCAGCATTTATATCCTGCAGCCACACAAGAAAAACCACAGATTAACCCAAACGTACTAACTCAAATAAATTGAATTGTCAATTAAATGTCACTTTATTTCAAAGCTTTCCAATTGCTACACAGGTCCTTACCATTTTACAGCCCTCAAATGCAAAACTGGCCATGAGTCAATGGGAAAACAGTGAGGAATGTTACAGCAGAATTCATGCCAGTCTGTCAGTTAGTGCTTCTTAATCAAAGGATTGGGTTTTCAATCTTCAGTGTTTCAATACTTCAGAGTAATGTAGAGGTGGTGAGTGACATACCTAGGCAGTATCTCCAGCTCCTTGAGTTAATTGGAGAGGCAGGTGGAGTCACTCGAGGGAGTCAAGGGATTTGTTCCAGGAGTAGGGCACCCCACAGGCTGAGAAAGCAGAGGGTAGTAGATGGGCAGCTATCAGGAAGAGGCAGGAAGTACAAGAATCTTCAGACTGCGAGGCCACCTTCAAACCAGAAGGGGAGATTGCTCAGAGACACAATATCCTGAAGGGCTGTCTCGGCTATGGCACCAATTGGGAAGGAAGGGTTGCACAGGAGGGGGCAGCAGTAAGTACAGACGCAGTTGTTACAGGGGGTTCCCAATAGCTAGGGAGACTGATGGGCAGTTCTGTAATAGCCATCACTTACTGGCTCCCTGGTGCCATGGTAAAGGATATCACTTAGAGAGCTCAAAATATTCTGCATGCGTAAGAACGTGAAGGTGAAATTCTGATACATGCTGGGATTGGAAACATTATTAGGGCAGGTGTCGAGATCCTGTGATCAGGTTTTCAGGAGCTGGGAGGAAGTTGAAGTCGCACAAGGATGGTGGTAATCTCTGGATTACCTCCAATGCCTTGTCCCAGGAAAAGTAGCAATATGCAGAAAGGGAAGATTAATGTTTGGAGTGAAGCACAATGTAGGAGGAAGGGTTCAGGTTCTCACGCGAATGAAGCCAGTCTGGGACAGAAGGCCCCCACTCAAAACAGGATGGGCTGTACCTCAACGAGACTTAGACTTAATGACTGTGAGCATAAAAACTGCAAGAACTGAGGATGCTGGAAATCAGAAACAAAAACAGAAGCGAAATTACAGTAAAAAAGTCATCTGTTCTGGCAGCATCTGTGAGTTCAAAAGAAGGGTCACTGGACCCAGACTGTCTTCTCCACACAGATGCTGCCAGACCTGCTAAGTTTCTCCAGCAATTTCAGCTTTTGATCTTGTGAGCATCCTCACTTGTGTGGCTTGGGAGGGCTTAAACTAAATTGGGCAGGCACCAGTATGTATAGGAAAGAAGAATAAGGTATTTAAAGGAGTGGGAATGTTAGGTAGTACACCAAGAAAGTACTACCAGGCCAGATAGGAACAGGCTAAGAACATATAAGGAATCCGAAGACAGGCAAATGGGTAAATGCATAAAGTGTGGTGAAAAACACAAATAACCACATGGAATATAATATAAAATCAGAAATCAGAGAAACTTGGGCAGCATCTGCATTAAGAGAAGCAGAGTTGACGTTTCCAGTCCAGTAGTGGCATCTGGGTGGCACTGTGGTTCAGTGGTTAGCACTGCCGCCACACACGGCCAGGGACCCGGGTTCAATCCTATTCTCAGGCGACCGTCTGGGTGGAGTTTGCACATTCTCCCTGTGTCTGCGTGGGTTTCCTCCGGTTTCCTCCCACAGTCCAAAGATGTGCAGGCTAGGTGGATTGACCATGCTACATTGCCCATAGTGTCAGGGATGTGTAGATTAGGTGGTTTATAGGGGGATGGGTCTGGGCAGGATGCTCCGAGGTTTGGTGTGGACTGGTTGGGCCGAAGGGCTTGTTTCCACACTATAGGGATTCTATGATTCTTTGAAGGAAACATGACCAAAAGTGGCTGGGTCAGGGAATTTATCATTCCAGGATAGGAAGTGCTTAGAAAAGACAGAGAAGGAGAAAAAAAAAAAGAGTGGTGAGGTCACTACTTGACTTGGGTTTTATGGGACTGCTCTGGATTTGAGGTGCCTGTCTCACATCCTGGTTACTTCCGACAGGGATACTGTGTATCCTTAGTCTGTGTGTGTGTGTGCTATGTGCACATGGAGTATAATCAAACCTCTCTCCGGTCGTTCAGTTTTGGCAACAACTCCACTCCACCATCAGAGGCTTGGCATGACCCTCCACAGGTCATACAGTGTCTGTGCCAAAGTATCTGTTATTTTGTTCACAGTCAATCAGCACTCTGGGTGGGATGGCAGGACTAATTAGGAAAGGTCTTTAGAAAGAGAGGATGCCCATGACAAGGCAAGCACAGAATCTATTTGGTTAAAGTTGAGAATCACAAAGAGTGCAAATAGCTTACTGGGAGCATTCTTGTTATTTCCAAATAGTGAAGGGAAGAATTGGAGAAAAATCATAGATGGGGAAAAAAAAACTAGAGAATGGTAATATTGTGAGACTTAAAATACTTAAATATTGAGTGGGATCATGGTTGAGTAATGGGAAACCAAGAGGGGAGTTTCTGAAATGCGTACAGAGAACCTCCCTGACCAGCATGTCTGTAAGTCCAATTAGAATCATAGAATCCCTACAGTGTGGAAACAGGCCCTTCGGCCCAACAAGTCTGCACTGACCCTCGGAGCATCCCACCCAGAGCCATGCCCCTCAAACCCAACTAATCTACACATCCCTGAACACTACGGGCAATTTAGCATGGCCAATCCACCTAACCTACAGATCTTTGGACTGTGGGAGGAAACCAGAGCACCAGGAGGAAACTCACACAGACACAGGGAGAACGTGAAAACTCCACACAGTCGCCCGAGGGTGGAATCAAACCCGGGTCCCTGGCGCCGTGAGGCAGCAGTACTAACCACTGAGCCACTGTGTCACCCCAAAGGAAGGAGACATTGTTGAATCTCCTGTTGGTAAATAAGAGGGGAGGGGGGTTGTCTTAACTGGGGCAAGAGTCAATAGGGGAGCACTTGGGCAAGAGTGACCAACACAAAGTCGCTATTAATCATGGAGTAAAGTAATGAACAGTGCAAAGAAAACTTCTAAAATGGTCAGGGCCAACTTCAGTGATGGATCTAGAGGAAAGGGCAGGGAACCAAAGCCAGGGCTCCTTGGATAGGAAAGAAATAAAGAATATGAGAAAACAAAGAGGAAAGGAGGGTGAATGATGCACTTGGTGGAAATGCTACAAGACCAAACCAGGACATTAAGGTGGTGATACATATTTAAAGGAGTAGGACAAAGTTAGAATACTTATTGAAAATTCTGCATTGGTGTCAACCAAGAAAGGGATTGCTGAGAAGGTCATGGATGTGGTTAAAATTGATTTGCAGAATGTACCAATAAGACCGATTGATTAGAGTGATTATGTAGACTAATCATATGGCTTGCAGCCCAAGGTGATAAAGGATGATAACAGATGGACTTGCAAAATTCTTTCAAGACTCCAAGATACAAGGGAGCTGCCAGATTATTGGAAAGTGGCAAATGTGGCATCTATGTCCAAACAAATGGTGTAAGTAGTAACTATAGGTGGGTCAATGTGACATCAGATACAATTAAAATACTGCAGATGCTGAAAATCTGAAATAAAACGGAGAAAGCGTGGTAGAAACGCAGCAGGTCTAGCAGCATCTGAGGAGAGATAGACTAAACGTTTCAAGTCAATATGACTTCTTCAGAACAGTCTGACATCTGTAGCGGGTAAGTTCTTAGAATCAATAATCAGTGAAAATAAGAATCAACAAGCTGTAAAAGTTTGAGTTAGTTAAGGAGAACCAGCATAATCTGTGAAGGCAGATTGGTTCGATTAGTCAAACACACAGTTTTTGGTGAACAGAGGAAGTCGGAGAAGGAAATGTAATGTATATTTATTTGGATTTTAATAAAGCTTTTGGCCATGTGTCATGTAAAGACTAGTTAATAAAGTTAGGGAAAAGAAGGATCAATGTCAATGATTAAAAAAAAAGAAAGAAAGAATACAGTGATTTGATTGTAAAATGGTTAATTGTCAGACGGAAGTAGAGTGTGTTGTATCCCAAGGGCCATTATGTTTTCTGATATCTGTATATACACATACTGAACTTCATATTGGAATGTAGTGTAAAATGTGAAAACTTGCTGATGTTATAAACTTGAAGCTGTGGCACAGTAAGAATGGTGCAAATTGAATGCAACAGGATGCAGATGTTCCAAGGGAAAGGGCAGGCAAGTAGCAGATGGAACGTATTGGAAATGTGAAGTTATACATTTTGGCAAGAGTGAGTGTGTGAGAGAGCACGCACCTGAGAGTGACAGAGTGCGAGCAACAGCACGGGGAATTGTAGACTGAATGACATAATTCTGAAGAGTATGGAGGGACAGAAGGACCTTGAAGTAACTGTGTTAATCTTTGAAGGCAACAGGACGTATTTAAAGAGTGATTAATAACCAATCTAAATTGGTTCACAATCCACAAATAGGGTTTTAAGTGCAAAAGTGGGGAAGATATGCTGAACATTTGTATAGGTCTGGTGACTCACAACTAGAAGAACGCAGACAGCTTTTGTCAGCACATTTCAGGAAGGATTTAGGGTCCCTGAGAGGGTGCACAGATGATTTACTAGAATAGTTCCAGGGATCAGGGATTTTAGCTACAAAGTTGGGTTGGAGAAGCTGGGCTTGCACTGCTGGGAGAAAAGGGGGTTTCAGGGAAGGCAACACAGAGGTGTACCAGGTTACAATAGACTTACTTGGGGTGATACATAGGGTCATGATTAAGCATCACATCAGAAAGATAGCATCTCAGACAGCACACACTCCCTCAATACTGCACTGGACATTTCTGCTAATGACATGAAGTGGGACCTAAACCTTCTGACTCACAGCAGAGAGTACTGGCCACAACCGATAGAATGAAACAGAAAACAATTTTGCCAAGAACAGTAGTGAAGCTAGGGGACTTGGGTCCGAGTTAAGTCACACTAGGCTCACTGCACAGTTTTTGTCTCAAGACCAGGTAAAGCAGAGAGGGAACAAGAAGTAAGGAGAGAAGCAGGTCAGTGGGCTCCATGCCTTCATAAACGAGAAAGGAGGAGACCAAGGATGGATTGCGAGACGGTGTGGGGCGAAGTTGGAAGCCAAATCTCACAAAAGCTTCCATCCTAACTTAACTGTGAGCAATGACATGATGGTGGGGAGTGGGGAGGGGGGAGGAGCTAACACAAATTGTAGAATTGTTACAGCAGCGAAAGAGGTCATTTGTGGCGTCTTTCACTGGTGTTCCATGGGAGTGATTTACATAAGGCTTTTCTTCTCAAGTCTCCCTGTACCTCTGCATATTACTTATTTTTAGAACATAATCCAATTCCCTCTTGAATACCTCCATTGAACCTGCCCCCACCAGTCACACTCAGCCAATGTATTCCAGATCTGAATCATTTAATGCATGAAAATGTTCCTCAGTCTCTGATGCTTCTTTGGCCAATTACCTTAAATCCATGCCATCTGTTTTTCTATCCTCCCACCAATGGAAACATCTGGATCAAGTCTCCTCTCAAACTGCTCATCCCGAATGAACAGTCCCAGCTTCTCCAATCTATCCACATAACTGATGCTCTTCATGTCCTAAACTGTTCTTGGGAATCTTGCTGCACTCTTTTTCTTATGCCTTCACATTATTTCTAAAGTGCGATACCCAGATACCCAGAGCTAAGACTGAACCTGTGCTCTATGGCTGTTGTATTCGGTAGTTACAGTTGGAGATATTACAGCATGGAAGAAAGGCTTTTCAGCCCAGTGTTCATGCTGGTTATCAAGCATCCATCATTCTAATCCTACTTCCCAGCACTTGGCCCATAGCCTTGTACGCTATAGTATTTCAAGTGCTCATCTAAATACTTAAATGTCTTGAAAGTCACTGTCTCTATCACCCTTTCAGGCAGCAAGTTCCAGATGCCCACCACCCTCTAGTAAAAAAAATTTTCCTCAAATCCTCTCCAAATCGCCTGTTCCTTATCTTAAATTTATGCCCTCTGGTTACTGGCTCCTCTAGTAATTCTCAATGCTTTTCCCTTGGTTACCCTTCCTATGTCCCTCAACTTTATAGACCCCCAATCACGTACCCCATCAGCTTACCTAGTCACACTTCAAAGCTGAATCAGTCCAGGTAACATCCTGGTGAATCTCCTCTACAACTCCTCCAGTGCAATCATATCCTTCCTATGGTGTGGTGGCCTGAACTGCACACGGTGCTCCAGCCGTGATCTAACTAATGCTATCTTCAGCTCCAGCATAATCTCCATGCTCTTGTATGCAATGTACCAACTTAAAGGCAAGCATATTCCTTCTTAACCACTTTATCCTTCTGTCCTGCAGCCTTCAAGGATCTACGGACATGTACATCAAACTCCCTCTGATCTTCTGAACTTCCTATGGTCCTACCATTCATCAAGTATTCTCTTGCTTTGTGAGACGTCCCAAAATGTAACACTGCATACTTTTCAGGATTAAATTCCATTTGCCATGGTTCAGCCCATCTGACCAGCTGGTCTATATCATTCTGTAGTTGGAAGTTTTTCACCTTGCAATTTACAACACTTCCAATTTGCATGTCATCTGTAAACTTGCTGATGATACCTCCTGCATTCATCTCCAGATCATTAACATCATGGAAGAACTGGACGCAATCCACAAATTAACCTGTCAAATGAAACTGTCTGTCGCCTAAAAAGTGTACTGAAGACAGTTTCATTAAAAAGGTGTAGCTCACTTGAGCAGGGATACATAGTTATTTTCTGACTTATTACTCAGCCATAAGTCTATTCCAACTGGAAATCTGAAAAGCACATAAATGCAGTAATTACAGCCAAAATGTGTCTCGCATCAAACAACGAGGGGTTACAATACTCCTTCTAACCTCCAAGCAACCAGACTAACTGTGCAGTAAAAGAAGGCTATTCAGATAAATAGAAAGGAAATACTATCAATGGGACTGTTGATGCAAAGTCTGCTTAGCATTGTGAATGTCACAATAGTTAGGCAAATGAGAATGCTAATCCCCTTCTTTTAACAATACTGCTTTATACTGCAGCTATAATGTTTACTAACCAACTAGTGGGAAAAATACAGTCTTCTTAAATATATACCTCTGAAGTGCTGGGGCCTCAACTATTTACAGTCACAACTAATGGCATGGAAAAATGGGTCGAGTGCATTTTAGCCAGACTTGCTGACAATACGAAGATAGCTGGGAAAGCATGTTGTGACGTGGACACAGATGGTTATAGGTAGGTTAAGTGAGTGGGTAAAAATGGAGTATGACATGGGGAAACATGCAGCTGCCTACTTGGCTGATAAGACTACAAAAGCAAATTCACTAAAAAGAGGAAGATCTGCAATATGGGGAAGCTGTGCATAACCATGAACAAACCAAAATTACTTTGTGGGCACAGCAAGTATTAGAAAGGCAAATGGAATGCTGGCCTTCATTGCAAGGAAGATTGGAGCATTAAAAGTAGAGAAAGGACTCTGACTCAGTGGTTCAAGTAGGCATCTTGCCATAACCTTCTCAAGGGCAACCAGGGACAGGCAATAAATGCTGGTCCAGCAATGACACCCTCATCCCATAAGAGAATAAAGAAAAGGCCTTGCCACAACTGTACCACTATGTTGCTTCAACGGTTAGCATACAGCGTAAAGCCAATCAGAGGGATTCAAATGTAGAGTTCTGGGAAAGATAAGCACAAGTTTGGGGAAATCATAACACATTTAAGAATTTAACATCTTATGATCGACACAGTTTCATGGAAAGACTGAACAAACATGGGAAAGTCTTATTTATTCTTTCAAGGGGTGTGAGCGTCACTGCAAAGACCAAAATCTGTTATCCATCCATTGAGGTTGGTGTCACGCTTGGCCATTTCAGAGGGCGGTAAAGAGTTCAGCACGTGGATTCACATGTTGGCTAAACGGGATAACGATGGCAGATTTCCCTCCCTAGAAGACATTCATTAAGCAGATAGGTTCTGACAACAATTGTTGATAGTTTTCCAGTCACCGTAACTGACACTAACTTTCAATTCCAGAGTTTTCTTTTTAAGAAACTAAATGAATTTAAGTTCCACCAACTGTGGCGGTGGAGCTTGAATCCATGACCACAGAGTGTTAGCCATGGTTTCTGGATGAATATAACAATGCCATAACCATGACACCACCAATTCCCCAACGTTGACAAAATTAAGTGATTCAAACAGCCTGCCTACACGATAGTATCATATTTACATCAATAATCACAACAATATGGTGCCTTGAACCAACGTCCACCCCCACCTGGGTCAATAATCAACTTCCCAGCAGTATCCTTCTGATCTTCCGCTACAGACACACTGGTGAAACGGCGGTATCGCACAGGGCTTGTCCGTGCGGTGCAGCTCGCTTGCGGAATCAGGCGTGATGGCTGGTTCTCCTAACATTGAATAAAAGACATGTTCGCTGTCAATCAGAGTTAGTGTAGCCAATCCTTTTACACATACAGGCTGTTTGTAGGCCTGTCACCAAGTTATTAAATTAAACCTGCCAAGTCACACCCTTAAGTGATCACGCTCCAAACAAAAGGCTGCCTGGGTTCGGACTTGCAATCACTGACTGCCCATGCTGTTCACTTTCCCACACAGAAACCTACCAATCTCTGATCTCCAGATGAAGCCCAGTAAGAAGCCAATGCTTCCACAGAGTGCAGAGATATCCTGGGTCACTGATGCTTATTGCTGAACGGGCTGTCAGAGTAGTCACATTCCAGCATCTTATTGGTCAGTACCTCATCAGCAATTTGGTAGATTGTAGTTGTGCTAGTTATCAAGTTCTTGAAATACGAGGTGGTATAGGATTATTTACTTTGTTAACATGGATGCTAAACAAAAGCATATCTCGGGGTCAAGACCTGTACTTAACCAGTCAACATTGTGGAATCTGAACTTGCCAGGCCACTTTCTGTGTATCAATTACAATTCACTTCTGAACAAAATGACCTTATGTAAACCCTCTTGGATGATCAGAGTGCTTATGAACATTTGAAAAAGGATGCCCAGGAGCAGGTGGACATATTCACACCCAGTGACATTAACTCCATTTACACAGTGGTTTCTTACTGCCAGTTCCTTCAGGGTTCAGACAGTTCTCCAGACGAGAATAGGTATTTTTCTCATCAATCTGTTTAGATGTGAGATTCCACAACTCTGGAGCAGGTGGGACTTGAGTCCAGGCCTCCTAGCTCAAAGGCAGGGATGCAAAATTGATGGCTGAGTGGGAAGCAGTTCATGGGGAAAGGGAAACTTCAACTGACTTAATTTTCAATGAGGATAGACTGGTGACTGCTTTCACCCACCAGAATCACTCCCAGAGAAGACAACCTCCAACCATCAGCCCCCAGAATACCCTACTCTTCACCCCTAAACTCCTTCCCTTGCAAATCAGTCATTCGACATCTTCAGTGGCACTCCTTCAGAATTTTGTATTCACTGTGGGCCAAAACAGAGTTTTCATTCGGGAGCTCATCAAAAGGAACACAGCTGATGGAACAGCTCTCCCTGTCTAAATGTTAACATTCTATTGTGTAACGTTGGCAAATGTAACTGCTACTGCTTCACGATAACAACTTCCACCCTGCTGTCACTGCCAGCAGTCTTCAGTCCACAAGAGGTCACACTCCGTTCTCACATGTTTGATACTTCAGTTTTAATGAAGGTTAATGCCAGACCCTGTGCACAGGGTGGTCTAGGATGGCCATGTTACATGCTGTGCAATTTTGACACATATGGAAATAAATCCACTTTGCCATGTAAACGAAGATTGCATATCCAATGCAACTTTGCAGTGGAACTCTGTAGGAGTTATGCTGCAATCACACTTTGGAGCTGACAGAACAGACAGCACTCCACTTACTCCTGCCCCACACACTCCCCCATCCCCAACCTCAGGCTCCACATCAAGCAGGCCAGCAGCATGACTGGAAGCTGCCACTCTATGCTTATTATGCTGCATTGTTCAACTGCCCTTTGGATTGTGCGATCAGGCGAAACTTGCTCTCACTTAACAACCAACAGAAAGGAAGCCACAAGATTTCCTTACACCAGTTGAGTTTCCCATGGGGAGGGCCACCCTGACTTCTAATGCACAAGTGCAGAGAATCACAGAAGGCATTTGCACCCAGTGTTCCGGCAAGGTCACGATAGGAGATTCAGAGAACTCCTAGAGAAACTGCAGGCAAACAACCACAGGTTCTCGAACAGAGAGAATGATAAAAGAGTCACCTGAATGAAGAGCTCATTTGTCAGGCCTAGGTAGTTATGCAGAGCCACGAATGTCACTCTCTGTAGCCGCACCATGATAATCTGGTAAAGATACAAAATTAATTCAGCAGTATCTGGGTGCATTTAGTTTGATTAACCATCACTGAACAGCTTCACACTTACAAATAGAGGTTCGGTAGTACAAAACTTGGAATTTCATTCGAAAAGAAAAGCATTTTGTCAAAGCCTGTCACCTGTTTTGTTGAGTTCAAAATGCATGCAAATGTTCTATCTGCAAACAGAGCCCCATGCATTATAGCATGAAGCTTCCAACTGACAATCCTCAGTAATTCTTCACACACTGGTCCACTGCAAAATCCTGTCAAATGCTGGACACTATGTTGTATCTATTTTCAGCAATACTCAATTTAATTTTTGTATATGACTGAGATGCTGCTCCTGACTAATCTCTAACATGTGAAAAAAACAAAAAGGATGTGGCTGTGAAAGTGGTTGCTGTGGCCATCACACGGATCAAAGACACACTATGCGACTCTACGGACTACGACCTCACTTGCGCTGCCTTCTTACTTCCTCACGTTAAAGAAAGTCAATATTTCAGTAGCAAGGATACTGGCCCACAGCTAGTCCAAATAGGCACTGCGGTTATAGCACTGCATTTAGGCAAGAAACAATGCAACTGTATAGGAATCATTAAAAGGGAATCTTCTAATCTGCTCGAGAAATTTCAACATATTTATCAGATAAATTAGACAGGCAGTGAAGAAACTACCATATTGGTCAATGAATATGAGATGGCTAATTTCAACACAGTAAATCTAATCATCTTTCCTATCAAAATGTTCTTATGCCCTCAAAGTCTAGTAAATGGGATGAAGCCATTTAGTTCTTCAAGCCTGATCCAATATTTAGTGAGATAATGGATTATCTGCAATCTCACTCCATTTATCAGCCAATGCCCCACATCCTTTAGGATAACCAAAATCTGACAAACAACAATTGATCTTTCACCAACTGCTGATGCAGAAGAATTCCAAGCTTTTACTAATGTCACACAATTTCAAACTTCACTCCTGAAAGGCCACCCGCTTTAGTCTGAGACCCATCAGTAAACATGGATTTCTTTCCATTCTACTCATCTGTTCCCCTTATTAGCTTCAATACTTTGATTGAAGTCCAGGGGACCACAATCCTAGTTTGTTTATTTCCCTCATGGCTCAATACTTGGTGTCCAGGTTATCAATCTGGCAAACTTAGCCTGCACTCCCTCTAAGGTCATCTAACCTTAAGTGAGACTCTTAGTACTCCAGGTACAGCTTGATCAGGGCACTGTAAGATCTGATGCATGACTTCTACACCCTTACTGCTAATGCTCTAGGATAAAGGTGACGTGGTGGTTTGGTGGTTAGCCTCACAGCACCAGGGACTTGGATTCAATTCCACTCTCACGCAACTGTTTGTGTGGAGTTTGCACATGTCTGCATGAGTTTCCTCCGGTTTCCTCCCACAGTCCAAAGACTTACATATTAGGTGGATCGGCAATGTTAAATTGCCCATAGGGGAATGGGTCTGGGTGGGATGCTCTTCGGAGCATTGGTGTGGGTTTGATAGGCTGAATGGCCTGCTTCCACACTGTAGGGATTCTATAATTCTATGATACAAGACTCAGCATTTTACTGACCTTGGTTTATTTCTGCACCTGTTCACATTTTAATTATTCTACATACCTCTGCTGTTTATAGTTTTTCACCATTCAGAAAATGTTCTGCTCTATCCCTTTTATTTCCAAAGTAGCCGACTGCATACTTGCTCAGTCTCTTTGTCTATCCAGGTCTCCATGTAAGTTTATGCTTCTATCTATACTGCTTACCAACATTGTCTGTCTTTCTGTCATCAGCAAATTTAGATATGTGGCTTTCCATCCCATCATCCAAGTTGCTAGTAAATTTTGTGAAGAATACAGACCCAAAATAAATCCCACCTGGATTGCCAGTTCCATTGCAACCCTCATTGTTACTACTTTCCTACCCCGACCTCCCTTCCAAAGCTTTGACTATCATCTTGCATTCTCTCAATTCTGAGCAACACACCTGATAGTTTACCAGATTGAATCCTCTACTCAAGCAGAATTCGTAGAAAATACAACTCAATATATACATGACTTGGATTCAGGGAAACGGTTTTGTTTTCCTGGCTTCACAACAATATTATTGCCAAGTCCATACCCTGTTAAGTTCAGAGATAAACCTTTACTGGCTCCATCCCCGCCTCTTCGACTTGTCTGCCTCCTCTCCACCTATCCTCTCCTCTATCCATCCTCTATCCGCCTCCCCCTCTCTCCCTATTTATTTCAGAACCCTCTTCCCCTCCCCCATTTCTGAAGAAGGGTCTCGGCCCGAAACGTCAAGTTTTCCTGCTCGTATGATGCTGCTTGGCCTGCTGTGTTCATCCAGCCCCACGCCTTGTTATCTCGGATTCTCCAGCATCTGCAGTAAATCCCTGTTAAGTTCAGGATTGATTAATGCATATACGCCTGAATTCCAGAAGAGTATGAAACATAAACTCTCTACTCTAAAACAAAAGGCCTCAGCATTGCCTATAGACATTAATCATGTCCAGTGAGGTCATGTGGTTTTATTGTATGTGCATTTTTGCAGAAAAGGAATAAATCCTTTGATCAACCAAAGCTCTCACCTGTACTACTCTGACCAGGCTTTCAGGATACTTCTCAAAAATTGTCTGAAATGCCTCCACTGGTAAACAAAGCACAGTCGATTCTTCAGCAGCTCGAGCAGACACAGTCTTGTATGGTCGTTGGTGACCCTGGTATAATTCAAAAGCACCCAGAATTATTTCCATCCCTCACCCAATAACGCAAGGCTCTCCCACAGACAGTGTCTGTAACTGCTCCTGCTCAAACTGCAAACCGGAGTGTGGACCACAGAAGTTAATTGAACAAAGTCAGACACTGAGCAATATGTGAACTACTGGAGATCAAAGCTATCAGCCACAATTATTTGAATGTCAGTTAATTATTAATGGATGTCAGTAGATGCCCCAGGTTTGCAAAGTTTAAGGTCTTGAGGCAATGACATTTATAAGCACTGCACAGTGGGAGTGCATGAGTCTGCGTGCATGTGGGGGTGGGTGCAGGGAGTTGGGGGGGGATTTTCCAACCTGATAAAACGTTGAAACAAACTCACTTACCGTAATAACATCAAGAATGCTAAGTAAACTGTGCACGCTATCACCAGGGAAAATCTCCTTCACAACACATTCCTTCCCATCCTGCAGAAAAATACAAACAACAAAAATATCTGCATGGCTCCAGCAATGCAAGAGTTCTGGAGGTTGAGAATCCTGATCCACAGTTACATCCCACATGATAATAAACCTTTACAAGCACCTTCATGGTGAAAGCATAGCTTCAATATTGCATCCTTGCCCCCAAAGTCATAAGAAAAATAAAATTTAACAACAATGCCAGAATGTATCTCCTGCAAAATAACACCCTTCTTCACATTTGAAGGCTAACTTGTGCAGAAAGACAGGCCTCTGGAATTAATGCTTCTGCAGGTTCTGTATTGCAACTGAGAATATCTTATAAGGGAAACATCCCCCTGTATTTTCTGAAGAAGGGTCCAGACCTGAAACATCAGCTTTCCTGCACCTCTGATACTGCCTGGCCTGCTGTGTTCATCCAGCTCCACACCTTGTTACCCCTGTTACAAAAGTTCATTACAAATGTCTCAGGGAGGCAGACAGAAGCCTTAGAATTAGAGCTTGTCCTAGTACAGAAATGGGATATTTATTCAAGACGTCACCGGTAAAACATATTTTATACTGAGGAGACAATGGTGTTCTGGCAGTGCAACAGGATATCAACCCACAGGCCCAGGTTAATGGTCTGGTTATATGGTTCAAGTCATGCCAGCTGCTGGAACTTAAAACTCTACGAATAACCTTGCATTATAAAGCCATTCTATGGTGCCCATCAACAGTTGTTAAGAGGCTCAAATCTGCTGCTCTGACCCAGTCTGGCCTAGATGTGACACCAGACCCAGAGTTAATGTGGTTGATTCTCACTGCCTTCAGAAGTAGCTGTAGCAACCACTCAGTTCAAGGCAACTTAAGGACGGACAATGAATGCTGGTCACCCCATGAAAACATGAAAAACTCTCCACTTTTCCAATCTCTAATAAGAAAACCTGCTGTTTTCCTGTGCACGAACGTTTCACTTGCCACTTCAACACACTCTCTTTTCACCCTTTCAATGACCTGCTTCATCCACACTGGAAATTAGTTCCTGGTGTTCTACATAACACACCTAGATTTAACACCCCTGCCCCTACTCATTCATTCTCAGCCCTGCTCATAGGACAAAATAGGACAGGACACAGTAAGAAGCAGAGTTCTGAACAAGTTGTTGGCCCTCCACCTTGGAGACATACTTGCCTCTGAAGGAGTTTGCACGGTTTTTGACATGGCTACAACAGCAGCATTGAACACTGTGCTTAGCATTTTCTGTTGAACTGACAGAGTAATCTGCTCGAATCTCTATGTGGAACCTGAGGCAAAGGTTTAATTTTTAAAATCAAGGTGAAGCTTACAGCCACAATTAGAGGAAAAGAACAGGAAACAAAAATGATATTCCATGACAAGTACGACTCAACCTGGAACAATGGTTTCCTATAAGTTGGGATACTGTTCGGAGGGTCAGTGTGGACTCAACAGGCTGAATTCTTCCACATTAGGGATTCTATGATGATTCTGTGAAAAAGGTGAGGCTCTCTGAGCAAGAATTAAGACCCCTGGACCGGATGCTGGAGTCAGCAGAGCCTCTCACAGCCTCTAAAACAGAGGAGAAGCTAGGAAACTATATATCCCATAAATCTGTTGAAAGCTGGGTGATCAGTACAATCCAACACAATACAGCAAGTCATGGAGAATTGTTTGCATTGATTGAGTGAGCCCCTTTAAAATTGACTACACTAAAAATCAGTTGAACTAATACTTGGGAGAAAAGAGTGATCTACTACTTATTGTGTGTCTTTTTCCAGGCCAGACTTACAGTTCCCATCAGGCTGAGCTCCAGCTTGCCATCCTGTACCACATAGATGCTGTTGTCTGCCTGGCCCAATCGGAAGACGTACTCCCCCTGCTGGAACTGCTGGAAGACCATGTGTTTACACAGCTCCAGAAACAGAGGCTTCTCAAAATGGCCCAGGACTCTACAGGAGGCAAGAAATATCAACATTAGATGGTGACCCTACTGCGTCCTGTATTTTCACAGTTATTAGCTTTTCAGGGTTTCACTGAATAAGTGCAATCTGAATGATTAACATCTGCCCAATCAATAAAAAGGTACAGAGATAGTAGGAACTGCAGATGCTGGAGAATCTGAGATAACCAGGTGTAGAGCTGAATGAACACAGCAGGCCAAGCAGCATCAGAGAAGCAGGAAAGGAGACGTTTCGGGCCTAGTCCCTTCTTCAGAAAAATTAGTGAACTTGCACTGGCATCTGGCTGGGCAGTGAACTTTCACAGATGACTGCCTCTACTGTTAGGTTCAAGTATATGTAGACATCCCAGTTCAGCCTAAGGAAAACCAACAAACAGCAAAATTCACAGCTGACCTTGAAGAAACTCATTATCGGGAGTTCCTCACAACAGGGGATCAATTAAGTGGTTTATTAATTCTAATCATATTCCGCTTGTTTGTAAATCTATAATAGTAAGCAGTGTTTTTTTTCAACATGGTTATTGAGATCTGTATCTAGGTTAAACTGTTTTTTAAAAATATAAAATATAAAATATAGGTATTAAGTTATCCAACAGCAGTGTTTTTTGGAGCAGTAAGACTGTGCTGTTTTCTGGGTCTGTAAATTGTTAGGGTGCAAAGATGGTTTTCAGTACAGTGATGTGCTCTTGTTGGATGTGGGAGATTATGGAGAATTTCCATGTTATTGATGATTATGTCTGCAGAAAGTATGTTTGGTTGCAAATCCTATCAGATTGCATGGATGGGTTGGAGCGGCAGTTAGAGGTAAAGAGGAATTTACAGGAGCTAGGGAGGTGTGATGGTTGGCAGTTTCAAGAAGGTAGAAAAACCGCAGACACAGTCAGGTAGATGGGTTACCTCTGGGAAAGGAAGGGGGTAGGCAGGTAGTGCAGATCTCTCCTGCGGCTATCCCCATCTCAAACATGTATGCTTTTTGGAAAATCTAGGGGGTGATGGGCTCTCAGGTGAATGTAGCACTGACAGCCAAGTTTCTGAGACTGGCTCTCCTATAACAAGGGGTATGTTGGTTTCCAAGAGATCGACTGTGGTAAGGGATTCTCTAGTCACAGGTACAGCCAGACGTTTCTGTGGCCAGCAATGAGATATCAGAATGGTGAGTTGCCTCCCTGGTGCCAGGATCAAGGATATCTCAGAGAGATAGGTTGTTGTACATGTTGGAACCATCAACATAGCAAGGAAAAAGGATGAGATTCTGAGGACAGAATATAGAAAATTGGGCAGGAATTTGAAAAGTAGGTCCTCGAGGATATTAATATCTGGATTACTCCTATTATCACAAGTTAGTGAGGTTACGAATAGGAGGATAGAGCAACGCTTGGCTGAGGAGCTGGTGCAGGGGAGAAGGATACACATTTTTGCATCATTGAAATCTCTTCTAAGGTAG
Organism: Ginglymostoma cirratum; assembly: GCA_024137785.1. Lineage (NCBI taxonomy): Eukaryota > Metazoa > Chordata > Chondrichthyes > Orectolobiformes > Ginglymostomatidae > Ginglymostoma > Ginglymostoma cirratum. The sequence goes on along the minus strand of JAHRHZ010000146.1, from coordinate 2,516,564 downwards.
AAGTGCCCTGTATAAGGACAGGCAGCACTTGATTTCAGGCTCACCAGTCTGTATTAAGGCGTAGAGCTGGATGAACACAGCAGACCAAGCGGCATCAGAGGAGCAGGAAGGCTGATGTTTCGGGCCTAGAACGTCAGCCTTCCTG
>JAHRHZ010000146.1:2497511-2516019 GCA_024137785.1 Ginglymostoma cirratum | reverse complement strand
TCTAGGCCCGAAACATCAGCCTTCCTGCTCCTCTGATGCTGCTTGGCCTGCTGTGTTCATCCAGCTCTACACCTTGTTATCTTAGATTCTCCAGCAACTGCAGTTCCTACTATCTCTCACCAATCTGTATTCCCTGGATTTTCTTTACCACCTTTTTTAAATAGTGGCGCCACATTAGCTAACCTCTAGTTTTTCGGCACCTCACCCGTGCCATCGATGATGCAAATACCTCAGCAAAACGACCCAGCAATCACTTCCCCAGCTTCCCACAAAGTTCTAGGGTAGACTTTATCCGGTCCCGGGGAGTTTTTTCCACCTTTATGCATTTTAAGATGTCCAGTGCCTCGTCCTCTGCAATATGGTCACTTTTCAAGATATCACTATTTATTTCCCAAAGTTCTCTAGCTTCCATATCCTTCTCCACAGTAGACACTGATGCAAAATACTTGTTCAGTATCTTCCCCAACTCCTGCGATTACACACGTAGGTGACCTTGCTGATCTTTAAGAGGTCCAATTCTCAACCTACTGACTCTTTTGCCCTTAATATATTTGTAGAAACCCTTTGGATGCTCTTTAACCCTATTTGCCAAAGCTATCTCATGTGCCTTTTTGCCCTCCTGATTTCCCGCTTAAGTATACCCCGACTACCATTATAATTCTTGAGGAATTCACTCAGTCACTGTTATCTGTAACTGCCATATGCTAACATTTTTCTTGGCCAGAACCTCAATTTCTCTAGACATCCAGCATTCTCTACATCTATCTGCCTTTCCCTTCACCCAAACAGGGACACAGTTTCCCTGGACTTCTCATTTTTGAAGGCTTCCCACCTTTCAGCCATCCCTTTACCTGCAAATATCCACCCCCCCAATCAACTTTTGAAAGTTCTTGCTGAATACTGTCAAGCTTGACCCTCCTCCAGTTTAGAGCTCTGGCTTTTAGATCAGGTCTATGCTTTTCCATCACTATTTTAAAACTAATAGAATTATGATCATTGGCCCCAAAGTGCTCCCCCACCTGCCCTGCCTTATTTCCCAAGAGTAGGTCAAGTTTTGCACCTTCTCTAGTAGGTACATCCATATACAGAGCAACAAAATTTTCTTGTACACACTTAACTAATTCCTCTCCATCCAAACCCTTAACACTATGACGTCCCAGTTACATTTAGAAATTTAAAATGCCCTACCATTACCACCCTGTTATTCTTACAGATAAATGACAAATTGGCTTCTCAATTTCCAGCTGACTGTTGAGACGTGAATAGTACAATCCCAAAAAGTGATCGTCCCTTTCTTATTTCCGAGTTCCACCCAAGTAACTTCATTGAACATTCTCCCTGGAATCTCCTCCCTAAGTACAGCTACAATGTTATCCCTAATCAAAAACACCACTCCCTCTCCTCTCTTGTCCCCTTTTCTATCCTGCCTATAGCATATATACCCTGGAACATTAAGCCGCCAGTTCTGTCCATCCCTGAGCCATGTCTTTGTAACAGCTATGATATCCTTCACCCATGTTCCTAACCATGCCCTAAATTCATCTGCCTTACCTGTTAGGCCTCTTGCATTGAAATGAATGCAGTTTAATTTATCAGTCCTACCTCATTCTCTGCTTTGTTCCTGCCCGCCTTGACTATTTGACCTCCTCCTTTTCACAACTGCACCAGCCTCAGACTGATCCCTTTTCTCACTATCTCTCTGGATTCCGCCCCCCCCACCCCAACACATTCCCTACGAGTTTAAGTCCTCCCAGGTGGCTCTGGCAAATCTCCCTGCCAATATGTCAGTCCCCTTCTGATTCAGGTGCAACCCGTCCTTATACAAGTTGTTAGAGGCGATTATGAGCGACAGCATTTACATTTATGTGGAAAAGCAAGAACTGATGACGAATAGTCAACGTGGCTTTTGTGAATGGGAAATTGTGTCTGACTAGCTTTATTGAGTTTTTTGAAGAAGGGACGTAGAGGATCAATGAAGGCAGGATGTTGTCTCTATGGACTTCAGTAAGGCGTTCAGCAAAGTTCTGCACAGTAGACTGGTTAATAAGATTAGATCACTTGGCTTACAGGGAGAACTAGCCATTCGGATACAAAATTGGCTAGAAGGTAGGAGACTGAGGGTGGTGATGAAAAGTTGCTTTTCGGACTGGAGGCCTGTGACCAGCAATGTTGCACAGGGATCGGTGCTGGGATCACTGCTTTTTGTCATCTATTCACTTCCAAATCATTTGTATATGAAAGGTATGGTTGGTAAATTTGTGGATGACACCAAAATTGATGGCGTAGTGGACAGCAAAGGAGGATACCTCAGAGTACAATGGGACTTTGATCAGATGGGCCAATAAACCAAGAAGTGGCAGATGGAGTTTAATCTGGATAAACATGAAGTGGTACATTTTGGTAGTGCCAATCAGGACAGGGCTTATACACTTAAAGATAAGGGTCCTGGGGAGTGTTGTTGAACAAAGGGACCTTGGAGTGAAGGTTCATAGCTCCTTCAAAGTGGAGTCGCGGGTAGAGAAGGTAGTGAAGAAGGCATTTGGTACGCTTACCTTTATTGGTCAGTGCAGTTAATTATAGGATTGGGGAGGTCATGCCATAGAAACACAGACGATAGGAGCAGGAGGTGGCCATTCAGCCCTTCGAGCGTGCTCTGCCATTCATCACGATCATGGTTGATCATCCAACTCAATAGCTTAATCCTGCTTTCTCCCCATAACCTTTGATCCCATTTGCTTCAAGTGTTATATCTAGCCACCTCTTGAATACATTCAATGTTTTGGCATCAACTATTCCCTGTAGTAATGAATTCCACAGGCTCACCACTCTTTGGGTGAATAAATGTCTCCTCATCTCCTTCCCAAATTATCTACTCCGAATCCTCATACCATGACCCCTGGTTCTGGACACACCCACCATCGGGAACATACTCCCTGCATCTACCCTGTCCAGTCCTGTTAGAATTTTATAAGTCTCTATGAGATCCTCCCTTATTCGTCTGAACTCCAGCGAAAACAATCCCAACCTAGCCAATCTCTCCTCATATGTCAAACTTTGTATAGCCACAACATTGTTTAGGCCACTTTTGGAATACTGTGTTCAATTCTGGTCTCCATACTACAGGAAGAATGATGTGAAACTTGAAAGAGTTCAGAACAGATTTACAAGGATGTTGCCAGGGTTGGAGGGTTTGAACCATAGGAAGAGGCTGAATAGGGTGCGGCTATTTTCTCTGGTGCATAGGAGGCTGAGGAGTGACCTTAATCGTGAAGGGCCTGGATAGGGTGAGTAGTCAAGGTCTTTTTCCCAGGGTGGGGGGAGTCCAAAACTACAGGGCATAGGTTTAAGGTGAGAGGGGAAAGATTTAAAATGGACCTAAGGGGCAACGTTTTCACGCAGAGGGTGGTGTGTGCATAGAATGAACTGCCAGAGGAAGTGGCGGAGGTTGTGCCGTTACAACATAAGGCATCTGGATGAGTATGTGAATAAGGTGGGTTTGGAGGGACATCAACCAAATGCTGGCAAATGGGACTAGATTAATTTAGAAAATCAGGTTGGAATGGACAAGTTGGACCAAAGGGTCTGTTTCCATGTTGTACATCTCTGTGACTCTATGTCTCTAGATATACATGGTTTCTTGCAGAGTGGAAGGCGGTGACAAGTGGGGCATTGTAGGAGTCAGTGCTGGGCCCTAAATATTCACAAGGTTTATCAACGACTTAGATGATGGAATAGAATTGCAAATTTAATTCAAGCTTGCTGACAACATAAAGCTAAGTGGGATTCTGAGTGGCAATTAAGATCTAGACAGCTCTCAAGGCAATTGAAAGAAGCTGAGTGAGCAGAGAAATACATGCCAGATCAGTATCATGTGCATAAGTGTGAAGTTATCCAATTTAGTAAGAGAAACAGAATGGCAGAGTATTACTTAAATAGTAACTAATCAAGAAATGTTAGCATACAGTGGGATCTGGGTGTCCTTGTCCATTGGTCCCTGTAAACAGGCAAGCAGATGCAGCAAGCAATTGGGAAAGCAAAAGGTATGTTGGCCTTCATTGCAAATGGGTTTCAGTACATGAACAAGGAAGGCAGTTGTCCAGGGCCTCAGGTGAGACCAGAACTGGAATATTGCATGCAGTCATCTTACCCAAGGGGAAATATACTCGCCATGTACGGAGTGTGGTAAAACATTCACCAGACTGATTCCTGGAATGGCTGGTACATTATAGAAGGAGAAATTGGGCCTGTAATTTGCGAGTTTAGAAGAATGAGAGGGAATTTCATTGACACACATCAAAGTTTGATAGGGCTGAACAGACTGGATGTAGGAATTGTGTTTTCCCTGGCTAGGAGTCCACAACAACGGACTACTGTCTCAGGACATGGGACAAACCACTCCAGATGGAGAAAGGGGACAATTTTCTTCATTCACAGGGTGGTGAACCTGTGGAATTCTCTGGGCAGTGCAAGTCAAATCACGGAATACAGTTAAGAAAGAACAATTTCTAAAGTCTAAAGGCATCAAGGGGTAAGTGGAGAAAGCAGGAGTATGAATAGAGGATCAGCCATGATCACAATGAATAGAGGAACGGGCTTGACAATCTGAATAGCCTATTTCTGCTCCCAATTTCTCCACTTCTAAGCTGTGCACTTGACTTGAAACTAGCAGTTCCTTCACTATGAGAGAATCAAAATCCTGGAAGTGTCTTCCTAACAACACAATGGGTGTATTTAGGGATGGACAATAAATGCTGGCCCAGACAATGAAGCCCACATCCCATGATTGAATGCTAAAAACAAAAACAAATTAACAAAAGCAGTAGTAATCCCAAGAAATTTTCCTTCCAGCCTGAAAAACAACACTGCCTGCTGTTTCCTGTCATTCAGCCAGTTCTGTATTCATACTGCCACTGTCTCTTTGTTCCACGAACTTCAACTTTGCTGACAAGTTATGTGGCACTATACTGTATTCTGCACTTGTCCATTGATACAGCAGAATGTTAAAGAGTGGTTAACCCCAGGTCAATTCTCTGCTATGTGCAGGATTGCAAAATATAACTTATGCTGTGATCAGCTATGTTCCAATATGAAAACTCAGTCTATCTTTTCCTCAAATGCCACTTGGTGGTGCTCCTATACAAAAAGAATAAGTACTTTCAGGAGTTACCTTACGTTCTTCAGCATGTACAGCACTTCCAAGGGCAAGTGAGAGCTGGCAACATCAAACTCAGTCAGGTCAGCCTCAAGAACAGAGGGAGGGGGCTCCTTCGGCTGCAGGGTTGGAACTTCCTTATTAATGTGCAAGAACCTGTGTAGGGTACAAAGAGGTCTTTAGACATGGAGACAGTGACTGCATGACCTTGGTAGAGAGATATCAATGCAATGACATCTGACTTTGATGCACTATGTGCATAAAAAAATAGTATGAATTATTCAGGCTTTTTATATTTACAACAGTACTATTTTGCTTGACATTCCGGTCAACCACACAAAGAATAGTCCTTAATACACAAACTCAGTCAACATTCAGCACTTGGTTGCAGCAATCACTCACACTGGATTAAAGACAAACTCTCCTGAAGAGGGGTAATACCCAAAACATTGACTATCCCTTTCCTCCAGATGTTGCCTGGCCTGCTGTGTTCTAACAGCCTCCTGTTTGTGTACCTTGGATTCCAGCATCTGTAGTTTTTTTTTTGTCTCTCCTAAATACTAGCTCACCTGAAAGGCATCTTCTGCAAACTTTCATTGCTGCAGTCCCTGCCCCAGCAAGTCAGGGAGGGGAGGGGTTGAACTGTCCTTGGTGCAGAGTTACTGAACAATTAAATCATTGACAAACTCACACCAGGTATTACAGTAAGCTGATTGATCCTCCGCCAATCTATGTGCAGAACCACAGTCATGTGTGACTGGCTGTGTTTTAATCACAATCCCTGGCAGTAACACTGCTGCTTGGTTACTTCTGGTCAAGGAATATAAGTTATCAGGCATCATTGAGAGGGAATCCAACTGGATGAACAGTACATGCATTCACTTATAAAACACATTTCAAAGCAGACACCAGTAAACACGAATTGACGGACTTTGGGGCTGCACAAGGTATGATCGTTCCAGCAATGACAAACAGTAGGTGAGAGTGTTTAAGTATGGTCATTGTAACACTGTTTTCATTGCATGTATTATTCGAGGTTAACTCTAAAGATAGCGAATGTCAATATTGGCAACATTACGTTCCTTCAACAGGTCCTGGAAATAGGTCACTGCAGGGGAATTTCACTCCAGTGGGTATCCTGAGTGACAGTATAGGACAACACAATTTTCTCAGCAGGATTGCTGGCAATCTTTCGCTGCTGCTGAGATTCAGGCTTGCAGCTCCCTTCAGTGGCACCTGTGCACTTATGGTGCAAAAAAAAATGTGCACACTTGCCTGAAACAACACAATGCACCCAAAGTGCCAAAGACACTGTAACCCAAAGTAACAGTGTTCTGCATAAAACAATAAACAAGAGTACAAAACATAAACCAGCTGGTTAACAGGAACAACAAAAACAACACAGCAAAATCAAAATGATTCAAAGGCAAATGTCCTACATTGAAATTGCAATTTGATCAGTATTTCAAAATTTCCTACTCACTAAAGTGTACTGGCGAGTCATACTACAGTCATGCATAGTCATACTATTTGCTACAGAGTTGATTTCTGTTTAAACCACTCAGATTATGCAAGTTCAAAATTCCCTTCTGTTGCACACCATGCGGGAGAATCTCAAAGAATCTACTTGTCAATCATTCTAACTTCTTCACAATTAAAGCAAACATTCTGGTAGGGAAGGGAATCTGCAAGAACTTCTTTTTACAATGACATGCTGTGCATCTGCAACAGGATCTGCAGTTTGGAGTGAAATGAAAGATCATCAACACCTGAAATGTTAGCTGGTTTTCCTCCACACATGCTGCTTGACCTGATAAGTATTTCTGGCTGTTTTGTTCTCATTTCAGATTTCCAGTATTCACAGTACTTTGTCTTTGCATTTAACACTGTCCTTTCAAAAAGGAAACATCCCAGGTATTTCAGAAATGTATAAAAAATAGATGCTGACCCAAAACATATCAGACGTAGATTTTAAAACAATTTTGTTTTAGAGCATCAAGCGGGACAGATGAAGGCACTGTAGTCTGTGATGGGAGGAAGACAATGAAGATCTTACAAGAGGTCAGAGATAGAGGTCTAGATGTTTTGGAGAGGAAGATTGCATAAACTAAGGAGGAAAGGGACAAATCTATGAAGAGATTTAAACACATGGTTGAGGTTTTTAAGTATGTGATCGTGTGTATAGGGCTTGGTAAGGGATAGGATACTGGCAGCAATATTACAGAGGATGAAGGGGAGAAGCCAACCTTTGCAGTTAGTTTGAAGGTGATAATGGCAAGGACAGTCTATCATCAGCAAATGCTGAGAGTGGAACAAAAGCTAGTGCTGCTGTAGGTACAGTCTTTGCAATGGAGAAAATGTAGAAAACCTTAAAACAGTAACCACAGACTTGGCCTTGAGGGAGTTTGTGGCAGGGCTAATGATGACACACTTTTCGTTTTACAATGTTTAGCTTCAGGATAGTGTGTTCTTACCCAAAGCTAGATGTTAGACAAGTGGCATGACAACACAGGGATGGTAGAGGGGGTTGAGATCACTGATGGGACAGCAGAAGTGGGACTATCAAATACACGTGTGCAAGTTGACCCAAATGTGAAGGTATGTGAAAAAAAAAGAGTAGGTGAGCATAGGGACTGAAAAGAGTATATATCCTGAACAGAACAACTAAAGTAACAGCGTGTGGCAGGAAGAAAAGTCATCGTGGGAGATCCTCTCAGAAACAGTGGTTAAAAGAAGGATCAAAGTGTGATTCAGTGATAGACATCACACTCCTGTTGTGGTGATTTAAGCGGGGCAGTTTTCAGGAAGCAAGGGAGGAAGACTTCAGGAAGGAGTGAGGTGCCGTCACCTGTGAGCTCAACTTTAGTAAAGATATGGGGCAACAACAGACAAGAGGGAAGGAAGAGGATCCATGACGGGTTGGGATAGAGAGTAGGAAAAGCGAGGAGAAAAGGTGGTGTAGGTGAGTGATAGGAAAGGGAGAAACAAACAAGTTGTGAGGAAGTTTTAAAAAAAAGACACAGAGCATTGACACAAGTCTGAAAAGAAACCTCTCTTGAGCTCCATTTCAAATCGAAAACAGACAAAGCCCACTGAAAGAATAGCTGAAGCTACCTCTTGACCCTGAGCATTAGCACAGGTCTGGAACAACTTGTCCCAATCTGCAGCACCATGATCTAAAAGGGGTTAATGTTACAAATACACCATGCAGCTTACAATCCATGATTTTATTTAGGTTACTTTCATGATGTTGGAAAGGGAACATTCAACAACCACAATTTAACATTCAGAACATAAGTTGGATTTTAAAAGACAATCTGGAAGCTTTTAAAGTCTTTTGCTGCAAACCATTAGTGAACAGATTGATTGAATTTAAAGTCACAACTTAGCATACAGCACTGGCACCCAGCCACTCTATCTTGCTGGTTCAGTACCATTTACTACACAGCTATTCAAACTGTACAATTTAAATATTGCTCATGTTTCTCTCTAAAGTAACTAGAATTTCATACATATATTTATATACATAGAGAAAGAGAGAGAGAGAAAGATGGAGACAGAGACAGAGAGATAATATCGACTCAAAACAGTACCGTTTTGCAATGATCAGCATTTTTGCTTTCCTTTTTGCTCTTGGTCTTGAAGTTCCAACAAAGGAATATGTGGATTGAGACACCTGAAAACAGGCAAGTGCAACTCAGACTACAGCAACCACACACTCAATAGCAAAAGGGAGTGATAATACACAGATTCAAGGCCCAAAGAATAAAGTTTTAAACACCTGAGCAGATATTCCCAAAATTGAACAAGGAATTTCAAAACTGATTCATTAATGGAGAGGGAACGACTTTCCTCATACACACTGAGCAAGGTACGACAACATGTTCACATAAATATGAATATTAGAAGCTTCATTCAGACAGTGACCATGAGACACATTGCTCATACAAGACCACACTGACCATTTGAGCATACAAATACAGAACAGCAGTACTCTCAAACCTGCTCTGCCATTTGACAAGATTATAGTGGATTTGATTGTGGTCACGACTCTACTTTGCTGTCATTCCTGATATCCTTCGATATATCTAACTCTGCCTTGAAAATATTCAATGACCCTGTTTTCACTGTTCTCTTGGGGGAAGAAGCTTTCACAGGTCAAAAACCCTCAGGGAAACTCTCTCATCTGTATAAAATGGAAGATTCCCTATTTATTCCTCACTTTCATCTCTCCCACAAAGGGAATCACACACTTAGCACACAACCTGTCAAGTCCCCTTCGTTTTTAACATGTCTCAATAAGATTCCCCCATTCTACTAAACTTCAATGGATACAGGCTATACCTATCCAACCTTTCCTCATAAGGGAAGCCCTTCATTCCAAGAATCTGTCCAGCACACAATGTATGATACAACAGTTAACCCTGGCAATACTAAATTATCATTCTTACTGAACTGAAATAAGAAGGGCCAGAGATGATAGCTCAGTGACACCTGGGTTCAGATTTCAGTTTAGCCCTCGAGCAGCTGAGTTATATAGCAGGAATGTCTACATTTAAATGACAGGCTACGGTATTGTTCAGTTGGACTTTAACAAGTTGATTCAGGCTGGAAGGATGGCAGTGGGGTGTTGGCTATGGGGGCTGATTACCCATTACTATCCCACAGCATCAACTTCAGACATTAGGATCAGACTCAAGTCTAAAGTCCTGGTTGACCATCCATCTTTAGATGGAAGCTACAGGAATAATGGCTACTTCAGAGGGCGAGAGAATGGAGTCTTGACAGCCACAGAGAAATACATTCAGGGTCAATGTGTACAGAGCAACAAGAAAATGTCATCAAGTGAAATAAAAGTTTTAACAACACTGAATGTAGGTCTGAAATCTAAGTCAAATCTGTAATCCTGTTTAGTGAACACCAGAGTTTGGAAACATTTAGCGACTTAAAAGGCAAATCAGCAGCTAACTCCATACTGAACTGCCAGCTTCCACACTTGCATTGGGCCCAAAGGATTAGGAGGGACTTGTCAACTGCTCAATATGTGAGATTGAATGTCCTCTCTGAACCCCAAGGATGGCCTACAGTGGAAAGCGTAGGCCTCAACCAAGCTACTAGACACCAGGGACACTACTATCCAACAGGGATAGAGGCTGGGGAGATAAGACCTGGCAGATGATGATTCCATGTTATAGGTGTTCACAGCAGACGAGAAGACCAGTGAGGTACTTCGCCTGACAGTGCAAACCCACATTCATCTGGGTTCAAGCTGAAAATGCAGATTTCTCTCTGTAACAACTGGCAAAATCACTCACTCGACCACTGCAGTTTAATTTCTGCTCTCAGGTAGGCCATGTCCTTCATACCTTCCTCATGATCTTGCGTCCATAGAACATTACTTTGTCACGTTTTCGGAATCGGTATTTTGGGGTTTCCTGAGCTTGAATTCCTAACAGATAGACAAAAATTAGTAAGCTGCAAAACTGAACAAAAGTAACTTGTTTTTATAAACAAAGAAAAAAATGTGTATTTTGTATCTATTGAATCAGCATAATTATAGACTACAGGAGGCAGATGCCTCCCATCATATAAATCAGCTAGTTTTGTGATCTACTCATTTATTCAAGGAGCGTCTGAATCAGAACTACTTAAAAATTCAGCTCATAACGCAATGACTCGGTTCTAAACCGGAAATGTATGGAGTTGAAAGTAGTATCATTCCAAGGTAGATGCGGCTAACAAAGTTCAAGCTATGGTTTGTAGAGCAATCTAGTCCCTAAAAATCAGCCCTTGTGAAGCTATACATGTAACATTGGCGAAAGACCACTTTGACACAGAGAACACTACAGTACATCTAGTAAGCTCCCACCAAAATAACAAGTGTTTTAAGCACATGTGTACATGCAACAGAAATGGGCCAGCTTTATAAACATGATAACAGCAGGTCAGAAGCTGGGAATTCTGCAGCAAATAACTCATTTCCTGACTCCCGAAAGCATGTCCACCATCTCCAAGGCACATGTTGAAAGTATGATGGAATACTCCACACAATTTCCTGAATGGGTCAAGTTCCGACAACACGCAAGAAGCTCAGCACTGTCCAGGGCATAACAATCTTACTTCCTTCATCACTGACACACACTGGTAGCATCTACAAGATGCAGTAACTCACCAAAAGTAAGGAAGTTAAGAATTTGATATGACTCTAGTTTATTCTCAGTTGGGTACTTTGTCCAATTCTGGACAAAGCAATTCAAGAAGGGTATGAAGCACTTGAAAGAGAGCTGCTGGAAAGAATTACAAGAATGATTCCACAGATGAGGGGCTTTAATTACTCGGAGAGATTGGAGAAGCTGGGCCTGTTTGCCTTGGAAAGAGAAGGCTGAGAAGAGATTTTATACAGGTAGTCAGAATCAGAGGTCTGGACAGAGCAGTCAGACTGTCGATGGCTCCAACCAACTGAATGGCTGACTTTAAAATGGATTTAAAATGAATCAGTGGCGACATGAGGCAGGCCTTTACTTACACTGCAAATGGTACAGGTCCAAAATGTACTGTCAAAGAACCAAATACAATCAGGGCTTTCAAAAGGGAATTGGATAAGTTTCCACATGATAGACTGCTCAGCAAGGTTAGATCACATGGAATCCAGGGAGAGCTAGCTATTTGGATACAAAATTGGCTCTGAGGTAGGAGACAGAGGGTGGTGGTAGAGAGTTGCTTTTCAGACTAGAAGCCTGTGACCAGCAATGTGATACAACCATCAGTGTTGGGTCCACTGCTTTTTGTCATTTATTTAAATGATTTGGATGTGAATATAGGTGGAGTGGTTGGTAAGTTTGCAGATGACACCAAAATTGGTAGCGTAATGGACGATGAAGGTGGTTACCTCAGGGTACAAGAGGATCAGATGGACTGATGGGCTGAAGAGCAGCAGATGGAGTTTAATTTAGATAAGTGGAAGGTGTTACATGTTGCAGAGGCAAATCAGGGTAGAACTTATACTCTTAATAGTAGGGTCCTGAGGAGTGTTGCTGAACAAAGATACTTTTAGATGTAGGTTCATGGTTCTTGAAGGTGGAGGCACAAGTAGACAGGGTAGCGAAGAAAGCTTTTGGTACACTTGCTTTCATTGGTCAGCGCATTGAGTATAGGAGTTGGGAGGTTACATTGTGGCTGTATAGGACATTGATTAGGCCACTTTTGGAATACTGTACTCATTACTGGACTCACTGCTTTGGAAAGATGTTGTTAAATTTGAGAGAGTGCAGAGAAGATTTACAAGGATGTTGCTGGGGCTAGAGGGTTTGAGCTATAGGCTGAATAGGGTGGGGCTATGTTCTCTGGAGCACAAGAGGTTGAGGGGTGACCTTATAAAGGTTTATAACATCATGAGGGGCATGGGTAGGGTGAATAGACAAGGTCTTTTTCCCAGGGTAGGGGAGTTTAAAACTAGAGGGCCTGAGTTTAAGGTGAGTGGGGAAAGATTTATAAGTGACCTATAGGACAAGCTTTTCATACAGGGAGTGCTGTGTATATGGAATCAGCTGCCAGAGGAAGTGGCGAAGGCTAATACAATTACAACATTTAAAAGGCATTGGGATGGGTATATGAATAGGAAGGGTTGAGATGGATATGGGCCAAATGCTGGCAATGGGACTAGATTTATTTAGGATATCTGGTTAGCATGGACGAATTGGACCGAAGGATCTATTTCCATGCTGTACAATTCTATGACTCTATTGAACTGCAGAGCTTCAGAGAAAGTGCATGAGAGTGGGACTTGCTGATTTACACTTGAGAAGAGTATGGACATAATGGGCTGATGTAACCATCCCGTGGTTTGACAGCCTTAGATGCAGGTAGGGGTTAAATGTCTGAAGGTGGAAAATATAACCAAAACAGTGTTTAAAAAAAAAAAAAAATCAGAATCAGCCCAGACAAGGAGGAAGATTAGAAGAAGTGATCAATAGGTTCTCGCAGTTCATCTCAATACTACTCCAATTCAACCAGCTGCATTTTGGATTTCCCCAAGGTGTTGGTCTCCCGAATTTACTGTGACAAAATAATTTTTTTTCTACCAAAAGTAATAAGGATTCAGAATAATCGCAGATTGGTTTTAAAATGCTGCTCTTCTTCTTAAGGGGCACGACCTTGAGATAACGTACCAGCTTCACTTGTCTTGTTAGCACAGTTCATTGACTGTATTAAATCTGCCTCCAAAATAATCAGACACAGAGAGATTGAAAGGAAAGGTGAAAAAAGTAGGGGGTCAACGTGGTAGACTTAAATTCCAACCGAATTGAATTAGTAAATATTAAATGAAGGTGGAAAATGAAAATATGTTGTTCAGATAGAATGCAGTGAACGGGGTAGTAGCTTGTGACTTGTCCAGTTGCAAGGCTGGTGCAAAAGGGAACGTTACTCATGTTCCAATTGCTTAGAATTTGAAAGCCAAGATTAACAAGTAACTCCTGTATGAGAAGCCTCTAGTAGGCATTTCCAATTTCTGCCTCATTTTCCCCCCAGTTGCTACTCCACCTTATCAACAGCAGAGATATCAATGTAAGCCATTTCCTTCCAATCATTTGGAAACCATTGTCATTTCACAGTTTTAAACTTAGATCTTTAACATCTTTTGAACAATGAATTAAAGTTGTGAAATTCTCCAGTCCATAAAAGGTTCATTAAATATTTCTGCTTTCTGTGGTCAGTCTTGGCTCAACTGTAGCCCTCTTGTCTGAGTCAGAAGGGCTGCTGTCTACATGATATACTGGAAGTCTCTGGAGGCAAGCAACAATTCATAGCCCACTGACTCAGTGCTCTCCCCGAGCCAAGGCTGACAAAGAGATATTGTGCACACAGCATTCATTTTTTCAAAGGAATACAAATCTTTTTGGATACTCAAGAATGGCCAGCAGTTTTAACTTCACTCGGAACTGCTTGCAATGCATATGATACAGCCTAAGAATCACCTGCTCCTCCAGTGGTATATCATCATCATACAATCATAGGATAGATCATAGAATCCCTACAGTGTGGAAACAGGCCCTTCAGCCCAACAAGTCCACACCAACCCTCAGAGCATCCCACCGAGAGCCATCCCCCTATAACCCACCTAATGTACTCATCCCTGAACACTTTGAGCAATTCAGCATGGCCAATCCACCTAGCCTGCACATCTTTGGACTGTGGGAAGAAACTGGAGCGCCCGGAAGAAACCCATGCAAACACGGGGAGAATGCACAAACTCCATGCAGAGAGTCACCCAAGGATGAAATCGAACCTGGGTTCCTGGTGCTGTGAGGCAGCAGTGTTAACCACTAAACCACCATGCCGCCCTGTACGTTCTGCACGTAAGTGGACAATTTGTCATCAAAATACCCTGATTACTGAGCTGACGATTTTATTTAAACTCAACAAAAGTAAAGAGCAGGGAGGTGGGGGGGGGGGCAACAGGACCACTTACTCACAATGTTAGATATGGAGTACAGGGCTGAGAACACAATAGTTGTGGACTGCCCACGAGCTGCAAGTTTTTCAATATAGTTTCACTTACTTCTCTCTTGTAGTCGTCTGTGTACAATGAGGATGGTGGTGGCAATCAGCACGACTGCTACTCCAGCCCCCAGGATTACTCCCATCATCTGAAAAAACAAATAGGGTACAACTAATGATCTCAGAATTCAAATGAAGGCTGAAAAATAAAAGCATAAATGTGACATTCAGCTCTTTCACAAACTATAATCCAAAGCTGCATTCCTTGTTTACAGCAACACAATGTCAAGGATATTTAAACAGTCAATGAAACAAAACTGTACTTTTTTTTCTGAAGAATCACTTTTCTGAAGAATACAACCTGAGCTACTTCAGAGTTATGTCCAATGGCGATAGCATTCCACAAGCCGGCACATTTGAATTCCACTTAGACAGCAATTCAAAGTAGTTCTTCCAGTGCATACCATACTTCATGCTGGTGATGGCTCCATGTATTTCTTGGGTGATTCAAAGATCTCCAACTATGTGGCTCATCATCTTAATGTACAGTTCACTTGACTTCCTTACTTTTGCACAAACAAAACATGAAGCTCCCTGTTTGATCTCTTGACTGTGGACAGCCAAGTCTCACTCACTCCGCAGGCTGGGAGAGTGTTATTAAAGGATAGGATCACTATTCAGTGGAAAATCTAATTATGCCTCTGCCTAACCATATATCTGTTGCTGAAAAGACACATTTATGCCTTTGTTAGCTTTATTGATTTTAATCATCTCACCACTTGGCAGCCATGCCTTTAGCTGCCTGGGCCTCAGGCTCTCGGTTTCTCCTTCCGTACACCTCTCTGCCCCACCATTTCTCTTTCCTCCTTTAACATGCTCTTTAAAACGTACCTAGCCTTTGGTCATCGACCCCGGTATCTCCATACGTAATGTAAAATGGAGAGCAATGGCCTAATGGTGTTATCGCTACTTACTAATCCAGAAACTCAGCTAATGTTCTGGGAATATGAGTTCAAATCCTGCCATGGCAGATGGTAGAATTTGAATTCAATAAAAACAAAACTCTGGAATTAAGGGTCTAATGATGACCATGAATTCATTGTCGATTGTCAAAACAAACCCATCTGGTTCACTAATGCCCTTTAACGAAGGAAATCTGTCATCCTTACCTGGTCTGGCCTACATGATTCCAGACCCACAGTAATGTGGTTGACTCAAATTACAGATGGGCAATAAACGCTGGCTTAGCCACAGGCACACACATCCCGTGAGCGAATAAAGGGTAAAATGCTGCTTTGTTGCATTTCTATCAAGCGCCTTGGATCTTTTATCGTGCCAAAGGCACTACACAAACACGCCCTATTGTTCGAAGTGTTGCTACAGAACAAACAAGTGCCGATTCAGCTTCCATGCTTCCCTACAGTTCACAGTCTATCATTTTTTAACTCTGTCTTAATAGCACAGCCACCTCGGAGACAGATGAGGCCTGTAAACTTGCTGCCCATTAGTCATCATGTTTCAGAAAATTAATTGAATTCACCTATTTTAAGTTTGAAACAAAAATTTCACTGAAAACACCAGTGGTTCTCATTTCTGGTGAAGAGTTGGCTGCACCACTCAAGTTAGGACTAGGGTGCAGGTTTCTAATACAAGTCCAAAATTCCAACCTGTGTTATTTAACTCCACTTGGGACCATGGCAATGGGTCAAATGGATTCCTCAGCAAATTCGTACAAAAGGATTCTCTTTCTGTTGTTTTGAAAGCAGTCACTGCTCTATCTCACTCATCTCAATGTGTATAAAGGTCATGAGAGATGAACAAAAGGGCAGCCTGCATGTCTGACGAATGAGTGCTGACCAGCTGGCAGACAGCCTCAACTTGACCCAATACTGAACACAGCAGCAATGTGCAAGATAAAGGCATTGTCTGGTACAATATTGGGTCACGCTGATCATCAAGGCCCAATTTCAGTCCTCAGCTTTCACTGGGAGCAAATTGACCTCGGCAGCTATACCAGAGCCGGCCGAAGGAGCTCTGGGGCTGAGGATATAGCCACAAACGTTTGACCCATCCTGATTCCAGTATCATGCACCTCTGTTTCTTCTTTACATAAAAGAGGGAGAAAATGAGAGCAACCGAAGAAACAGGCAGGCAGAGATGCACTGTCTATCTGCAGTGGGGAGAAGTCTAAACTCAGTTGTGATACATTTCCAGTCAAAGAACCTTCCTACAATCGTAGTCAAGTCTTTTGGTCATTTGGGCAAAGAGCTACAGGGTTGGAACACCTAAAACTGCTACTTGCTCCTGAGCTTTAATTCTTTAAGAGAGTAGGTTGGCATTGGAAAAGGTTGATTGGGATCAGGGAGCAGCTGTTATCAGTTGTGTTTTCAGGCATGTTTCTTAAATTGCGGAAAGGTGTGATGTAACGGCAATGTCAGCCATGACTAGCAATACAGAACCTCTAACATTATGAAGACGTGATGGGCTTGAGTCTCACCACTGCAAATGGTGAAATTTGATCGTGAAACTTAAATTCCATTTTAAAAATCTGGGATTTTACAATAAAAGCTAGTTTAACACAACCAGGTAACCATAGTTGATTGTCATCAAATCCCCACCTGGTTCTCTAGCACCCTGTAGGAAAAGGGATCTGCTGTCCTGCCCTGGTCTGGTCTGGTCTACATGCGACCCCTGACCGACAGCAATGTGTTCCTCCTTAACTGCCTTCTGGGCAATTAGAGGTGGGCAATAAATTTTGGCCAAGCAACACTCTCATCCCATAAGTAAATGAAACAAGTGTAAAGAGACTTGAACAGAAACACTGGTTTGTTTTAGCAAGCTATTATTCAATCAGGGACACATTAAAAAGATTCGCATGCCAAGTTTTCTCAACCAACATATTGTGGAAACTTTCAGCTGGCAAAGTCTTTGTTGCAACTGTGGGAACACCATATATTAAGTCTGGTTACAGAACTGAGAGCACATCTCAAGAGAAGTTACACAGAATTTAGACTATGGAATATGTATTCACAACTTCCATGACAAAACCTTTGAAAGTTTTACAGCACAAGCACAGTGAGTGTGCTGATGGGTGTCAGTATTGTCCATACAAGACAAAGTAGTTATGAGAAAGAGGTAACAATTTAAATTGAATTTATCTGTAATCAACTTTTAAGCCATTTTGGACCTTGCAAAAACCCTTGCCTCAGGGAATAGTATTTAAACAGCTCCTGTAACAGGCTAAGTGCTCCAAGATTATTCCGTGTGGTGAAGAACTGCCCAGAAGAACACTGAAAGGTAACTGGAGCCTAAGATCCATTTTGGACCAATAAGCAGTCTCACAGTTCACCAGCAGGACAGATCTCCTAGACTGAATCTTTTTGCAAAACGTGTGCCCAAATCTCTTAAATTAGTCCAGTTCTGAGGAAGGCCATCGGACCCAAAACGTTAACTCTGATTTCTCTCCACAGATGCTGCCAGACCTGCTGAGCTTTTCTGGGAATTTCTGTTTTTGTTTCTGATTTCCAGCATCCACAATTTTTCCGGTTTTCTTTTCCCTCAAATTACTGATTCAACGGGTTTCATTAGCAGTCCATTCCAAACTTCTTCACTCTGTGTCAACTAGTTATATCCAATTAATTTTCATTCTTCAGTTCATGCCCCATCATTTATTTATTCTTAGTTAAAGCTTTCCTTCTTCCATTCATCACGATAAATGCAGAAATACCAACTCTCAAAGGGAACAGCAATTTATACCACATGGTACAAGGTGTTAACAAGGTGTGGAGCTGAATGAACACAGCAGGCCAAGCAGCATCACAGGAGCAGGAAAGCTGACGTTTCGGGCCTAGACCCTTT